>CM051351.1:55638031-56238031 GCA_028015215.1 Gynostemma pentaphyllum | reverse complement strand
TCTTTTTGCCCAAAATAATATTTGAAATATTACTCATTTTTCATTTTTATTTTAATACCTCTTTTGCCTAATGAATTCAAATTTTTCCACTATTTCTTTTCTTTTCCTTTTCTTTTATTTTAATCACTCACACATATCCACAATTTTCCTCTTTTGACAAAAAAAATATTTTTTTTGGATTTACACTCTTTTTCTCTTTTGACAAAAAAATATTTTTTTTGGATTTCCACTCTTTTTCTTCATTTCTTTTCTCATTCCTCTTTTATATAAGCAATTAAAAATTCATTTTTAGGAAGATAGGAAGGAATCTAGAATATTCCTTCTCTTTAAATATGATGTGCTCATTTCAAATAACTATGATAAAAAGAAAATGATCAATTTTATTTCATCTTTCAATTAAAAAAAACTTTAATTTTTAAATAATGCCGGACAAAATTAGGGGTCTACAGTTTGCCCCTCTTTGTTCATACTTACAAGATTGAAAGGTGGACAAAGACGTAGACTTGATTTAGTCGGTATTATTTAAAAATTAAACAAAATCAGGTGATCTTAATTCTATTCAAATTCAAAGAGGTTTGAACCTAAATCAAGTATGGTTCAAAAGCATGGACCATTTCTTGTCCGAAATAAAAGCAATAACATGGACTAGGTCTTGTCCGAAATAAAATGAACCACGAATAGTCTGAAATGTACAGTAAAAGCATGGATCGATTCTTGTTCGAAAGAAAGCAATAAAAAAGCATGGATCGGTTCTTGTCCAAAAGAAAACAATAAAAAAACGGTGGACCGGTTCTTGTCCAAAATAAAGCAATATAATAAAATGTGGACCAGTTCTTGTCTGAAAGAAATCAATAAAATGGACTAGGTCTTGTCCAAAAGGTATGATAAAAAAGCATGGACCGATTCTTGTCCGATTAAAATAAACCGTGGAGCGGTTCTTGTCCAAAATAAAGTAATAAAATAAAAAGTGGACCAATTTTTGTCCGAAAGAAAGCAACAAAATGGGTCAGGTCTTGTCTAAAAGGTATGATAAAAAAACATAGACCGATTCTGGTTCTAAAAAAAGCAATAAAATGAACCAGGTCTAGTCCAAAAGGTATAATATAATAACATGGATCGGTCCTTGTCGGAAAATGTACAATGCAATAAAATGTGGATGAATTCTCGTCCTAAAAATGTGGTGTGGTAAAATATGGACCAGTTCTTGTCCAAAAAGTAATAATGTAATTAAATGTGGATTACTTCTTTTCCAGAAAGTATGATGCAGTAAAATGTAGTCCGGTTCTTATCTGAAAGAAATGTAATGATGATAAAGTGTGGACCAGGTCTTGTCTAAAAGAAAGCAATGTAAAAATTTGTCTCGTTGAATGAACAAGACACGCTCGAAGAAGGAAACAAGCATGTTCGATTGAAAAAGTTGGAATTCTTTGCAAAATTCAGAGATAAAGTGTCAAACAATACCACTTCTTATAACTTTTAAAAATTGAGTAATCAAAAGACATACATGCAATTGTCCTCATTCATATTAAAAGCCATGCTTGTTAAAGTTTTCTTTAAAAAATATTTCCAAGCCAATCCAACATTCATTTCTAATCGTAAAGACTTGGGTTAAAATCATGAGTGTATTAGATTATGGTGGGGTCACACGCCACTTTGGTCAACAGTTGACCAAGAGTTTGCATTTTATTATTTGAAATATATTTAGAATATCTTATTTAAATTAATATGATTAATTTAAATGGAAGATATGGAATAATATATTTAAATTAATATTGATTAATTTAAATAAAAGATATGGAATGTTTTATTATGGAATAAAATATAATATCTTTATTATTCAAATATATTTTAGAATATCTTTATTAATTAATTATTAATTAAAAGATATTCAAAAGATTTTCTGAGGCTTTAGTTTTCCTATAAATAGGACCTTTGGGGTGACCCCAAAACACACAACTAAGAGAGCAAAAGAAAATGCTCAGGAAATTCCTCTCATCCCTCTCTCTTAGCCGCCCATAGGGTATTGGGAAGAAAAATTCTTCTTCCCAATTTTCCTTTTTCCAAAGGAGATAGTGCCCACGCACCGATTCTCTTTTGTGCTTAGTGAGGAAGATATTTTTGGTGGTCCCAAGATCGTAACCATCGAAGAACGAGGAAGAGTCAGACACTTCTCGACAAGGGTTAGTATTTCTTTTATGCATTTAGAATTTTGTTAATATTATACTGCAAGGAAAGATCCGAGGGACTTCCGTTTGAGAACTCTTTTAGAGGCCTCAATCCCCAACAACTAGCACCCTATTATGTTCGTTTGAAAACGATTACTGTTTAGTATCTTTGTTATTTGATATTAAAGCCTTTTTATCTTTTAACACACTATGTTTTTAATTTTTATTTTTAAATGTCTTATATGTTATTGATTAATACCCTAAACATTAGAAGGCATAATCAAATTGGATGAGTGGCATAAAAGCCATTAGGAAAAAGTTTTAATAGAATTTAATCTCGGTATCCCTTAATTAAATTCTTATTCCTTAAGAAATATAGGAGATCAGTATCCTGATAACACCTAACTCCATCATAGGAAATTTGTGTGAAAATCATCTTTGCATTGTTTTAATTTTAGAATTTGATATTTTATGGAAAGTCGGAGGATTAATACCTAGTCCAATTTCTATTTAAAATTTCATTGTTAATTTTTATGATTTGGAAAATTAGTATCCTAATTAATTCCAATTTCTATCTTTATGGTTTGGTTTATTAATCATATTATTTTTTTAGGAATTTAGAAAATTAATATCCTAATTAATTCGAACTCCTTTCTATTTTGAAAATCTAATAATGGTCAATATAATATTATACAAATTTATTCAAGTATGACCTTTATATGAAGACGATAAATAGGAATGTAGTAAACACAAAATACGGCAATCAAATTTACAAATAAGGCAAACCAATAAAATTAGCATAATTATTTCAAAAAAAACATTTCAACTTTGGAAATTCATAACTTTTTAATCAAAACGTGTTTTAACTCGATTCTTTCTCTTAAATATTCTATATTCATCCATGATTGATTACTAAAATCGAAAAGAACGCACACCTGTAAAGAAAATCAGATTTTATGTCAAAACATTTTCTCATTCTCGGTTTTATACACAAATTTCTGCAGATTTTATACCAACTTTGAAAAATCATATTTTTTTTTATACTTATCAAAATATGGTGATTCTTGAACTTAAATCTTTTTTAATGAGTCTAGTTTTTATAAAAAATAACCATAAATCATTAGTTATAAAGAATCAGTGTAGAAAAATCCAGAAATAGTGAGTGCTCAGAAATTTTCGTAACAGTGAATTTATATGAACATCAAACTTCAAAAAATCAATTGATTCTTTTTTCTACGTGTTCATGTTTAAGTCTTTTTTCTATAAAAAAATTATTACAAAACTGAAAACATCATAGAAAAATCCAGATTACAACGAAACACAGCAAGTACAATGAGTGACTACATTTTAATAGGAAAAAAAACCTTACATTTGGTTTGAAAAAAAATGCTTACCAACCTTCCGGCGATGCTCAGTGATTCTCAAATTGATGATAAAGACTATGAGACTCTAGATTAATGGAGGTTAAAGAAGGATTGAAGTAAAGAGATGAGATGGCTATGAGAGGTTAAAGAGTGAGAGTGGAGACTCTTGGAAAAAAAGAGTTGGAGATTAGCATGAGAGGTTAAGGATTAGAAGGATGAGAGGCTATGGAGATGGAGGCTCTTGTGAATGGTCTTGTGTTTGGGAGAGAACGGCTAGATCACCATGAGAATGAAGAAGAAGGTATGTGAGGGAAGATGAGAGTGCCTATTAGGGTTGATAAAAGGTTCTATTTATAGCCAAATGAGGTAGTAAATTATTAAAATTGATTGGCAATCATCCCTAAAATTAGCTCAATCACACAAATTATCTTGTCACTAATTGGCTCTCATTTAGTTTCTTCCAAATTTACTTTTCAAATCAAATCAATTCCCATTTCAAAAATCTTTAATCAAATTTGATTCAAAACCCTCTTTTATTTTAAAAAATCATTTTTATCTTTTTATTATTTTTCTATTACGAACAAAACCAAACAACAAAATTTCAAACCAAAGTCTATATATTTTTTTTAACTTTTTTGAAACATGTAAAATTTGTTAACTTTAAATATTACCGGACGAAAATAGGTGTCTACAATCTTCATCTTCTCTTTCTTTTTCTTGAATTCAAATCTGTTCATGGTGACTTCGCTGATGGCTCCTCCATCAACACTCTTTGATATAATTGCTAAATGTTACCATATTTTTTATTCTATGATAAAAATCAATTCAAATTTCTCGTTTTCCATTTTCTCGACAATTTCAAACTCCATGGTTGATGGCTTCAGAGAGGTGTACATCTGGATTGAGGGGCAAATCACTGGGTACTAAAAATCGGAGAAGATGAGTAATTGAAGGTTGAAAAGGTAACTCCTTCAATCGCACTTAATTCCTCTATTATTCGCACTGAAATCGAATATTGACCTTAAGTTTTCAAAAAATTAGCCATAAAATCTACCACAAATCTATCTGATACATGAAAATAAACCAGCTCAATTTTTGTCCAGATCACATGGCCGATGGTTTTGGTTTTGTTGATGAAAAATGGGTGTTTAATTGTTTCTTCATATCCTTATGGCTGATTTTTTTTTTTTTTGGGTTTCAAATTTTGAATTTTGATTTTAATTTAGATTTCTTACAAATTCCCAGATTTGAGATTTTTTTATTGTTCTAAATCAATTGAAATTTGATACATCAAAACAAACTACTCACCATTTTTTGGGCTTTTTAATTTTTTTTATTTTCTCAAATTTAAACTCAAGGAAGCACTCATCATATTCCCATACTGGTTTTTTCACTAGCATATCTGAATCCCAAACTTTCCTGTCAGTTCATAAGCTCCAGATTCGTATTGTTAAATTTCATTCTTGTTATTCGATTTTGGTTGGGTTAATATTAACAATAGTTAGAAAAGGATCGAGAATTAAAGGTGTTTTGATTTCTAAATATAAGAAAGAGACGATGAATATGGAAGGAGATGGAAGAGAGAGTAAAAGCACTTTACTTTTTTTTATTACTCGGTCAATTGCAATGACCAAAAGATATCTGAAATTTAAAAAAAATAATATTTAGTGAAAACATATTTGGATGAATGATTTATAACTTTACTTTTTTTTTATACACATATATCATCTTATATGATTGATAATGATGATATTAGAAGCTATTCAGATGATAGAGATGCTGAACTTGATCATTTGGTACAAGTTGGATGTGCAGTAGTTGTGAGTTATTTGAAACATATGTTATTAAAGAACCATATAGGACTTCAATGCACACAGGTTTTAAATTTGTTATAGAGGTTTTGAATGGGTATTAGCTTAGGTGTCATGAACAATTTAGAATGGAAAAATATGTATTTATAGAATTGTTGATGACATTTAATCAACATTGGGGCCTAAAAAGTAGCTCAGATATGCCATTGGAAGAGGCTTTAGCAATGTTTCTCATCACATTAGAGCATGAATTAACTAATAGAATGGTTCAAGAAAGATTTCAACATTCAGGTGAAACTGTTTCAAGATGATTCAATAATGTTTTAGATGTGGTTTGTCGATTAGTTGTGGACATAATCAAGCCAAATGATCCATAATTTAAAGATACTCCAAGTAAAATTAAGTCTGATGCTTGATATTCACCTTACTTCAAGAATTGTATAAGAGCAATTGATGGCACTCCTACACCTGTTGTGCCTCCTAAGGATAAACACATATCATATATTAGTAGAAAAGGTATCACGACCCAAAACATTATAGTTGCATATGATTTCAATATGTGTTTCACTTTTACTTGGGTTGGTTGGGAAGGTGCTGCTCATGACACACGCATCTTCATGGAAGCTACGAACGCCTCATTTGGGGTTTCCTCATCCACCTAAAGGTTTGTTTATAAAAGTTTGATATTTATACACATGTTATAAGTTATAAACTTTATTAATTTTTTTCTATTTTGTTGCAGGTAAATATTATCATGTTGATGCATGGTATCCACAAATGAGAGGATAATTAGACCCTTATAAAGGTGAAGAAAGAAAAGAGTCAAATGTTTTTTAAAATTGTGAATCTTCTTCATTCTATGGAAGAGGAACAAGATCGGATTGCAAATCTTCTTGTATCTCATTAGTTTTTTTTTCATATATAATATATTTTTAGATACATGATATATAATTAAACTTTTTATGAAGGTATAGACATTTTTATGATCAAATTTTAGATATGATTAAATTGTTCTATTAATATTTCTTTGTTTCTTAACAGGAAAAATCATGTAAATAGATAATTTCATATTCTTATTTTATTTTTGAAAAATAATTTCAAATGATTTTAATAAAATAATTATTAATTAAATTAACTAAATATATTAAATATCAAGTTACTTTTTATAAATATACCCTTTTTAATAATTTGATAATTATAAAAAAGCATTTATAAAAATATACAACCAAACAATCAAAAGTGCTTTTAATTAAATAAAAAAACTTTTTAGAAAATCATATAACCAAACAATAAAATGATTTATGCTTAAACACTTTTTTTATCCAAGTGCTTGTAATGATTGATTTTACTAAAAACACTTGTTCATCCAGCATTCCCAAACACACATGAGATGGAGGAAGAAGATGATTATTTTAAAATAAAATAAAAATAATATAACTCATTAACCTTGTCACCTAAATTAAAATATATCATGTAAGTAATAAAATGAATATTTTAATGTCACATAATACTAATGGAAAACTCTGGTCCCGTTTACCTACAAGGAATTAGAAAGGTAAGGAATCAAAATAAAAATCAATCGGAATAAAATCAATTGGAAAAACATTCTTTTGATGTTGTTTACTTAATTTTTTTTGGGAATCAGAATTAGATTCCTTTTATAATGTTTACTTACCTTATCAATAAGAATCATATGTATTATAATTAGTAGGTTACCCATTTCATACTCTAAGCAAGTGAAAATACATTAACTAAAAAATATATTAGTATATAAAATTTAATTTATTATATTTAATTTAATAGTAATAAATTTTATTTTCATAATTTATATGAAAATAATAAATTGTGAATAATTAAAATTAAATAAATGACCAGTAAACTAATTATCAATAAAATTAAAATGAATTATTATGAAATAAATAGTTATGGGAAAAATAAAGAATGGGTGAAAATGTAAAATCAAATAGAGATAATGTGAAGATAATTAATAAATATATGTGGATCCCATGAAATTAGGAAAGGGAAGGAGATTGATTAACTTTTGGGCTATTAACATGTATATTCAATTTAACAACCTTAATTACATAAAACATAGAAAGTAGGAATAAATTACAAATTTGGTCGAGCGCCACCTGCCGGATGAAATTTTGTACGAAAATACCCTTGCACGTGGGACAACTGACGCAGCCGCCTATGGTACCGTGCACTGAGCGTGATTGACGTGTCATTAATTACAAAATTTTGAAAATCAAACGGAAAGAGGGGAAAGCAAATCGTGGGAAGATCCGTTTTTGAAATTGGTTAATTTAGGAAAATCAAAGGAAAAAACAGATCCAAGGAAAAACAAAACGAAGAAGCACCGTAAAAAAGGAGGAAACATGTTATCAAGAAAGCAGATTTTTGGAGAAAAGACAGAATATGATGAAAAAACAAATCGAAGAAGGAAAAATAATGAAAGAAACGAAGAAGGCAGACGGGAAATCAAATGAAGATGAAGAACAAATGGAAAACAAGAAAACCAAGAATCAAGAACATGCAGAACCTGAACCAAAGGTAAGATGTTTAACCTATTTTTGAAATTATTACCACATGATATAATTTTTAACAAAATATAAATAAAAACAGGAATCAGAATCAGAGGATGACGAGGAATATAACATAGGAGACGAAGAAGAGACAGACGAGGATGTTGATAGTGAACAAAAGGATGAAGAGGAAGATATGTCGGAGGAAAGTAATGAAATATCAAAAAATAGTGAGGAGGAGGAAGATTTTGAAGAAATGGATTCACCAAAAAAAAAGGAAAAAAACTGGAAGAAAGAAAAAGACAGAGAACAAACCAAAAGGCAAAGTTATTAAAGAAAACGCCTAAGAGGGGAAAAGCTACAACAAAACAAGAACGGAGTCAAAAGAAGATGAAGAAAGTGAACAATGCAACACCAAAAAGACATCAAAAGGTAAATATGGATTTGAACAAAAAAAAAACATTTAATAATATGCAATATATAAATATTCCTGAATAATGAATCTGAACCAAAAGAGCATTTGATAATATGCAATATATATGTTTAAATTGCATGATGTTAAATATTTCTGAATAGTGGATCTGAATAAAAAAAAGCATTTGATAATATGCAATATGTATGTTTAAATTTCATGATGTTAAATACTCCTGAATAATGGATCTGAACAAAAAAAAACATTTGATAATATGCAATATGTATATTTAAATTGCACAATGTTAAAAATTCCTGAATATTGATAATGGAAGTCAGTAAAGAAAAGGAACAAGTTGATGCTGGAAATAAGAAAAACAAGAAGAAACAGACAAGAGTAATATGTATATTAGAAATTTAATAATGTTAAATTTTCTGAAATATTTAATTTTATACAATACTAAAAAATAAAGAAAAAACAGGTCATGACTACAAGACCAAAGTCACTGAGGCTCAGGATGAAATCAAGATCAACCAAAGATCCTTACAGAGAGGAATTTGGATCGAAGGAATAACCGATTACATTGACTCAAGAATTGAAAAGATCAACACCAACATTTCACATACTCACTCAGGAGTGAAATAAGGATTCGATGTAACTGTTTGATTCATGTTAAAGTTTAACTTTTGAATTCTGTATTTGGCAAGGATTATATATACTTTGTTTTAGTTATATTTTGAAATTTTAACTTTTGAATTCTGTATTTGGAAGGGATTATATATTTTGGCAAGATCTGCCAATGATCAAATTGATCTTTTTTAAAGTTTGACAACTCTAAATGATATACATATTGACGTATATAAATAGTATACATATTAACAACTCTAAATGTTGGACAAAAATATAAAAGATAATAATTTGATTTTATACAACTAACATCAGAACATAGTTAGTTCAAATTAAACATGAGTTTAAAAAAAAATAGAGAATTTATGTAACTTAAATAGTTTGACAAAATTAAATTATCGAACTATTTGACAATATACAATAGATAAATGTAAAATAGCTATATCATTAAAAATGTTGGACAAAATTAAATTATCAAAATATGGATAGCAAAACCCTAACTTACAAAAAAAAAAAAAGAAAAAAGAAGAAGGAAGAAACGTAACAAAACAAGGAAGAAAGAGAAAAAAAAAAAGGAATCAATACGTAACTTAATGAGAAGATATAAAAATTTTGAAAATAAAATTTTTAATTTTTTTCTTCAACAAATACCAAATCTGAAACGATTTGAAAAAACAAGTTAATAATATTAATTGGAAATTAATGATCAAGATTTGGTAACAATAATTAAAATGAAATCATAAATCAAAAACAACAAATCAATGTCAAACTCATTTATTATTCAAATAATTAAAGAGAGAGAAAACAAAGGGTAAAGTAGGAAGTAAAAATTAAAAAACCACCAAAAGTGGCCTACAATGGATACTGTCGTAATTAAAATTGAAACACTAATATTTTTGTAAATACGTGCTCCGATTTGATTTAATGAGTAAATATTCCTTAACTTTTTGTAGGTAATGAGATTACCCATATTCAGGAGATTGATTCCTGATTTTGATGCGAGTCCTATATATTGATTCTCATTTCATTATTTAGTAAACAACATCAAAGGGAATGGAAATTTTTATTCTCATTCCCGATTAGTAAACGAGGCCTAAGGTAGATTTGTCGCTTTTTAAAACATAGGAACCAAATAGAAAATAAAATGAAAACTCATCGACCAAAAATGTCTTTTTCTTAAAAAAAAAAAAAAAAAAACAAAATCCAAATTTATATTCCACTCATTGGACCACGTGTCAAGTAAATCCGCGCCTTTTATGCATTTAAAAAAAAACGGAAAAAAACTATTCCTCTTCTTTCTCTATTCTGTCAGTGCATTTATGAATTTTGAATTTTTGAAATTTGAAATTTCTCGCCCCTGTTAAAACCCTAGCCAAACCCTAATCCTTAACCCTTTTAAATTCTCCATTTCTTCACCCCATTTCTCATTTCCATCCTCTAAAAATCGATAATGGCGAAGAAGAAATCATCTAATCGTGAACTCCGTAAGCAACAGAATCAAAACGATGATCTTCCGAGAGATACGGCTACGGCCATGGATGATCCTGTTGAGAAGCTTCAGAACTTGAAATCTCTCAATTCGATGCTTGTGAAAGAGACAATTGATCGTAGACAAGAAGTTGAGTCTCTGGTTAGCGCGAAAGAGGCTCTAGAGACTGAGTTGACTCGGTATGGTAAGGAAAAAGAAAGTTTTATTGCTGACTTGACTAAGACTAGTGAACAAATTATTGGGTTAGACTTGGAGAAACGTGTGTTTTTCGCTTTCGTTGAGTCACAAATGGTTCGGGTTAGTTCCGAGTTTGAGGGTTTGGTGAATGAGAAATATGATATTGAGAGGGTGAAATCTGAGAGAGATGTTGAGATTGGGTTATTGAAGAGGGAGGTAGATAAACTTGAAGGTAGCCTTGAATCTGAGAGAGATGGATTGAGTCGAGTTTGTCGGGAGAGGGATGTTCTGAAGGGTGATTTTGATCATTTTTCTGAGGAGGTAAATAAGTTGAGAATGGAGGTTATTGAGATTGAGAAGAGAGAGAGAAGAGTTATTGAGGAGGTGGGGAAATTGAAAATGGAGGCCAACAGGTTAGTATCTGAGAAGGTGGGGGTGGAGAAGGCATTTGAGGCAGAAAGAGGAGGAAAGGAATTGGTCGAGAAATCATTGGAGAAATCAACTAGGGTGATTGAAGATTTGAAGATTGCTATTGAGGGGATTGTAAAAGAAAGGAATGATATTGAGTATGAGAAAAGTGAGTGTGAGAAGAAGATTTCTAAGTTGGAGAATGGAATTGATCTGCTAAATGGGGTTGTATTCGATTTGAAAACTGAGAAGGAGATGTTGCTTGCTAATCTTCTGCAATTGGAAATGAGTGTTGAAGAGGCTGTGAAGAAGGAGAAGTTGGCAGCAATGGATTTTAATGCTCTGGAAGAAGACCGGAAGGTGAAGGAAAACTGTATCAGGAAGTTAGAGGAGCAAAATTATTCACTCGGGAAAAGTTTAGAGTTAGCTTGTAAGGAATCAGACAGTATGCTGCAAAAAATTGAGCTAACTATTCGTGAAAAAAATGAGATTGAGGAGGCAAAATTTAAGAGAGAGGGTAAAATTGTTGAGATGCAAAAAGAACTGGGTGAATTAAAGAATGAAGTTAATACGCTGAGAGAGTCCTGCAGAAGTGAGAAGGAGAAGAATGCCCAGTTGTTTTTAGAGGCGAGTCATCTTAAAGATGTGTTGGACAACATTATGCTCGAGAAGGATGAAGCTCAAAAGAGTTTCAGGGATGAAAAAAAGAATGTTGAAGACTTAAAATTGGTAGTTTCACAGATGGAGAAGAAGATTGAAGAAGCTACGACTCAGTTGAATCAGATTAATAGAGCTCAAGATGAACTCCTTATAAATAAGGAAGAGATGGAACACCAAATTGAAAATTTGGTGAAGGATAAAGGATTGGCTGAGATGAACCTTTCTGAAGCTCAACGTGGTATTGATGATTTAAGTTCTAGAGTAAAATCGGCAACGGTTAACTCGGAGAGGGTTTTAGTCTTGCTGAAGGAAACTGCTGTAGTTGTGGGCGAGGACAAAGATTGTGAGGAATTAGATCTCAAAGAGCTGAATCATGAAGATCAAACTCACTCATACGTAGCTGAGTTGAATGTCATAAGAGATGCATTCAGGAAAAGGCAGAAAATGGCTAAAGAAATGAAACAGCAGCTTGAATTAGTGCAGTCCAGGGCATCCAAGCAAAACTTCTGGGCTATTTTAACAACGGCGTTCTCAATTTTGGTAGCAGCATCAGCATATATTGGCCAAAGACGCTGAATCGTTGCATTAACCTGGTCTACTTTTGCTAATATAAGTAGTTTCTTTTGACTGATAAGAGTCTACTGGATGGCACAAGAATGACAATTAGTTGTCATTTTCTAAATCTCTGACTCACTAGTACGATAACTACTTTAGCTAGTTCTTACTATACTGCTCTAGAGATACAGAACTGATTTTGGCCATTTTCGTTGCAATTGACTATCGTAATTTCACATTTTAATAGCTGGAAACTTCAATATTAGCTTGTACTGATGTTTCTTGAACTCTGCTTTTTTTTTTCATGTTTCTTCAACTCCACAATGCTTAATAAAATTGATATTTTGTCAGCCTTGATTTTATGGAATCAATTCAATTATCAGAATTCAGCTATCATCTTTGATTTCATCTGCTTTGCTATTAGAAGTTAGAATGGAACCTGGAGTTGTCATTATGTTGTCTGGCTTCTAATTAGCTGTTTAAGACTGCCTCTCTATGAGTACTGTTTGCTGCTTTCATCTGATATCTCCATAAATTTCATATCTATCATCCTTTGGTTGTGCATGACTATCGTCAGCTCGTGCCTTAAGGTGTTGGGATAAGTTCTGCAACGAGCGCATATCTTAAACTTGAAAGGAAATAATCTTTATTCTGGCTGAACTTTAACTTGTATTGTCCTGAAAATATTTCTAGTATCATAATAATAAATAGTGACTCCATTTTACTTTCATGTATACCTTTAACCACAATTAAGCATTATGAATAACAATTCATTTTCATTTTTCGTGGGATCCATTTACATGATAATAATTCTACGAGTAATTGTCGGTACTCCTGTTATATAGAACATTTTTCATATATCTCTCCTTTAATATCTTAACAAGTATATTTATTACCAATAATAAAGAAACATTGGAGTCCATCACTTTCCATGGAAATACCTACAACGGAACTATTGGAGATTTTCCTGAGACCAAGTATTCAAAACTTATCAAATTGTCTTTTATGTGTAGATAAGAAGTGGTCCCTTGATATAAAACTAAACTTCAACAAACATAATATCATATCCTTCTCTCATTAAAGACAAGCCAATTTTTGTATTTTTTTTTCTTCCTAATTTCCAAATCAGGGGTTCAAGAACCGACGAAAGAAAACACCAACCCATTCTAAATCAATAAGGTTGAAGAACTTGTTGGTTATATTGGAATTACCAACAAAAACAAAGGCTCTGTTCTACAATGGAAGCCTTGACATTGATACATTTGTCTTGGATTTCTCTCCTACCGATTTTTATTTTTTTTTGAAAATTTAAGCCAATTTTACTTGGCTAGAATAGAAATAGCTGTCAGACAATAAACAAATATAAAATTTAATGACTTAGCAAAGGCCAAAAGCAATCCACCCCCACCAATGCCATCTATGTTTAGCTAGAAATTGAATCCAAACATTAATACCAGCAAGCATCCAAACATAAACTTATTTCATCTCAAACAATTGATTCTTTTGGACAAGTAAAATTCTTAAATTATTACACAATCATTTTGTTTTCAAATTTAAGTATTTGCAATGATAAAATTTAAAAAAACCAGGTGCTTGTTTGATAATGATGATGATTTTAGTTTTGATATTCTGTTTTTTTTTTTTTAACAATTAAATTTGTTTCATAGTAATTTTATTGTTTTTGATCCACTTTGTAAAAAGAAATTGCAATCCTAACCAAATTTTTCAGAAAGTAAAAAATAATTTTCAAAAACCGGTTTTTGTTTTGGATATTTGACTAAATATTCGTAACAATTTAAAAAAATGAAAACAAAGATAAAAGAATAAACTAAAATAAAAACCACCATCAAACGGGAAATTTAAAACATTTTCTATTTTCAAATTTACTAAGATTTAAACATATTTTCACATAATAAAACTCTGTTACAACACAAGTTTATATATATATATCAAATAAGTCTAGTGTTGTTTCAATTTTCCACTGTGTTGTTTAGAATAGAAATTCTTAATTCAGGATTTAAATATTTTTTTTTACAACAAAAATTTTGTGAAAAAGTTCAAAAAGCCAGAAAGAAAGAAAGAAAATATTTTCATTGTTAAATTCAATATGTAAATTTAAAGAAAGAAAATAATAATAATAATAATAAATAAATTGGTGGTCCATCCCTGATGAGTAAGCTGTTTCAACAATTGAAGTGGAGACTGTAGTTAGCACAAGACTCCCGAAATATAATTCTACTGCATTTATGTTTCAGAATGTGTACTATTATAGCCTCATCATCGGTACCTCCTATGTGGTTCAACGTTCGAGTTCAATCCTCCTCTGGTTTGATGTAATATTTCCGGGAAAAAATCGCAAACAATTGGAGTTTCCTATGCTATTGCAATGAAAATAATTCAAAGAAATCAGATGAAAACTCTATCTAGAATCTCTTCATAATATCATATAAGAACTAACTGTCACTCCCAACTTCCTAAGCTGCCACAGTTCTAGTTTCCAACTACACTACACTATCAAGAAAATGATCAATGAAATGCAATAGAAATTAGAAAAATGAAAACTCTAGAGCTATATGAACAAATATAGTGGCAAGAGTAAATAAGCAAACTTATCATATATTCTAGAACATATGTATAAAGATATAGAATCACAATATCATGGATGTTTCCCCAACCATGTTCTGAAATTAGCTATATATATCACTAATCAGGAATGACCCAGCCACCGAAAGTTACCCGTAAACTTGGATCCTTCCTCTACATTGCAGCCAGACACCAGTGCGGGTAATGTTAAACTGGAGATCTGCTGCACTAGGCTATGGCTCTTGCTGCCATAAGAGAGCCACAGCAAACTGTTACATCCGAAATCTAGAAGACAGCATTCCTGATCCAGCTAGATGCTGAATCATGCCTTGAGTGTGAAAAACAAGCTCGGCCATCTTTTACACGAACAAGGACCAGAGTCACCGGAATCAAAGGGAGACGACAAATAACATGATAATCAACAAAATGGTAAGTGGTATTACTACACAATCTTATAAAACAACCCTCTTATCATTAGAGGAATGTTACACTTAAGTTAGACGTGGCTGCCTGTAGATAGTGTCAAGTCTATTAACAGTCAGAACTCACAAAGTCACTTATCTCGTCCATAACGGTATAGAAGTGATCGTTATTCGGTAGCAAATAAAAGCCAATTGTTGCCTGCTCAAGGAACAAAAGTTTCACCTTTTGTCCAGCTTTCTCAAGCCCTTTGACATAAGCCAATTGCCAGTCTTGGACGAGGTCTAAACCGGCCACCACAACAAGGCTCTTGGGGAAGTTGATTCCTTCAAGGCTTATACCCCTGGTGCCAAAGGGATTACATGCTGGATGGTCTCTATCCTCCCCTTCAGGGAGAAAAGCTCTCCAATACCAGTCTCTATCCCGGATGGTGACAAAATACTTCCCATCCAACCGAGTCTCAGATTCAGTTCTTTCCTGTCCTCCAAACATTGGATTGAGAAGTATATTACCCAATACTTCAATCCCTGATTTCATTGCTCTTGATGCAACATTGTGTACAATGTTTCCACCAGAACTATCACCAGCCAAATAAATATAGGTTTTCGAGTCTTTACTTTGAAGCCATGACCTCGAATTTACCCACTTAAGGGCCGCCCATCCATCATCATAAGCACATGGATACCGATTTTCAGGTGCACGCCTGTAATTGACAGAAACAACAACAGCCTTGCAAATACTGACCAATCGGCGACATAGGGTATCATAGATAGCACTGTTAGCGGATGAATGTGCAAAGCTTCCTCCATGAAAGAAAACTATAATAGGAACAACATCAGAACCAACCGGCTTCTCAAGATCAACAATGTTAGTCTGATGTTCATTTCCATTGGCTGGTCGATAGATTCTGCAAAGGAGACTGGTAGCACGATCAATGATGACATCAAATGAGAAAATCCCATCAACAGGGTTAGCATTGGCTGGAACTTTCCGGTCAAGAAACTCTGCCAAATGGCGATTGAAGGTCCCATCAGGGCGACGAAGAAGATTGTAAGCCAACTTGAAGTTGGAGATGAGAACCCATGTATTTAGTGGAACCACCATCTACGCAGAAAATCACGTCGAAGCAACATCAGAGACTTACAAATCCCGAATCGAATCAAATAGGCAAAAATTATATTTCTTAGGAGCTTTTACAAATATAGCATTCATTGCTCGTCGAGTATTTATAAATATAGCAGATTTTTAACGTGTTTATGCTAATTGCCTGAAGTAATCCCATTAATCACTAACTGACTCATAAAAAGTCTGCTATATTAACAAATACTTATACAATAGTGCTACCCATTAAAATTTCCCTTATTTCTTTAAGGGTATTTTTTTCTAAGATTGGGAAGGATATCATACACAATATAAAAGAAAGTGGAAAATGAAACTCATAGAAAAAGTATTAAAATTGAACCACGTATGCTATCAAACACAGCAAAAGAAAGCAAAAGATGCTCTTGCCCCATGTTAGCTCAATGATAATTGAACTCCAAGATAACATGAACTCATCAACCCATCTTCACTAACATCAAACCAAGTTTCTAAGCAAAAATGAAGTGAAAAAAATCCCAAAAATCTGAAAATCCATAGCCAGAAATATACACACGAAAACACAAAGGAAATCATTTTATAGATCAAATTTTTGAACAAAAAGGGAAGACCCAAGTAACAAAAATTACAAAAAAGAAACCCTCCAAAAAAAGAAAAAAAAAACTAACTAAATCAGAGTCAACGATTGATCCACTAATAATAGCAAAAACAAACAAAAAACGGCGCAAGTCAAAATCAAAATAGGAAGAACAACAAAATCAAAAACAAGAATTAAAAAAAAACAATACCTTTGATTCATTGAGATTGATTTCATTACTTCCAGCCATCAAAACTTACCCTCGAAAAAGAAAAAACCTTCAAAAAAAATCCACTTTTCTCCCTCCAAACAAATTTAAGATCTTATAAAAACAAAAACCCACTTCAGATTTTCTCACATATTCAACGAAGGACCATTTGCTGTTAATTTTCTCACTCTGCGAAACTTGAGAGAGAGAGAGAGAAGAGATCAATAAGAAAGAGAGAAGGGGAAGAGTGAAGGATAAGAGATTAGGTGCATTTTAGCTAGGAGTGGGGTAGGATGCTAGAGTGCGCAGGGGGAAAGAACCCGGACGAGAGAGACGACAAATTGAGAGGCCGAAAGAAAACCTGTTGCGTAGGACCGTCCAATCCTTTTTTTTATGAAAAATATTTATTGCATCATAAAATTGAGAAATAGTAATTTTCATATTTACAATTTAAAAAAAAAATTATTCAAATAAAATATCTGTCGTTTAGCTTGTGTTTCTATTAAGTCGGTATGATTTTAAAATACTTAATTTAGTTTTTATATTTTGAGATTACCGATTTAGTAAATATTACTATTTGAGATCTGTATCAATTTAGTTTATATAATTTTAAAAGTTTTAAATTAGTTTTTATGATTTGATAAAAACATCTTTGTTAATATTAAAAATATATATTAATTTCTCTATTTTTTGTAATATTTATTAATATATAAATGTGAGTACGGGTGGAGCCATAAATTTTTTGGGGGACAAAAATTATGTAAAGCTAATTTTAAAAAATAAGGGAGTAAAGTAGATAAATTTGACTAAAAATTTAATTTGTTACCTAAAATAAGGGGTGAATAAATCCAAACAAATCCATCTGTCCAAACTGAACCAAACCAATCCAAACTGGTTTGGTTTGATTTTTAAACTTCAATTTGTTCAAACCAACCCAAACCAATAAATAACGGTTTGGTTCGGTTTTACAGATTTTTGTAGCAATCCGATCCAATATATATTATATTATATATATAATATAATATAATTTTTAAATATTCACTAAAACTTGATAAAATGAAATAATAAGAAGGATTTTCAACCATATTGTGTTATATTTGTGTAATTATAACAAGATTTTATGAATTTTATTATGATTATGTTTTTAATTTTTGTTTTATTTGTTATATGAACTTTTTGATTAATTGAAATTAGTCATCCTAAATTTTTGAAAGTCATTTTTTAGATTTTGGTGAACTTTTCATGATGTAAATTAAGTAATGAAAGATAGAGACAAAAAAATGCAAGACCGAACCGAACCAAGCCAAACCAATCCGGTTCGGTTTGGTTTGGCTTCTTTATAGTGAACGGTTTAGTTTGGTTCGTGTGATCTGAAAAGAAAATCCAATCGGTTCTTAAATTTTAGTAAAATCCAAACCAAACCAATCCATTGTTCACCCCTACCTAAAATACTACTATTTTTACTTCTAATTTTTTTTTTTTAAATTTGTGGGGGACAACTACCCCCTACTCATAAGGTGGCTCCGCACTTGGATGTGAGGATATTTTACGCATAAGTATTGAATTATATATTTTTAATTAATTTTTTTTTAAAATTATAGTATCTAAATTGACACACCTATGTCGTTAAGAAATAATCGAAACTTGGGATCACCGCCATTTATGGTGTTTTTTGGGCAAAATTGATATTAAAAAAACACAACCGGTATTAGTGAATAAATGTGAATTAATGTGGATATTCTTGATAATATTTCTATAATTAAACTGAAAAATGAAAAGGGTTATTTTTTTTACGAACGATCGAACGGAGAGGGGCGAGGACACTGAGCTTTCGCGTGCGTGGTCATGAATTGAGCACGTGAGGACGGATGGAACGGCAAAAATAAAAACTACGATTCCTTTTGCTCACTTGGAATTGGAAATGAAAGGACAGAAAATAAAATAATTTTTTAAGATAAAAATACCTCGATAAACATCGATTATTTAAAAAACATATAATAGTCTTTAAAAAGAAATACTCATCATAATTTCAAATCCCTAATTCATAATTGACTTTATATTTTATAAGTATATATATATAGGTTTTTTTTTAAAAAATAAAATAAAACTTATATATAGGGGTTTTAGAAATGGCATTTAAGAAAGGAAATTTCAGTGAATGATATTTTATGAATTTTAGAAATAGTAAAAAATTTGATTTTTTTTTTAAATAACATTTTTCTTCAAGACAATTGTGGGTCCTTATTTTGGGTGAGAGTGAAAAAAATGTTATTCTTAAATTTTTTCTAAATTTTTGCTATTTTAAAAAATATCAATTCATAAAATATCATTTTAAAAGGAAAAAACCCCTCTTAAAAAAATCATAAATTGACTATAATAGCTGATTTTGTATTGTTATCTATGTCATTACTTTTGATGCTTTACTGAAATAGTTAGTTTCAATAATTTATTCAAATCAAAGCAAAATCATTAAAATAAAGGAAAATGTTATCAAAATTAAATTAATAATTAACTTATAATAAAATAAAAGTTTCACAATTCATAAAAACTCATTTAGATAATTATTTAAGTCCAAAACAAAAGTTAAATTAACATATATTAAAATCATTCGTTCAATAATTTATTGAAATAGAAACAATTTATAATTTAAGTAAATTTTTTAAGTTATTTTACATTTTTCCTACTATTTTGATCATTCCTCCAATTCTTTTTCAAAATAAAAACATCCTTAAAATTGTATATCAAAGAGACTGTTTGATTTTTTATTTATTTTTTTAATTGCAGTATAGATAGCCAGAATACAAAAGTATTATTACCGACCGTGATTTTTTTTTCCTTTTGATTTTAAATAAACCACCACATTTTTCCTTAAAAATTTGACTCCTTCTTTTCTTATTTAATCTTAAGTTTATTATTTAATATATTGAAAAATATTAGAGATTAATATCACTAGTATCCTGATTAATTCACCTAATTTCAAATATGCTGGTTGTTATGATTCTATTTCACTTTTACCCAAAAAAACACCAAATATGGTGGCTCAACCGTAGCTATTTTTCATCTGTTTACCGTTTTAACCTTTTGGGATTTGCTTTGTTGTTTTTTACGTTTTAATTTTTCCCTGTAATTCCGTAATTCATGGGATTTTCTTCCAGCATGATATCAATATGTTTTTATTGATTTCATTTATTATATCAGTTACTATAGTTAAATTATGGAATTTCCAATATTTCAAAGATTCCATACAATGCAATCTAGAAGTTTCCCTTTGCTAAAAAAAATCTAGAAGTTTTTAATTTCATCTTCTTCTTCCACGATCTCTTTTTTTTTTCTTCTTCTACGATTTATTTTCAGTTTCTTCTTTTACGATTTCATTTCTTTATTCTTCTTCGATTTCATTACCTTGTCCTTCCATTCCGATATGAGTTCTAAATATATTGATTTGTTATATGAGGGTTTTTGGGATGAATCCAATAATTATGAGAATTATGAATTGAAGACAATGTTTTTGTTGAAGGGTTTGTTAAGAAGAGGTGTTTATGTATCCACCGTCTCTCCTCTTCCTACGCTAGTCTATTACCACGATCGAGTCCAACGAGATCCTGCTCTTTTGAGAATGAATTAGAGAGGATAGCCATGGAGATCGAAAAAAAGTGGGATACAGAATCGAGGTCCAAGATTAGAAAGTGATGTAAGGATGTAGACAAAGAAATCGACGAAGGTGATCGTTGTTGTGGCTCGTGTTGTTGTACAATCGAGAAAGAAAGCAGCAAAAAAGGTACTTTTAAGTAAATGTTTATTTTTGTTCAACATTTATTTTTATTTTCTATTTATATATCTCTGAATGAATTGTTTTTCTATTTTGTTTTTACTTTTTATCTCTGTATTTTGTAGGAGGACGAATAGGCAGGACATTCGAAATTTCCTAAATAAATGTTTACTAAAAGTAAACCGTTTATAAAAAAATTGACCTTTTCAATTCTCGGTGAACTCGCTTTCTTTGTATTTTGTAGATAAGTTACTTTTAGTAAAATGTTTATTTTTATTCAATGTTTTATTTTAAAAGCCTTTTTACATATGTTTTCAAAACTGTTTCATCAATTTTTATGTCCGGTGTCCATTTTAAGTACACATTAATAAACAGTTTACTTTTTATCTCTGTATTTTTTTAGATGACGAACAAGAAACTCGCTTTCTATGTATTTTGTAGATAGGTTACTTTTATTAAAACGTTTATTTTTATTCAATGTTTATTTTAAAAGCCTATTTACATATGTTTTCAAAACTGTTTCATCAGTTTTTGTGTCCGGTATCAATTTTAAGTTCACATTAATAAACTATTTACTTTTTATCTCTGTATTTTTTAGGATGACGAACAAGAAAGACATTCGATTTTTCCTTATAGAAGAAGTCAGAAGGTTGAAGAACAAATTAGAAGTTAGAAGATTTTTTATTTTATTTTTGTTATAGTTTTTATTTTTATTTAGATTTGATTTTTCCATTAATTTTGTAAAATTTAAGAGATTTTATATCTTTCCTTAAATTTTATACTAATTATGAAGAAATTAAATCAGGGGCATGTTTGTCCTTTCACAATGTAATTTAATTTGGCCGATGGCGGTTTTGGGTACTTTTGATATTTAATAAAAACATCTGGTATATTTGATATATCCATTATTTTTTTGGTTATTAGTGAAATTCACCCAAAATATTACCCAAAAAATATTATTAAATACTACAAAAGGAAAAAAAAATATCCCATGAATTTTAACATATACGTCTTATTACAAGATATCTAATTAATTATACAGATTTAAATATAATAATTTTAACAATTTTATGCATTTATTTCATTAACCTCGTATATATTCATACCTATTCAACGAAGCTCTTAATCTAATAACCCATTAAAATTTATGTCGATGCCATCAATTTCTTTGTTTTGATGAGAGAATGTTATGGAAGGATTTTCAAACAACTATACGACCACGTGAAACCCCTCTGGAGGACCACGTGGGATGATCAAAGACGTCCACGTCACCCGCAGAGTGGGCTGGATGAGCACACTAGGCCCAATAAGACAGGTGCCCATCCTGAAAGACCACTTTTAGAGACTATTGAAGGACTTGGCCTTAGGAAGAGGACCAAGCACCAAGATGATAAACTTAATGGAATGAGCACGAAAGGTTTTACCAGGTGCATGCTCATCTCTAGAAGACCAACTCGCCTGAGCTCGGTAGAGCAGGTGGCCATCCATATAGAAGGGGAAATTCGCTCTACTGACCTCCAAAATGAAGTTATAAGGTTCCTTGACCCCTCCCTCACTTCTTTCATTTGTTTGACCTGATTACATCATCATAAGCCTGTGAAATAACATAAATGCCCTTCTTTTATTTTCACCCACCAAACCCTAACTTTATTATTCCACTCTTCTCATCCTCTTCAGGACAGCGACAACGGCGGCTAAACACGAGTTTACTTTGGATGATTTTGAGGCGAACGACGAAGAACTATCCTAAATCACGACAACGGCGGCTACATCTTCCACTCTTCTCATCTTCTTCGATTTTGAAGTTATTTCGTGATTTGGGTGTGGAGTTGAAGTTTTCTTTTTCTTAGCCAAGAACGAAGCTGTTCACGTGGAAAGGTAAGATGTTTTTCTTCTTTTTATTGTTCACGGTGTTGGTAGGTGGAGTTCAAGAGATAAAAAAATAGAGAGAGATAGATAGAAGTTGTTGATGAACAAATGCCCTTTTCACGAGCAAGAGGAACGAGTTTTAGTGAATTTTCTGGGTTTTTGTGCAATTTTTGGTGTGAAATTGAATCAAGGTTTTCAATCTCGGTTTGACTCATCTCATTCATCTCATCGTATCTCGGTACATCTTATCGATATAAACCGAGATGAGTCAAACTGAGATTATGAGACAAATCTCGGTTCGTCTCGAAGACCAATCTCGGTTCATCTCGATTTAAGACGAACAGAGATTGGTAGATCAATCTCGGTTGAACTCAAATCGCGATGACCGAGATGGATGGCAGATTTTTTTTTAATAACTTTCCATATAATTTATTTGTTTACATTTTCTTGTTTAGATAACGAAATGCCTTCACACAAAAAATTGAAGCTGAAATTTAGTCATGAAGATCACCCCTCGCCAGCAATTAGTTGTCGTTCACATTTAATGAAGACTCGTAAGATTATTCAAGAGAAGCTTACCCCAAAACAACTAGACATGTTTAGGAACACATGTATCGGGAAATTGATTGATATACAATTTTGGTTTAATGGTGCTGTGCTTCACCAACTGTTGTTAAGACAAATCCATCAATCCAATTGTAGGGTCATGGAATTTTTAGTTGGAGACAATGTATTTACCTTCTCTAAATGTTCGTTTGAGGATGTAACTGGATTGAAATTTAGAGGGAGAGAAACACGTCTTGTTCCTAATCAAAGACTCCGGAGATTATTGTTTGATGATAGAGTGAGGGTCCAAGCTAAAGAATTAGAAGCCAAATTTGAGAATAATGATTTGACATCTGATGAAGACATAGTGAAGCTGGCTTTAGTACTATTCATTGAGTTAACATTGTTGGGAAAAGAGAGAAAGACTCATATTGACACTAGTTTGCTATCAGTGGTTGATACACCTGAGGAATTCGAAAATTTTGACTGGGCCGAACTGATATACACAAGGACTTTAAGTGGTCTTCAAAATGCACTCGATGGTACCGCTAATTCTTATAATCTATACGGATTCCCTTATGCCTTTCAGGTATTCTCTTATTTTACATAATCTTTTTGAACACTCATGGTAAACTTTAATGAATTTTATTTATTGAGAGTTAGTTTTTTGTTAAAGGCATGGGCATATGAAACCATACCACTTATTGCTGAAAATTGTGCAACCAAAGTAAATGAAGATCCCATACCAATACTTCGTTGGTTTGGTAAAAAGAATTTCAAACAGGTTGTGATCAAGCGGGCAATTAATCTACAAAATAAGGTATAAAATACTTCACTTTTAATGATATTTTGTTGACTTAGTTGCTAATCATGCTTTATATGTTATAGGTGAATAAGGGTGGTAACAAGGTGGCGAAGAAGTTGGAAGAATTAGAGAAGAATGAGAAGAATGAAGAGAGTAAGAGTGGTGTGAAGAAGTTGGAAGAATTAGCAAGTAATGAGAACAATGAAGAGAATAAGAGTTATGTGAAGAAGTTCAAAGAATTAGCAAAAAGTGAGAAGAAAAGTGAGCAACGACAGTCTAGTGTGAATAGCGACAGGAAGAAGTATAAATTGAGAGGGTTGTCATCGACATACAAAAGATGTATCATGCGTATTGAGACTCGAGTTGAGCAATTAGACGCTCGAGTCGATCGATTAGAAGCGAATGTGCATGAAATCTTGTCAACCTTAAAGAATATTGAGAAACATATTTTGAAGGTACAATCATTTTATTGTTTTGTGATTATTCATGCCTTATTGCACTATACATTACCTGATATGATTACAATAATATAGGATTGTACTTCAAATGATGAGGAAGAAATATTGACCAATGATGGTCAAGATCGAACTAATCAGGAAGATCAATTGGTAACCGATCAGGATATATTTGATGAGAATGAGGAAAAGAATGATGTAATCCCCATCCATGGAGATATTGAAAAGGATGAAATGAAAGAGTCACAAATGGAGGTTATTTTTAGTGATGTAATTTTAGAAAACGACTGTAATCTTGAGATGAATATTATACCGGTCGAATCCCAAGATGCATCAACTTTGGATGTTATGGAGATTGAACGACCCGTCAAAGAGCAAAAGCCACGAAGTCGAGCTATGAGAAATATACATCCTCCTCCCGCTTGTCGATCTCCATTTGTCAATCCAAACAAAAAAACTAAAATCTCGAAGGTCAAAACATATGACCCCATGCATAACCGAAAGAAATCAAAGATGCATTTATCAAATGGATGGATGAAGCAACCGATTTGAGTATTCAATCAACTTGTTATGGCGAGTTAAAGAAAGATTTTTTTTCTAAACTTGTCAATTCCATTCAGCTTGGTTGTGAGGTATGATTGTATTTTTATTTTTTTTAAAGGTTCTGACTTTTATCTCGGTCCAGAAGAACCGAGATTCTCTTTTAGTTTGGACCGAGATGCTCTCACTGCCTCTCATCTCGGTCTAGGCTAAACCGAGATTGGTATAATCATCTCGGTTTTAACGAACCGAGATGAAAGACAGTTTTTTTTCTTCTCAATAATATTAACTATATATATTTTTGGAATGTAGCATGTTGATACAATATTCATTTTCATTCGATGTAAGTTGAGAATTCAACCGGAGTTTATAAAACATAAATTTGCAACGGTTGACACGATGTTTCTGGTAAGATTTGTGAAAACAACACACTATGCTTGTATTTTTTCGATTACTCATTCATTTATTTTACTGACATAATTTATAGAAACGATGCGAAAGACTCATGGTTAAATATGAAGAAGCACAAAAGAACAATACATGTTGGGATTGTAATTCAGAATTTAAAGAAAATGAAATCGGATACTATATCCTAGGCAAGGCTCGGGATTACAATGATGCATGGGCATCGGTTGACTATGTGAGTTAAATAATATCTTTCCCAATTATTATACACATGAATATTATATATGTCTATTAACTTATGCAATTCTTGACAGGTTTATGCACCGTTCAATGTGATAAATGCACATTGGGTCTTAATCCGATTTGATCTTCGAAGCCGAAAGGTGTTGTACTGGGATTCTCTCCCAAGTTTTGCCCGTCTCCTTCTTATGAAGAAGTTTTTGAATCCTGTTTGTACTATAGTACCTAGGTTGTTACACTCGATTGGTATAGTTGATAGCGTCAAGCCGTGGCTAGTAGAAAAAGTTGCTTCAGTGCCAACACAAACGGGAGGCGTGGATTGCGGGGTGTTTACGTGCAAGTTCTTTGAATATCTTGTAACTAATTCTGATTTCAAGACATTGAAACAGGCGAACATGAAATTCTTTAGGTTACAGCTTGCGACCGAGGTGTGGTCTAACAAGCCTGTTTATAACTAAGCAAATTGTAGACATTATTTTTGAATGATAATTTATGGTTGAAGGACTATCTCTAGTAAAAAAAGCACAATTTGACTAACATAGTTTTTTACACAAACATAATACATAACACAGTCTTACACAAACATCATAAATTGAAATCATAACAAACTAATTTCTATTTATTATAAGACATTGGATTTTGACACGTCTTTCTGTTGTGTCCAAGTGACCCACATCTACCGCACTTTCGTGTGCTTTGTTTAGCCTCTCCAATTGATAAGATTCTCTGTTTTTTTCGACGACCGATCCTTGCAACTGTCTTGGGAGGTAATATTGTTACATGTGAATATCCCTCCGACGTTTTCCATTCAGATTCGTGACTTACTGGATTAATAGGCTCTGCATATGCATTTACAAGGCATTCATTTGTATAGTATTGAGAGCATAGTGAATACGGGTTTACGTGTCGTTGTCCCGCTGCAGCCAATGCATGTGGACATGGAATTTGGTCTAAATCAAACTGCCGACAACTACACTCCTTCGTATGTAAATCAACAATCCCACCTTTAAATTTGTCAAACACTTGGCATCGATAACAATCTATAATTGTGGACCGCATTGTCAATGACTCTTGTTGGTTTGTTCGTATGATCTCTTCTGCGTGTTTAGTCAGAATAGATGCACATGTAGAGGCGTCGACACGACGCTCCCAAAACCACTGTTGTAGCTTGGCTCTTATACTTTCTAAGAGTGACGCTACTGGTAGTTCTCTATCATGTACAAAAACGTTGTTTATACTCTCAGCAATATTCGTTGTCATTATGTTATATCTTCTTTTTGAACAAAAAGCACGCGCCCATCTTTCAATTCCGACATCCTCTAAGTATTCACGAACCCCTTCAAATTTGGCAAGTGTGTCCCACAATGGAGTAAAATCCGACTCACGATATGCCTTAGAAGCCTTGAATAATATCGGATTAATTGTATTGTTCTTGAACTTTGCAGTCAAGTTCATGCTCACATGGTGTATGCAAAATCCGTGGATAGCATACGGGAATACAGTCGCAATGGACTTTATAATGCTTTTGTGTCTGTCAGAAATAAATACCAAGTCCGGGATGTCTCCGATTGTACCTTTCAATTTTTCCATAAACCAAGACCAATGATTCATCCGTCTCTCTGTCTACAATTCCAAATGCAATTGGATATATTTGATTATTTCCGTCCAAACATGCACTGACTAACAATGTACCACGATATTTCCCCTTCAAAAAAGAGCCATCAACAGCAATGACCGGTCTAATACAACTCAAGAACCCTCTAATAGACTGCCCCATTGCTAAGAACACATATTTGAAGTGACAACCATCTTCAAGTTCAATATGGTAAATCGTACCTGGATTTTCACATTTCACTGCTTCACAATACCGACTTAACAAATCGTATGATTCTTCAGGTGATCCTCTAACCAACATGTACGCATAATCTCTGGCACGCCACGCTTTATCATAGCTTATATTAACACCGTACTCTTGTTGAATGTCTTTGATTATATCATTTGGTCTATATTTACGACTCGCATCTTCAACTTTTGACTTTATTAAATCTCCAATCACACAACTACTGGCTTGTCTATGATCGTGATTCAACAATTCAAGGGAACAAGTGTGAATGTCTACAAACTTTGTAACTTTGAACATTTTTGAACCATTCAAACAATGAGCTCGTAGCCTCCATTTACAGTTGTCATCAATACACCCCACAGAATACAAAGACTTCGTTGACTTCTTCACTTTAAACTCATAGTTTTTTTTCATGGCCATTACAGACAATTTCATCGATAATTCTTTCTTGCATAAGAATATGGTTCCTTCTTCGAAATCATTGCTTGTATTTCCAATCTTTGTGACCTCCTCATGTACACCACTCTTCCTGCTCGAAGATGCATCCTTACTCAAAGTTTCGTCATGAGCTTTACCCTTTCCATTCGTATCGGGTCTAATTTGGTAAGACTTTGTCAATTCCTGAAATGCATTTATTTCAAATGAATCTCTTTCCCACACCGTCCTAACATTTCTATCCTCTCTATTATCTAAATCATTCAAATGTATGTTCTCTTCTAATGGTGGGATCGGTCGTGCTACATTAAATCCTTCATTGACTACTTGGTTACTACCAGAAACAGACGCATGATACAAAGTTATTGGTTCAGTCGATATACATAGTGGAACTTCAAATACATCTTCCCCCATCATGTAAAACTCTAAATCATCGTCATCATTTATGGCAAACGGAGGAACAATCGAAGATAGCTTGTACACACACTTCAGTTTGATAATCATTTCGTTAGGATTAACTTTGGTAGCTGCATATAGTCTAGCTAATAGCTCTTCATACTTTATTTCCCTACTCACTGCTAACCCCTTTAGTTCACCACCAATATAGTTGTATCCATTCGAATCCCATTGACCACCGTAACGAATAAAAATTCTTATCCTCGACATTCTGATAAAATATGAAAAATCAGTAAATAAGATAAATAAAAATAGCAAAAGAAAAAATAAAATAAAAATACAAGTAGAGAGAAAATAGAAACATAAAATCTCGGTTCGAACAATCTCATATCTCGATCTAAAAATCTCAATCTTAGTCCCAAAATCCCATATCTCGGTCCAAAAATCTCTTATCTCGGTTCCAAAATCTCAATCTCAGTTCTAAAACTCCATATCTCGGTCCTAAAATCCCTTATCTCGGTTCTAAAATCTCAATATCGGTCCCAAAACCCCATATATCGATCCTCAAATCTCATATCTTGGTCCGAAAATGCCATATATCGGTCTGAAAATCAAACATCTCGGTTCTAAAATCTCAATCTCAGTCCCAAAACCCCATATCTCGGTCCTAAAATCCCTTATCTCGATTCTAAAATCTCAATCTCAATCTTGGTTCCAAAACCCCAGATCTCGGTCCTAAAATCCCTTATCTCATATCTTCGTCCAAAAATGCCATATATCGGTTTGAAAATCAAACATCTCGGTTCTAAAATCTCAATCTCAGTCCCAAAACCCATATCTCGGTCCTAAAATCCCTTATCTCGATTCTAAAATCTCAATCTCGGTTCCAAAACTCCAGATCTCGGTCCTAAAATCCCTTATCTCGATTCTAAAATCTCAATCTCGGTTCCAAAACTCCAGATCTCGGTCCTAAAATCCCTTATCTCGGTTCTAAAATCTCAATATCGGTCCCAAAACCTCATATATCGATCCTAAAATCTCATATCTTGGTCCAAAAATGCCATATATCGGTTTGAAAATCAAACATCTCGGTTCTAAAATCTCAATCTCAGTCCCAAAACCCCATATCTCGGTCCTAAAATCCCTTATCTCGATTCTAAAATCTCAATCTCAATCTCGGTCCCAAAACCCCAGATCTCAGTCCTAAAACCCCAGATCTCAGTCCTAAAATCCCTTATCTCGGTTCTAAAATCTCAATATCAATCTCGGACCCAAAACCCCATATCCCGGTCCTAAAACTCCACATCTCAGTTCCAAAATATCAATATCGATCCCAAAACCCCATATGTTGATCCTAAAATCCCATATCTCGGTCTGAAAATCAAACATCTCGGTTCTAAAATCTCAATCTCGGTCCCAAAATCTCATATCTCAGCCCCAACATGCCATGAAATACCACTAAAATGCAGATAAATTTGTACTTAAAAACACATATATAAACCATTAATATACTTGTATTACCTATTTGGAAAGAGAGAGATCAAAAGATTAATAGAAACTTTGATGTAGATGTTAATCTCTTTTGATGGAAAGGTTTTTGGAGAGGTTGGAAAAGTAAAGGAAAATAAAAGAGACAATAAATGGGAGAGATGCAATATATGATAGATGAGAGTTAAAGTGAGGGTATTTTCGAATTTTCACAGGCTTATGATGATGTAATCAGGTCAATTAAATGAAAGAAGTGAGGGAGGGGTCAAGGAACCTTATAACTTCATTTTGGAGGTCATTAGAGCAAATTTCCCATATAGAAGACGCTAATTCTCCTACTACTCTGCTCGACACCACATCTGGTCTGACTTAGATATCGGAGTGGATAGGCCGACACCACACCGGTACTTAGTTGTTTCCTTGTGCAGGTCACCTATGTGTTAGGTTCTAAGCTGCTCTGCTCACTTCTCACTCTTCTTCTTATTCTTTCAAATTCGTTGCACGCCCGCGGTCTGGGAGACACCCAACCCACAGATCAGTTCCCGGTCTTCCATTTTTATTCAACAATAGATAACATATTGGAAAAAATAGAAGGAAAAAAAAAAAGGAAAGTAGTCAATCTAGGTGCTAGTCGTATTTTTAAATGATAAAATGAAAGTTGGGATAAAAAATTCAGAAAACATATTTTAAATAATTATAATAATACTATAAAGAAAAAATTACAATTTTTGGTCTCTCATATTTGAGTTAGGTTCCCTTAAAAAAAAGTTATAATATAATCCTTCAAATTTAAAGTAGTTTAAAATGGTCTGTATCTTAACTTTTTCATTAGTTAAGGGTTGCGAAAAATTAACTAGATATAATAATGTGTAGTTTATGTGGCTTATTTTAATAATTTTTTATAACACTTTCACTTTTAATTCCCGTTTAAAAAGAAAAAAAATATTGGAAAGCCATAAAAGTCATGTCACATCACTATTTAACATGTCTGGTTAATTTTACGTTAATGTAACTGATGAAAACTTAAGATATATGGGCCATTTTTAACTATTTTAAAACTTCAAGGGTTAAACTGTAATATTTAAAATTTAGAAATATTAGTAAAATCTAACTCAAGCCCGAGAGACTAAAACAGTAATTTTTCCTACCATCAAACGTACAATTATTTTCAAAATAATTTAAAATAAAATTATGGCAATCTTTGAAGATAATTTATATTGTTTAGATCTATGGAGGGAGGGAGTTGAAACCCAAATTTTATTTAAATATCTTTACCAAAATGATTGTTGCAATTTTTGGATTTTATACATTCCAGCACTTAGCTTTATGTGGAGGTGAAATATGATAATTAATTAGATTGTAGACTTTATCTTCTAACCCACAAACAAGTATTTTGCTACATTGTGCAAGCAATTGTTGTCTCTATTATTATGCCTTTTAAATTTTGAAGATAGTGGATTTGTTTAATTCTTTTCTCATCCCTTCCCTAATTACATATTTTCAATGAAACGTGTTTTAAATTAATTTAAATTTTAAGTATTTATAGTCATTTTTCGCTGCCCAGAACTATTAGGATTATGTTACTCTTTCAATCGCATTAAGTTTATTTTAATCCTGACGAATTAAGAACACATATTTATTTTACGTCTGGTTACATGTTTCAATTCTATTAAAATATATTTAGAAATTTTAATAGATGTTGCAGATTTTAGGTTTTAGACTTAACATTTTGTTAAAAAATTTCCAATTATTTTTAATAGAGAACAAGTGACAGCCGTAAGATAAGCAGGTGCTTGAAATTTGTTAAGACAAACAAACAGTAGAGGGCGTAGTTTCAATTTTTCAAAAATCATTTTTAAACTAGAGAGGTATGATGGTTAAAAATGTGAATTGCAATTATTTCTAAAATATGATAATAAATAGTAGGAGAAAGAGTTAGGTAAGAAAGAAGGATTGAAGGAGGAGGGTAGTGTTTATTAGTGAAGGGTTAATGTGGCCTACAAAATAGCAAAATGTAGGATTGTGAAATTTCCAGAAGCTGTACTAAAGTACATAGCTGTACTTGGAATCACTTGCCAATCCCATGGGGACATATATATATTTTTATTTTTATTTTTATTTTTTTGGTGGACCATCAATTTATATTGAAAGAGATGGCATCTCCTCTCCCTCCCACAAGAAAAAAAAAATTATATTTATTATATAGGAGGAGAGAAAGGGTTGTTTGTTTTGTTTTTGCATTAAATATTTTATTATAGTATATGTGCTAATGAAATATTATTATTTTGCCATTGTGATAAGACCAATGGAATAGCATTTCCCACAAAAAAAAAAAAAACCGGACCAAGGGAATAGATTCATCACATTTTGTTAGAATTTGAGATTCGACTTACAATCATTAAAAACAGTTGAAATGTTTTCATTCTATTATTATACAAAGTTTTTATTATAGAAATTTTCATGACGGTATGATTTTATTTTTATAATAATATTTACGAATTTATTATTTTTAAAATATAATTACAAATATGTCATAAAAAAATAAATATATCATTAATTTTACTATGGACCGTAATATATAATAATCATTTCACGTAATAACCGATTTGACTTGTTCAATAAAAATGATATATTTTTAAATTTTTTATATTAAAATTATAATTATTTTTAAAAAATATTATAATTGTTTTTTTTTATTAATTTGTAATCACCTTTTTTTTAATTCTTGATATGAAATTAATTTAGAAGTAAGAACATGATAGGAAAATAAAATAGGGTAAAATGTAAATGAGACCCTATGGTTTTTTCGAAATGCATGAACACCCCCTGTGGTTTGAAAATGGCAAATCACACATCTGTGGTTCCAATTTTTTTCAATCTGACCCCTTCCCTTCAATGTCAATAATTTTCTTTTAGCCATAACTTCTTTGCTTGAACTCCAATTGGACATTCAAAATGTTTTAGAATCCTCATTTCAGGTTCTACGTAATAGTCATTTTGAAACTTTTAAATGATTAATAAATAAAAGAGTTCATTAACATAAAAATAATAGGTATGATTGCGACTGTTAACTCTTTTTGTTATTGACGATTTAGAAGTTTTGAAGTAACCACAACGTAGAGTCTGAAATGAGGATACCAAAACATCTTGAATCGTCTAAATCGGAATTCAAACGATGAAGTTATGGCTAAAAGAAAATTATTAACATTGAAGGGAAGGGGTCTGATTGAAAAAAATTGGAACCACAGGGTGTGATTTATCATTTTCAAACTACGGGGGTGTTTATGCATTTAGAAAAAACTACAAGGGTCTTATTTGCATTTTATCCAATAAAATATACATACACACTTTTAAAATAAATAAGTTTTGAGTATCACTCTATAATTATAAGATACAGTATATAATTAGAAAAACCTCTTGCTTTACTCTTTAATATCTAAAATTTAAAACCATCCCATTAACTATAAAAAAAATCATTTTGATCCCTTCAATCATTTATTTTTTTTTCTTAAATTAAAATAAAAAAATCAAGATAAGACCGGACCAGATCAAATCCAAACAATATTTTTTTGAAATACAATTTTAATTTTTCATATTTATGGTATGGTAGAAATAAATATTGATTTTAAATAATACATAAATAAATTAATAAGGTTAATAGGGTTTTTTAAGGGAAAAATGGGTTGGGATGGGAAAAAGGTTATGAATGTTGAAAAAAGAAATCCCAAATGGATGAAAATGGTTGGAACAAGAATGGCAAGGTTGGTAAATAATAACAAGTCACCAATCCAAAAAAGAAGGCTTTCTTTCACAATCAAAAAACCAAAAGGAAGGTGGGGTAGGGTTACTATTGGTAGGGGTCTCCCATTATTATTATTCATTGGAATCCCCCAATTGAGTTTTGGCACCATTGGGCATTAGGTCAACAACTAGGAACATTTTTTGGATCTTTATGACTTATATATCTATCTATATTCCCTTCCCATTAAAAAATACCAAAAAATAAATAAAAACAATTTTGCATTCTAATAATATCATCAATCATAACTAAATCATGGATTGACTTAGGGTCCGTTTGACATAGCTTCTCCTAAAAATGTTTAGAATTGAAGATTTAAAAAAAAATAGTAATTAAGTGTTTCATCTAAAAACACTTGAGTAAAGTATTTTAAGTGAAATACTTATTTATAAACATTTTTGGAAGAATCACAAATCAAGTATTTTCTCTAAAAACACATTTTAGTATATTCAAGTGTTTTTAGAAGAAACACTTAATTAATATTTCTTTTACATTGTTTAACTCAAAACATTTTTAGGAGAACCTATGTCAAACGGACCCTTAATAGTCATACGTTTCCTTTTAAGTTTTTAAACTCATAGATTCAAATCTATACGTAGTCACCTACCTAAAATATTATTTTACTAATTTTCTGATGTTGAATATTATAAACTCGTATGATTGTTTCATAAGATTAATCGAGATGCGCACAAATTAATCCAAACACTATATATATTAAATAAATAATAATATCGTCAATCATACCTTTACTTTCCAATATGCTTCCACTTGTTTTTTTTATTATAAGTGTATGGTTCAAAATTTTACACATCAACCCTTTTTCTTTCACTATCTCCTTTGTCTTCTTCCTCCCCAAATTTTTGGCTCACTCTCACACTCATGGGCTCATTTGGTTTTTGGGAGTGGCCCATTACTTTTTTTTTTTTTTTTTTGGGCCATTATTTGAAATTCACAAAAGAAACTTTGGGAATTTGTGAATAAAACAAAATAGAAAAATCTGCTACTGAAAATAAATAGCAAAACACTATTATACAGTAAATGTTGTTTTTGTAAATTATATTTTTAGTCTCTGAATTCTGTTCTAGTTTTCATTTGATACTTAAATTTTAAAACATTACAAATTTACTTTAAGTTTTGTTAAAGATCTATTTGGTCCTAAAATTTATAAAATAGATTTATCTTATCTCTACTATTACATTTTATATAAGTTACAATAATAGAAAACTGTAATTAATTTTGCCACATTAGTAATAAAAATTATTATATTTGTCACGTCATTGATATATTTACTCGTGGTAATTATGGCCTCTCCAAAGAATCAATGTATGCATCAAAGATGTATTTATCTATAGTAGTACATTTAAGAATTCTTAATTGACTTGTCGTAATTAGACCTAGACTATGGATAAAGGATTAGCCTGAACCTAAATTAAAGTATTGACTATGATTCTCAAATATCATAAAACCTAATTTCACACGATAACATAGAATGCAATAGAAACAAAAATACATGAACCATACTAAGGATTAGCCTGAACCTAAATTAAAGTATTGACTATGATTCTCAAATATCATAAAACCTAATTTCACACGATAACATAGAATGCAATAGAAACAAAAACACATGAACCATACTACCCATTTTCAACAATCAAAGCAAACCCTTTCAGAAAGCTGATGGAAAAGTAATACTAGAGGCTAAATAAATATATTTCATAAAATTTATGGGTTAAATTGTCTCCCTCCTTAATTACCCATGATCTTCACTTGATTTAACCGATGTGAGATTGTTCGTATACAATAATTCTCCCCTCAAACAAAACACCACGAACCTCTCCTCCATTCGCCCACTCTATCCAGGTCAACTTTCTTTCTCCGAAGCCCACCGTTTGTCCGATAGAGCTCCACCATGATTCGGGCCTATGAGGCTCACTACTTTGTTTGGCATCGAGGAATCCATTAACATGATTAAATTTGAGACATGACTTTAATACCACTTGAAAGGGACAACGGCCACCCATAATTTTCACATTGGTGTGATATTTGTTCACTTTGGATCTCGACCTGCATAACTTTACTTTTAGTCTCACCCAAAATACTTCATACCAATTAAGATGTTGCCCCCTCTTTATATCCCCATAATTTACCATTGTTTTAATCGATGAAAGGATTTATTCGCATCTAATAGTATATTTTTCTGTATTTTATTTTTCAAAACAAAATTTCAAATTTTAAAACTGAAAAAGTGAGTTTAAGAAATCTATATTTTAAAATTTACATTAAGTAAAGATTTTAAAAACATCTTTTAAGAACAGGAATTAAAGAAAATAAAACAATTATTAATAATCAAACTTAAACTTTACAGAAACTAGGCTCTTAAATTTTAATTTTTTAATATTCAATGGTGATTCAGATTTGTTCCCTCTTCAAATAATTTTATAGTTTAAATGAAAATGAAAATATATAACCCACAAAAACTCAAATAATCCAAATTGACTATTAAAAAAAAGAAAAAAAAATTATTAAAATAAAAGAAAAATATGTACTTACATATATAGCACAACTTTTAAAAAGTATTAAAATAGCATATTGATTAAAGTTCAATAAATTTGGCTTGGATTACTTAGTGTTGCACGCCCGGGAGGGCAACATGCTATGGAATCTGAAAGCTCCCTAACCTAATGCGACACTAGGTTTGGATCGCAGGGAACCGTAGAATGGGGGGACGTCTATCCATTTGTCGTCATAAGGTTGGCTAATCGTATGCGGCAAGCTTGAAAACCTATGGTTCTGGAAGATACATGAGTTTGAACGCTATATTGAATGTGCAATCGGTATTGTACTGGAGCACGTAAATACATGTGTAAGTGAGGCGTCGGTCGGTCCTAGAAACAATGACAGTGACACGAGGAGTTAATGATTGGATGTGCTACAATCTAAGGATAATTAGGACAACTCTTTCACTCTATATGGATCGGAAGGGCATAACACAATTGAAATAAATAGACAGTTCAATAAATTACAACTTTTATTTTAGGTTGAATAACTATCATATAAATGAGCTTTTAAAAATTTATAAGTTAATTGTTAATTTAATTTTGATAATCTATTCTTAATTACAATAAATTATTACTCCGATTTTAATAAATTATAGTAAAAAATACATATTTAAAATTTGATATTTGAGATAATTTTTGGAATAAAAAAAAAAGCAAATAATGGAAGTAAATTGAAGGACAAGGGAGAAGTAATCTGACTTTGTGGGTCATAGAAATGAAAAGAGGGTATTTAGGCCCTGAACTTGTGTAGTTTATGACAGCTATAAAGTGTCCTTCTCCAAACATGAAAAGCACTCTAATCTGTCTTTTGACATTCTTCTGTTTCCCCCCTCATTTTTACTCTGAATTTCTCTTAAATTTACAGTAGATTTTACCAATCTGATTCCAAATTTTTTAATCTGTATCTATTTCATCTTCAAGTTTGAAGAATTAGGTCAATTTGGTTAATGCCGTTAATTTTTTTATTCATCAGTGTAAATAAATTTGCTTTGAATGGTTGAAAAACTAATTTCATTGACCGTATATAGCTTATTTCTCAAAATTCAGGGACGAAACTGACATAAATTGAAAACTCTAGGACCGGATAACCATATATCTCAAAACTCAGGGGTTTTTGAGATTTTTGACCTCCAAAATACGCTTAAAAGGTTATTGATTTTCATTCTCATTTTAATCATTTTTTACCTTGTGATGATGTCATTTTGTTTTGAAAAATACATTTTTACCCCTAAACTTTATAAATATCATTTTAGTTTTTTAATGTTTGTTAAAGCATTGACATCCTTAAAAAAAAGGCTAAAATAAGAAAGTAAAAGTGCAAACAATATTTAAAAAAATTGAAATTTCGGGACAGTTTCGGTCCAATTTTGGCCCAATCTCGATCCTAAATCTCAGGCCAATTTCGGTCCCTAATCTCGGGGCAACCAGATTTTTTCTCTCAAAATAAATAGATATTTCATATTTGTAAATGATAAAACATTTGAAACTAAAGGATAACTTGTGTTGGAAAATTTAAATGTATTTTTTCCTTCTTATTTTGAAATAAATAGTTGGCAATTTAATTTGACAAAAACCTATATTTAATTGATTGAGTCTTTTGTGGATGTTTTGTTTATATGGGAAGATTGAGCAAATTGTGGATCTTGATTGTGAAATTTGTTTATTTACATGGACGGCTTATTAATGGACTTTTTGACAGCTTTTTCCAACCTCAATTTGTTTGTTTAATAACCATTAGTGCAAATCAAATTGAATTAATTTCAGATTTGAAGTTTTATATAAGGAAAGTTTCAGCCGTGGGAATGACTGTTGCAACGGTGCTGGCATATTTGAATTTGATAGATTTCCTTATTTGAAGATTCAAGGTGTTGGCTATAAATTGAAGGATTCTACATTACATTGATTACCCAAGCTTTTTATATTCTCTTTCACTTTTAATTCAACATAAGTGCTTATTATAACTTTGTTGTGTGAGTTTATTTTGTAAGATCTATTATTTCAATATTTTATATTGTAATTGCTTGGAGAGCGATTTGATTCTTCGGGAGGAAGAAGTCATCATATTCACACATCAAGGAAGGGAGCTCCTTGACCCAAATCCACAAGGGGAGCTTGTGGTATGATCAAAACAAGAACGAGAGGTTCTTGATCCAAATCGTCACAAGGGGAGCTTGTGACGAATCCACCGGAACGTACTTTTGCGAGGAGCATCGTGAAGAAATTAGAAAAGAGAGTTTTCATAATTTTTGTCCCATGCTTTAAATTTCTTGTTGAAAAGTGACTAACTAGTGGATTGTTTCTGGGCTAGGGCCCCATGATTTTTACCAGTTGGAGGTTTCTCAGGTTAATCATTTTCGTTGTCGATCTCTTCTTTATTCTCACTATTTTTATAATTCTGTCTACTGCATTCTGTCAAGCCTTCACTGTTGCAACATTGAATCTGTGGGCTAAACCAGTGTTGTAATTCTTAATTGTATGATCATATTAAGTTGCTTCAATAATCGAAATTAATCGAAACTAAACTGAAAAATAAGGTCTAACAACTTGTATTACCTTATAACAAAAATCAAAAGTTTGGAGATCACTTTAGTCTATGTGAAATAGTGTTGAGGTCGAGAGTGGAGAGAGTGTTGAGGTTTTGAGATAAAAATACAAATGAGATTATGAGAGATGATGAGTATTTAATATATTAAAGTTTAAGGGTAAATGGGTACTTTCAAAGCAAAATGACATCATTATAAGGTCAAAAGGGGTTAGAATGAGAATAAAACTCAATAACCCAAGTGTCTATTTTAGAGGTCAAAAATCTTAAAAACCCCAAAACTCAGGGACGAAATAGACATAAGTCTTAAATCTTTGGGAAAAAAAATATTTTACCAAAAAAAAAAAACAACAAGAATTGAAATATGTTAAAAGAACTTTTTAGTTATTACATTTCCATCTGCAATCAATTGATCAACTCTGATAATGGGCATGATCTCCCCAAATAATTGAATGATGTAAATGTTGAAGATACCAACACGATTTGTTTTCTTCAAAATATTACATCAAATTAAGAGAGGGGAAACTCGAACTTTCGATCCTATAAGAAAGCGTACCTAACCAAAAGTTACCTACATTATTAAAACGATTGTATGTTGGAAAATTTTCACCCGTAGCAAATCAATACATTTAAAAAAAAAAAAACCCAGGAAATTAAAATTTTGTTAATAAATGGACTATGGAGTGAAAGACAATAATTATTGGAGTGCAATTACTCTGATATTATACTACATGTCTCAAAAAATGAGAGCCACTCTGAAAGAAATATACAAGTACAAGGTCTACCCATTCTACTTTTATATAATAAAATTGTTGTTAGTAAATGTTGAATTTTTTGGAAGGAAGAGATTATTCAACAAGACCGCCATAAAACTGATCATTATATCTGTATAAATGTCATTCTCTCTTTTATTAAAACCATAGATTCAATCCAATGATTATGAGAGTGGAGTCACATTGTGACAGTCTCATTCAATAATTTCTCAAGATCTAGGAGGGAAAAGATATCTAATTGCAAAAATTAGTAATAAACTTCTGCATTAGGATATCTAAAATCTTCCACACAAACATAAAATTAATATCCATAAATTGATTTCATCAAGTTATAATTATGCTTACACACCTAAATGTAAATTAGAAAAAATAATAATAATTTAACCAACAAATAATAGAAATTGCACAAATGAAAGTTTAAGGTTTAAATTGACACACCCAACTAAATATTTTGTACGAACGCCATTTATAAATCCTAGGTCGAAATAAGTGAATTTAAGGGACGTTACTTGAATATGAAGTTCTGCTTAGCCTATTGAATTCCTAATTTCAATTAGAGATCTATTTATTTGATTCTTTTATGATATCATGATCTTTTAAATTGTTGGATAGATCCATTTACAAATAATTAAATGCTAACAATGATTTTCCACTACACATCTCTTACCATGGCCACTACACCCAATTGACATTGATCTTTAGGGTGATAAAAATTTTACATCAATTAGGGGTAGGGAGACTCGAACCTTCGATCTCATAGAAGTGAGTACATGTCTAACCATTTGAACTATGCTCGGATTTAAGCTGATAAAAGTTTGTGCCGTAAAATATCATATTGATTTCTAAATTTCCTTTTCCATTAAACTATTTTCAATGATATCAATACATGTTCCAATAGATTTTCCCATTGCCATGGCCCCCGCTAGTCTTGATCTAGTTTCACAGTGTCTGGACATGATAAATGCAGTATTCATTGCAGCCCATTTCAAATGAAGATCTGCTTCACACTTTGGGAGACCGAGCCATCTAAGAACACTCTCCAACTATTGCACATGACATAACTAAGATAACAATATCGAAAAATGGAAAAGAAACTAACCACATAGCTAAGTCTCGTTTGATAACCATTTTCGTTTTCAGTTTTTGGTTTTTTAAAATAAAAGCAATACTTTTTTAATTACTATTTATGTTATTTGTATTTGGAAAAATAAAGAATTAGACATATTTGATAATCATTTTTTGTTTTTTGAATTTGATTGATAACTTTAAAAAAGTTTTTCAAAATCGAAAAAAATAAATAAATAACTGAAACCCGGTTTGTTAGAAATAAAAAATAGAAAACGAAATAGTTATCAAATGTTGTCTTAAAAATTTGATATGAAAAATGGAAAAGAAAGAAAGAAAACCATCAGAAAAGTAAGTACAACTGCTGACCTTGAATACATCTGCATGATGTCCATCAGATTTTCCAACAAGAAGAAGCTCAGCCACTAAGCCACCTAATATTACACATGAAAATTGGTTCAACACCTGAAAGAGCAAGGGACATTCAAAATCATCACAGAGAAGGATTATGTAGCACTTCTCGACTCATAATTAATTCGAGAAATTTGCGATGATTATGTCGATAGAGATAAATATGTTAGAATACATGAATCACTTATGTGCTTTACTTGATAGCATGTAGAGTCAGAATTGAACTTTCACCTTTGAGGAAATTTTGCCTTTGGCCTGCATAATACAAAAACAAATAAAAGCAAAATAAGTGATAACACAAGAGAGAGAGAACACTATCTTTACACGGTTATGGAACAAGTTGTTGTCGATGAGAAATTAATCAATGTATCCGCCATAGTGTGGCTCCCACACTTATAATCATTGGATTTATATCAATGGTGTTCTCTCATATAATTAATATTTTTTTCTCCTATTAAAACCGCATATCCAAGAAACGACCCACTAGCAATGTCATTGAATAATTTCTCGTTGTCATCACTTATGAAGTTGTAAAATGAATGTCATTTACCCTTTCAAGATGGATTTGGTTAAAAAGAACCAACTTCTACCTATTACTATGGATAACCATTTTGGCATTGTTTTGTTTTCCCCCAGAAATGATCATTCAACCATATTGCTAACTTGAAATCACAGTCTCACCTTAGTGTGAAATTTTTTCATATCGACCGTTTCACCCATAATCTTAACTGAATCAATCTGCATAGAAAGATGAAACCATAAGAAATTCTACTGCTGATGATAATAATGAGCAAATAAGTATAAAAATCAAACAAGAATCTCTGTGGAAAACTATTTGCAAGTTTGATAAACACATCAGAAATAAGGATTTTGTGAAGGTGACTTACTTCTCCAAGAAATTCAAAACCCACAAATGAAACTTTTCCTTGAGCAAATTTGTTGTGGCTCAGAGCTTGAATGCTTGGCACTTCATACTCTTTCGGGAGGACCCCTAACAAGTAGCCAACTAGAAAATGACCAGCTTCATGCTGGATAGAATTCAAACTTGAATAAATGAAAAACTCAATGTTAATGGTAGCAACATCAATAACAATTTTTTTTTTTTTTTTTAAAACAGAAATAAATAAAAAATAGTTGCAAAATAAAAAATAAAAAAAGCAGACTTCAAAAACTACTTTTTTTTAATAAAAAAAAATTTATCGATAATTTTAAAAACGTTTTTCAAAATCTAAAAACTGAAAACTGAATTGGTATGACAACCCTGTTTTTTAAAAATCTAGAAAGCAAACTTGAATAAATGAAAAGCTCAATGTTAAAGGTAGCAACTTCAATAAAGGAGACATTAAAGTTAACTCACTTGTGCACATAAGAGATGTTCTTCTTCATATTGCGAAAGACTTCTCTTTTCATTAATCAAATTCTCAAGCTTTTCAACAGATATCTGCTAAAGAGCAAACAAAGAATATAATATCTGAATTACATATAAAGAATAAAAAACACTATTATTTTACATAGCAACATACAAGAAAAATTGCAACAAATAAACATTAAACTTTGAGAATAACAAAGCCAAAAGGAATATTTTAGTAATTTTTCACTACCCCAGAGATATTGTTAATGATGAGCAGTTGTTCCAAAAAAATGATCCCTTTGAGGGAGAGTGCATGAGTTCAAATCCTTAGGTCGCGCCTCTTGTAGGGAAAACCCTTGATGTTGATAACAGAACATCATCACCAACTCGTATTGGTCCTCTAACGTGGGTTTGCAGTTTTGATGTTGATCACAAACCTGTATTGGTTCAGTGGGGTAGGCCCCAAAAAAGATGTGTCCCCAAGGTTTGAACTCATGCTCTTTCCCTCCCAAGGAAAGTATGTCCCTTCCCTGGTAACCATTAAGCTTAAATGTTGCGTAATTTTGATTGGAAAGTTGAATGAGCTGACTTTTGTGTCAGCATTGGTAGACCACATGAATGCAAGCAGACATGAACGGGAAAAGAAGGAAAGAACCAAGAACCAAAGAATACAAACATAGAAGAAAACTGAGCACTGATTTGGAGTCGGCCTAACACCATCTGAAGATTAAGCCAGACCAAAGCTTGTGCAAGTCGAGGTAAGCAAGGAGAAGTCTTGTGTAGCTTAGCTCAACAATGATCTCACGCCCTTTATTTACAGAGGGGTGTAATGATTATTTCATTGTAGCTACAATATCTAGCAATTGGAAACTGTACCAAAGGTGCTCAGGCACATGTGTCTTCTCTCTATTGAGCGTAAGGCGAGTAATTCTTGAAAACTTACCTCCTACTATGACCGAGGGTAAACAAAGCTGCTTGTCGAGAATATCTTTAACTCTAGGAAGAGCTTTCGAACTCCTCATCCTAGTATAAGAACACCGCATTGAAATGAGCTCATGCCCTTTCGGGCCTCTAAGCCCAACTTTTCTCGTTCTTATTTTGGACAAGTGTCTAACCTCTTGAGCTAAGGTCGGTAGGTCTGTCTAACTCATGACATGGATTGTCTTTGTGGCACCATCCCTTACTCTCAAATAATTCCCGACAACTAGCCCATGAATCGATTCTTGTGTTAAGGGTGATATATACAGCCGAGCCCTCTCATTGACAAGGTGACACCAACGCCCACCCACACCCACCCCCATATTGACCTTTAAGAAAGCTTGTCGAAGTATTGGAGCGTAGCCCGCTCTATGTAGAAACCTCTAGTCCATGCAAATAATGCTATGACAGCACCCCAAGCCTCCCTACGTCATGATATATGCACATGTACCATATGATGACTCACTTAGGCAGCATGATCCAGGGGTGGTGGAGAGCCAACATCATGCCCCCTATAGTACATTCTAGAATATTCTTCCTATGGCAGACATACATGCAAAGTGTCGAGGAGTCACTCACTCTCTGGTAGATCACATATGAACTCCATCCAATTGAGACAAATTTTGGTGTGCTTTTATATGACATATAAGGCTACTTAAAGCCCCTCCCGCTCAAGCCAAACTCATATCCCGCTTTAAGACTTTTTCACGACCTAGGGCTGCGACACCCTAGGTTCAAAGTATTGGTTGATACTGATACAATTCGGCAGAATTGTAATGTGTGACTCGGTTCTCCTCAGACCAATACGACCATAACTCAGTTTCATTTAGATCTTATGAGTCATGACTCGGCCTGACTTAGTTTGAGAATTTTTAAACCCTATAATCTCTATTTGTTTACATATAGCCTGATAGCGGTCCGAGTCAAACAATCGTATATGTCTCAGTACTCTCCAATTTAATGAACGATACGGCGACTTTAAATCATGGTGACACCCTGCAGCCAATCAAGGGAACGATAACTAGATACTATAGGTGGTAAAGTGAAGTAACCACCATTACAGTTCTCTCTAAACAAAGTGAAGGTAGGCAATACTTCAATGCTCAACACTCTAATCTTCGGTTCTTTCTTCCCTTCCTCCTCCTCCCATTCACGTTAGTTTCCATTTGCGTGATCAGAGCAATGTCGACTCGTAAGCCAGCTCAATCAACTTCCCAACCAAAATTACACAACAACAAACGCACTCTAACATCAATCAGTAGCAAGAATCAGTAAAAATAAAAAAAATACCTCATCAAGTAAAGAAAGCTGAATAGATTGTTGAATTGAATCAAGAACTGAAACCACCAATGGTTGAAGTGGTAATAGTTCTGTTCCATCAATCTCTAGTTGTTCATCCAATGTTGTAACCACCCTTTTCGAAATCTAAGATTTCAATTCAAAAATAAAAAAAATAGCCATCAATGAATCACATTCCCAAGAGAGAGAGAGAGAGAGAAACAACCTGTTTGGCAGCTCCGAAAGCGCGAATTCCCACAGATTTTCCCTGCAATTGTTTGATCAAAGAAAGAGCAGTTTTGTATTGACGCTTTGAGATCGCTCTATCCACTAGCTTCAAATCACGACGTCGTTTTTCACTTCCATTCGCCAAAACCAAAACCCTACCTCCATGGAAAGAGACATTAGAGGTAAAATTCATAACCTTTCCGTTTCCTTTCCTTCAATATTCTGTTTGTTTCCCAAGAAAATTAAAATCTCCGATTTTCAGGAAATATGTAGAAATTTAGGGCAAACGACGTCGTTGTATTATTAATCCATTTTGTGAGGTTGAAAATGATTACAATTACAAAATAACATCTTGTGTTTTTTTTGTCTTTCAATATTTTTTCTTTTTCCCTCTCTGATTCTTACTAACCAGTACTTCAATTCAATGCAGTTTTCCGGTTTATGTTGCCGTCCGGCGGCAACGTGTTTCGGAGCAATAGGAATCTCAAATTGTTTATCGGAGATCGGCTTTCGGCGACGGCGAGTTTTGGAGCAATTAGATGGAGAATTGGCTAGAGGAGATGATAGATCAGCTCTTTCCCTCCTTAAAGAACTTCAAGGCAAGCCTGGTGGTTTTTTCTGTTTTGGCGCCACCCGGCAGGTTTAGTATCAGTATCATACTTGAGTAATTGAGCTTTTGAAATGTTGATCTATTCCTCTTGATTGCATTGTTTCATATTGATTTCCATTAGAATTTTAGCAAATTCATCCTTGATAATGCCATTTTCATGATGTTTGTTGGGAATGGGGTGCAAGCGATTTGGTTTGGCTCGGTTTTTCGGTTGGATTGAAACCATACTGGCGTTTAGTATATAATAGTTTGAGGCGAATTTTGTACATTGAACTTATGTAACTTGAAAAATTGATCACACATTTCTCTTATATAAATACGTTTCAAAAACATAATCTTGGTGGTTATTGAACGGTTCGGTGTGTTTCGGTTATCACCAAATTTCAAACTGATAACCAAACGGAACAATCGGTTTATGTTCTTGAAGAACTCAAAACTGAACTGACAATGTTGGAATTTATAGATTGAAAGTTGGGATGAAGAAGAATTTTAAAGGGTCTGTATACTTTTCTTTTTCACAAATGCGGTTGTATATATATGCGAAAAGAAGGTTTCACAGCCCGAGACCAAAACACAAAGAAAGAGCTCCCTGAACGAGACGAGACTGTAAACTTCAAATGTTGTTGATTTGAAGGATAGAATGTGAGTGAATTAAGAGAGTGTTTTTCATTTAGGAATTTCTTCTCTAATGAAGTGAATTTGTTGTGTGCAGATACCCCAAAGACTTTACACATTGGATGAGTTGAAGCTAAATGGAATTGAAACCACGTCCCTTTTATCTCCAGTGGATTCAACTCTTGGTTCTATAGAAAGAAATGTTCAACTTGCTGCTGTTTTGCTTGGTGTATCTGCCTGGAACGTATTTGATTTTAGTCCTCAACAGATTTTCTACCTTTCTCTCGGGTTGCTATTTCTTTGGACTCTGGATTCGGTAATTACCTAACAATTGCCAACGTACGTCCTAAAAATTTGTATATGTTTCAGTAGATCCGATACATCCATGACACTTTCAGCAGTTGTTGAAGTCCAGTTAGAAAAACCGTATTTTTACTTAGATTGGAGCTAGATGTCAACCGGGGTATAGCCCAACAGTAATAACACTTGTATTCTTCTACGAAGTTAGAGGTTCGAATCCCCTCCCCCACGTATTACATATTAAAAAATAGATTGGAGCTAGATGATATTAATTTGTGACTTCAACATTTGATGTTTCTTGTAAAACATGTTGTCTCTTCTCTACACACAATAATAGTGTATATTTCTGAAGAAAACCGGTTAGATGTTCACTATCTGATGATTACCATCTAGAGATCGCCTTTATTTAGGTTTGTCGGTTCTCGTGTTTCAAGTTAATTTACGCAGTATCTTCCTACTCAGAAATCAGTATTCAGAATTCCCCTTGAATCTTTGTTTAATGTATTGTGAGACATGGGAATGATTTATAATGAAATATATTCATCAGGTTCTCTCTCAAAATTCGAGAACTTTAAAGGTTGAAAAGCCTTTTTAAATTTCACTACTTGAATATACTCCGATTTTGAAGGTCAATTTAGCTCATCAAAGTCATGGAGTTATATGATATTTATAGGTATCTTTTAATGGGGGATTTGGAAGTTTGGTTCTTGATACAATTGGTCATACTTTTAGCCAGAAGTACCACAACAGAGTTATTCAAGTAAGATCTCTCTCTCTCTCACACGCACATGCCTTGTGAAAATCACTTAGGGTGAGTTTGGGATGAATTTTGAGTAAAGTGTTTCATTTTTTTAAATTTTCAAAAAACATTTTTATAATGTAGCCAAGAAAAGTGTTTTTAGTTGATGAAAAACACTCTAAAATCTATCCCAAATTCACCCGATAATCTACATGAACGGCATGAAGCTAACTGTCACAGAACACTTTTCATACAGCATGAAGCAGGTCATTTTTTAATTGCCTATTTGCTGGGAATTCTTCCAAAGGGATATACAATATCTAGTTTGGAAGCATATCAGAAGGAAGGATCTCTCAATCTTCAAGCAGGCACTGCTTTTGTTGATTTTGAATTCGTTGAAGAAGTAAGTCAAACATTCTTGCTAATTATACTTACTTTGGCAATTCATGGTTGGAAAAAGGTTCTAGCTAATTATATGTTCTTAAGATTTTTGTATTTTTGCTAATATTTGATTCTAAGTATGCCACACTCCCCTCAGGTAAATACTGGAAAAGTTTCGGCAACAGTACGTTTTCTTCCTCTACAAGTTTTTTCAAAAGTGATAATCACAAATCACACCCTTACCGTTTAGTTTTAACGAATTTGGTACATACGCTAGTCACGTGTTCTAATTTAAGATTTTACACTTTTGTAAACAATGACATACTCTATCAATTATACTCATTTGTACAAACAAAAAATCGTTTATTTTAATAGATTTGATACATGTGACAGTTGTAAAACAAACATGTGGTCTAATTTCGTTAAAACTAACTGATAAAAATGTGCGATTTACAATTTCACAAACCACAAAGATGTTTAAAACCATTTTTAACCGTAAGAGTGTGATTTGCAATTATCATTTCTATAATAAAAAAAACAAAAAACTTAATGCATATATGAGATTTTCCTGCTGCTCTATCAAGTTAAATCTTTGCTTCTGAAAAGAGAGAAGTTTTGAAGGTGGAAGTGTTTCTTGTCAGATGTTGAACAGATTCTCATGCATAGCACTAGCTGGTGTGGCTACTGAATACCTCTTATATGGATGTGCTGAGGGAGGTCTTGCTGATATTAACAAGGTTTGGTTTCATAAACTGACTACTATGTTATCATTTTTGGGATTTATGGCTTCTAGCAATCGGTATTGCTTTGGAAAATACCCGATTTAATCGATTTGGTCGGCTTCTTCCTGTCACTAAAAATGAACCAATCCTAATCAAACCAATCAATTTGGTAGGCTTCTTCGTTAAAACTAAGTGGTAGAGTAATGTGATTTGCAATTTTACGAACCACAAGGATGTTTAAAACTATTTTTAAAACCATAAGGGCTTGATTTGCCAATCAGGCAAACCAGAGAGCGTGGTTGACCATTATCTCTACTTAAAAACCGAATCGCACTAAATTTTCACACCTATTTGCAAATTAGAGGAATCATGAAAGTTGTTGAATTTACTATTGGAATGCCCTTGATATTGCATTGCTGCAGCTAGACCTGTTGCTTAAGAGCCTAGGCTTCACACAGAAGAAAGCAAATTCTCAGGTAAGATGGGCGGTACTGAATACCGTCCTGATACTGCGTCGCCATGAAATTGCGAGGGTAAAACTTGCAGATGCAATGTCTTCTGGAAAATCTATTGGGTCTTGTATTGAGATTATTGAAGATAGTATAGATTATGCAGACCTCTGAATGCAATCACACAAATTTTCTTTGATGCCATGGAATTTTACATGGCCTTGTAATCCTTTATTCATGGTTTAGCTTTTTATTTTCGATATTGATCTGGCTTTGGTATATAATTTTATCATCAGCTATTTATTTTAAGATTGTGGTCTAGGAGCCCTCAACTCCATAATGTGGCCACCTGTCTACGACAGTTCACGATACTAAATATTATGGGGTTGTGTGATTGTTCCGTGAGATTAATTGAAGTGCGGACAATAAGAATTACATGCATTGAACTCCCTAAATATGATGTTTTGACTCAATTTACATGCTTGATGGAACAATAACTAGAAATTAAAATAGAAAAAAGAATTCACTAGAAAAGATTAAATGTTTTTCAAGTTTTGATCTTTTCTGAATTCTTTCACAAATTTCTAGTTAAGAGACTAAAAGCGACTTTGAAGTATTAATGGATATATTTGCAAGGTAATGAATCAATGATATAGTTGTATGTAATTTATAATGGATAATAGATTTTTTTTTTTTTCATTATTCGTTTATATATTCATAGTTATATATTTATATAACTACAAGTTATTTGATATATCTACATTAGATGATGGTTTATGGTTTGATTAAACTATGATTCTGAGTTTTATTAAATAATTTCTAGTTGAAATATCCTTCTATAATAATTAAACATTAATTTTCAAATCCAATATATCTTTCCTTAGCATTTAATATTAAAATCAATCTTTTATTATTTTATTAGAATACTTGGAACCGGAAAAAAAAAATTTACCTCAAAATCTAACGTAAACTCCTTAACATGTTACTATTTTTTTTTTTTTAATAATTTTAATTTTAAATCGAAGCTTACAATAGAATACTTTTTACCAAAATAAATATCAATCATAATAATTCTTTAAATATCTATTCTCAAACAAAACATAAAACATATTGGATATTTTATGTGTATAGAATTATCAATAATTGAGTGTTGATTTGATTGGATTCTAACCTCATGCAAATTAAAAAAATAATTAATTAATTATTTTTTTTCCTACATATAATGATTTTTCATTTTATAATACTAAAAAAATTGAGTTCACCAATCCAGGGGCGGAGCTACAGTAGGACCGGGGGCACGTGCCCCCCCATTTGTATAATAATAATAAAGGTTAAATGCATGAATGACCCCTACACTTTGAAGGTTTTTCACTTTACACCCCGAAAATTTTGACCCCTACACTTTTAAAAGCAATTATCTGTTATGTTTACCATGCAAAACAAATGGTGATAATTTTTTTAATAATTCATTTTAACTCTGGTTAAGACTCTCTTCTCTCTCCCTTTCTGCTCTCTCTTTCCTCTATAATCCTCTTTCTCTTCTCCCACACGAATGCCATTAGAGGAACTTCTCCGGCTGGTATTATTTAACTTAAATTTCATTAATTCGATCTTTCCCACAATTGGGTTTCTCCGGTTCTTCATCGTCTTCTTCACTATTTCAACAAAGTCCATCATATTAAATAATCGAAGTTGAAATTTTTGATACCATAACTAAAGATGAAAAAGGTGAGCAATCCCCAAGTTTTTACACCAATATATCCATCATCCAAACAAAAATCCAATGGTTGGTGATTCCAAAACCTAACCAGTTGAAGAAAAACTAAGTATCCGTTTAGGGATTTGAATTATTTTTCTTCTTTTGACTCCGATTTCTAATTCTTTCGGTAATTTGAAGACTCATAAAGATAGAAAAGAGAGAGAGAAAGAGTTGCTTGAGCGTCGAAGTTGCAGAATCAATGGCACAAGTTTAAAGAGCAAGAATTCGAAACAAATATTTGACGTCGCCTTTAGGTGGATTTGCAAGCTTGAGCAAAAAATAAATAAATAACATGTGGCAAAAAGTCAAAACACAAAAGTAATTGGGTTAATTCTAACCAAAGGTTAGAATAATATGAATAAAATATTAAAAAAAATTAGGTTGGTGTTAATTTGGATGGAAAAGTTAATATTTGATGGCTTTTAAAAGTGTAGGGGTGAAAATTTTCAAATTAGAAATGTAGGGGTACAAATTCTGTCATTCATGCATTTAACCCTAATAATAAATATATTTGATATTTAAATCATAACTTTATAACTATATATAATTTATTAAATGAGCCAGATATTACATCCTCAGAACCAGGTTCGACACCAGGCAGTTCCCTTCTTAGAATTTTGTGCATCCATTCTTTTAAATGCTTTTTAATATATTTTTATTTTTATTTTTATATTATAAATACTTTTTTTTTTTGCTTCTTCTTAAAAAAATTCACTCTATTTAATTATTATTATGAATTTAATAATTTTTTAACATATAAAAAAAACTCATTTAGAGTAAAATTTCTTAAAGATTACTTGATTTAATTTTAAAAATATTTAATGCCACTAATTATTATATAAAATTTATTTTCATAGTAATAATATTATAATTAATAATTATACGATTGCATGTTAATAGTGTTTTCAGTTCAGTTTATGTTAGTTTTGATTAAAATCGAAACTAAACTAATTAAAAAAATTGTAAACTGAAAATAAATCGAATCAAATTAACAAATATTGAATTCTATTTGACACATAAGCAACTTAATTTAATGAATTTCAATAGATTCTAGTCGGTTTCAATTCAACTTTTATTGGTTGGGGAGTTTTGAGTTACAGTTTAACTTCGTGCCCCCCTCAACTTAATTCTTGGCTCCGCCACTGCACCAATCCATCAATTAGAGAAAAAAAATGTCATCCCTTACTGTAGGAAATATTTATTAATTGTAGGCAAAACATATCATGATGTATATTTTTATTTGTTATTGACATAATAAATAGATGTATTTTTTAGAAAAAAAATTAGTAAACAATTTCATAATTTTAAAAATAAGACTTTTTTTAAGATTCGTTAAATATTTGACCATTTGCAAATCTAGCAATTCTTTTTAATAATATTTGTAAAAATAAAAACTCAAAAAATATTTGCAAATATAGTAAATTTTGATCGGGTTTATCACTGATAAACATTGAATTACATATTTGTACACTAAATTTTATCACTGATAAACACATAAATCACTGTTTATCATTGATGAACATAATAAAAATGGCTATATTTGTAAATATTTTTTTGAGTTGATATTTTTATAAATATTGCATAAAAATCTGTCACCCAATAAAATTTCCCATAAATATTTAAGAGGCGGATTAAAATATCGGTTTTGAAATTATCGGAACAAAATAGAAATTTACTCCAAAGTCCAAAATATTGTGACAGAGTATATTCTGTCCTCGATTATGAATATGATGTGAATACCAAAGATTTTATAATAATTGAAGTAGCTATCCAAAGTTGGGCATTTGGTCTAGTGGTATGATTCTCGCTTTGGGTGCGAGAGGTCCCGAGTTCGATTCTCGGAATGCCCCTTTTCTTCTATTCAAGTCCTCTTTTTACTTGCTAATCTATTTCTTTTCCTCGAGTAAATTTTATGACATCTTCCGAATCTATTCGAAAATAGGTTTTTTTTTGGTGTTTTGTTTCAATTAAAAATAGCTATAACTAAAATAAAGGGAATTTTTTTGGATAGATCTTAAACAGTATTTGTTGATATATAATTTTATAAAAACAAATTAGTCACTGAATTGTCGATGACAAATAATTTTTAACTATAATGAATTAAAATTAATTCTTACGATAACTATTAATTTATATATCAATTATTATCAACATTGTTGTCATGCTTAATAACTTCTTATATTTACAATTATTTAAAAAAAATATTTTTACAATCCCCTAAAATATTCCAATGATTTTTATTTAGAGTAATTTTATGTTGTCTGATAATTTAATGCAATATTTATGACTTAATCCCTTAACTCATGCATTGCCTATGATTTGATTGTTTAAGTGGGCAAAAATCTTATTGAAAAAAAAAATGTACAAACCATTTTGAATAATTATAAAAGTGGTAATAATTACGTCATTAAACTTTCAATTTGAGAAATCAATCCCCTTAACTTTTTGAATTATTAAAATTAGACCTAAAAAAAATTAACTTGACAAATTACCTCATCAAATTTGAAACTAGACCCTCGTCATCATAAAGACAAATTTATATTTATAATATCAACGAAACGGGGAAAGACGAGATAAGAAAAGAACTCCTAATCCCAACCCCATGAACGTTTTGAGTTTGGGGTCAAGGACAAGGTCAAGATAAGATGAGAGCCCTTTGGAACACGACCCCATAGAAATTTTATAATAATAATTAGTAAATTAATAATTTTAAAGAGATAATTTGTCAAGTTAAATTTTCTCGAATCCAATTTTAACATTTTTCAAAATTCATAGGGTCAATTGCTCAAGTTAGAATTTTAAGAGAGGTTATTTGTGTAATTCGACTGAAATCAAGACATCAAGCTAAAACAAGCCATACCAATCTAAACAAAACCAAATCAAATGAAACAAAACTGGAAAAAAAAAAAAAAATCAATTTTAAAGAGAAAATCAGACCGAACCGATGGATTTGTTCGGTATTGAAATATAGAATATTTGTTTCATTATTTTAGGGATAGATTGCATAATTATTTACTTTCTTTGTATATTCCTTCTTCCCTATATAGGTAAGTTATGCCTTTTATAAATACTCATAGTAGAGGTATATAATTTTATTCCCTTTAAATTTATATTCTGTTTTATAAACACCTAAATTAAAGAGTGACGATTGCGTGAGACACTACCCACACGACACTGATAACATTACAAAGCACCATTGGTATACAAAAACATTAATACATAGGCATTAAAAACTTAAAAACACTTTTTTTATTAAAAAAAGCAAAAAACAAAAAACAAAACTGAAACACTCAAAATGCCGAGTTTAAAACAGCAGTATGGGCAAGAGATATGGTAATGAAGCCAAATTTTAAACATGAGAAGATCAGAACTCAGATCCATTTAATGGTTACAAATCACAAGGGCACATGACATATATAAACATTTAAACCAAAAATCTGTTAAATGACTCTCCTCTATGCTCTACTTGCTATACTAAAATGTTGGAAAATGAGATTTACATAACCTGAATCAGCAAAGATCAATCTTCATGTTAGAACGGAATTTAGCTACCGACAGCCTCCGAGGTAACTACGATAGAAGGAATCTGATGAGGTAACTACACAAACAAACTATTTTCTAGGTTTCATTCTATTCAAAGAGTTAAAAACCTAAACAAAATCGATCATCTTCACTTCATCACAAAAACATGAACATTGCATCCATGGCACTATACAATGCTCTCATATTTAGACACTATCCATGAAAAGGCATGGAACAATGCCTGAGTTATCTAAAATGAGGACAAATTAAAAATTAACCACTGTTTTCATTTCACGTGAAGGAGACCAAGACTTGCCAATTTCTAAAGCAGACATCGTTCTTCAATACATTATCCTGCATTCATTTTGGTTACATCCCTTGGTGATCTTCTAAGTATAACGGTTTCTCTATCAATGCCATTTTTGCCACACTTCTTTGGAGTATTCGTTCCTCCATTTGCATGAATAGCAATTTTTTCCTTAGATGCAGTGAGCCCACTGTGACTTGCATCTTTACTTCCATTGTCTTCAGGCATATGTAGATCTATGTCTACCGGAGAGTCGTTTTTGGACATGTTTAACTTTCTTGGAGATCTTCGTAGAATTGGGGCCTTGCTATTAACATTACTCTTAACCTGAATCTTTTCAAGGTCAATCACTTCCATTTTAATATTTGGGGCTTCACAATCACGAGATAGATCATTTCTACCTGAGGCCAGATCACCAGTCTCCAACTTGACATCATTAAAATCAGAGGGGTTGTTAATATTGGGGGGCAGTGAAGCAGGATCTAATTCAAAGGATCCTTTGGGAACACCTTCTCTCTCCTTTCCAGTCATTCTGAATGATGGAATTCGATGAGAGAATCTATACAGCTGATTGGGTGGAATCTGAAGGGAGTCAAGTTCACTATCCTTGGTATGCTGAAACAAGCAGACAAACCCTTTGACCTTGTCCAAGTAAGCAACCAAGATGCCGACATCCTCGACATAATCCGACAAGATTTCAACAAATTCATAGTTAAAAGGTACATTTTGCGGGTCAGATCTCCATCTAATATCCCAATTCTTGAAAAGAGCCCAGGTTTCTCCTTTACGGGGATAAATGAAGTAAACACTTCTAGGCGCCCGTTTTAGGCCATGTACCAAATGAGAGAACATGGGGAGGTCAACAGTTTCTTCAGTTATTCCTAGTGAATACTTACCACAAGCAACAGGCATCTCAGCATCACACCAATCGATCTCATCTTTGTCATCAGGATTTGGTTCAAACCAAGTAATCTGGAGCTTGAATGCAGAAGAGAACACTTTCTTAATGCGAGCATAAAATCTTGGCATGCCATCAGTCGTATCATAAATAGCCCAGATCTGATTGACATCAAAACAATGTTCCATTTTATCTTTATCAAAATCGCTAAACTCAGGATCAGCGCACACTACAACCTGTACTTCTGTCACATTATCTATATCTGCATCACTATCCTCAACTTCGGATTTTTTACTATTTTGATCTGACTCAGTTGTTCCATCTCTCATCACCTTGAGTTCCTCATATTTGTGTTTTCTGTTGTGCAAGACTTCTGAAGGGGGATCAGTCACTTCATATCTATTGCCCTTGTTATGACGATCAACAGAACCATGACAAACTGAAGAGTAATCAACATTAGATTCTGCAGCATCTCCAGTTGCATCCTTCATCTTCTCTTTCCAGTCCGGAGATTGTGCACTACTATTCGACTTCTTTGAAGGACTCCCTATATCATCATCATTATCACTTAAATATTTCTGGTAGGAAACATGCTGCTTCTGCCTCGAAGATTTCCTTTGACAATTATCTCTGCTAGGGCCCGGATACGCTTTAGTTAAAACGTCACCATCTTCTTGGGTATATTCAAAGCTGTTGGCAGAACTTGTAGCCGACTTTCGTTGTCTCTTCCTATTTGCACCCTTTGAAGCTCCTCGCTCCATGCCTGTTGCTGCATCTGATCTGGGCTTAACACTACCTCCTTGTCCATCTTCCACATTCCCACGTCGTGCTTTCTGTTTCTTTCCGGCTTTAGCACTCAAATCATTCCCAGAAGTGTTACTTTTCATCGATGCTTGGTTACCTCCAGCAAATCTATCTTGAGATTTCCTGTCAGAACCATGTTTATTTTTTGTAGCAGGCTTTGAGCACCCTGATTCAGAAGGCGGTTTCACCGGAGGGACATAACTTTGGTGACATGTTGGAGGCACAGTTTTGTTATTCAAATCATGAGAGATGAAGCCTCTACCACAATTTTGGCAACGCAACATCTTACTTAAATAGCATTTAAGATACTGATACTTCACACCACAAAACGGGCAGATGGTCCAGAAAGCCTCCTGTGTGTTATAAGAGGCTCTCCCAGGGAACTGTGAGTAAGGAGGACTTGAGTAACCATTTGCAACTCCACTCCCTGGCTTGACAGTTGTGTATCCATTTGGCTGATGAATGGGAGGTGCAATATTCCTTGTTCCTCTATACTTCATATCATATATCCGACGTTTTGCAGGGTCTGAGAGCATCCTGTTAGCTTCACCGACAAGCTTGAAAGCAGCTTCTGCACCAGCAAACTTGTTCTTATCCGGATGAAGTAACAGTGCAAACTTTCTGTATTGCTTTTTGATAGTTGTTTCATCAGCTGATTGTTCAACTTGAAGAATCCCATACCAGTCATTATCAGATCCACATATTCTATTTTGTGCTGAACAGTGAATGTCACATACTGTGAGCAATTGAGTAATATTTTCTAGTGTCGGATAGAGTCTTTGAGCTGTCTGAACCATCTTCTTTGCCCCCACAAAGTCACTGCTAAGCAACTTCTTCTCTGCAACTTCCATGGCCCTGATGGCGTCATCCTTGTTGCACTCCATTACTACCACATTCAAGAATAAACCATCTAATGTTTCAAATGAAAAAGGACAATATGGGAATGGGAAGATAGATTTTCCCGCTCAGGCTGCTGGCAGTCCACCAATACAAAAAGGACAGAAAAGTTTCAACCTGCAATTATACAAGCTGATAAACTTAAAATACCCAAAATTTGTTATAAAGCAAGTGAATTATGTGTATATGCTTTATCATCATAAAATCAAGTGTCTAACAAAGAAAAGGGAGAGAAAAAGAGACGAAGAAAAAGAAACATATCATCATACCAAATGGAGCATGAAATGCTGGCAGTTTCAAAGGAAGGATCAAAGGGAAGAACGTGCTGGCATCTTAACCAAACGGCTTGGAGCTATGTAAATAACATCCATAAGATAAAGAAATCCTAATACCTGAATTTCATATCTCCAACTGAGTAAAAAATAAATAAATCAGAACCAGCAGGTGAATCTGAATGGAATATAAATGGGCAGAATGGAAAACAGAAGCCAAAATGAATTTTGGAATTCCAAAACAATCAAGAGCATAATTTCTTCATATTAGTTCCTGATTCATTGTGATTTTTTTTTCAAATAATGGCTCAAAAAAGCCTATTACATTGATAAAATGATAGATACAAGGAAAATAAAAAGTATTTGGGGGTATTTTCAATATGAAGCCCATTTCATTATTCATTGTAATTGTTTAATTATAACTAGTATTCATTGTAACTTCTCCTTTTTAAGGGTATTTTCAAAAATGGCATTTTTAAAATTGTAAATTTCAATAGTAATTTCAAAAATAGCACTTTCATTATATAGTGAATTATATCAAAATCATAAAAAATAACAAAACTTGAAAAACTAGAAATTTAATTTAAAACATCCTAATTAAAAACATAATAAACAACAATAATATTGATCATTCAACAATACAAGAAAAAAAAATTAATGAAAAAAATTGACAAGTTAAATGAAAACAATTTATTAATTAATGAAAGCAAAAGAGTGTAATATTTAAAATAAATCAAACTAATAATAATATTTAAAATAAGGTAATTTCTCTTCCTTTTTTTTTAAGAATTCATTGTGATTGTAGATTTCATTTTTTTCTCTCTTTCCTTAATTAAGTTGCTTAAGATTGTTCTGTGCCAATATTTACTCGCTAAGATTGAATCATTCCTTCACAGGTCCTAGGCAAGTTTCTTGAACAAAATTCTACAATTACATTTCCATTAAAAAAAATTACGCTATAATTGAAAATGGGTGGAGCATGAGCAATAAAAGAATCTCGAATTTTTTATCAAAAGGATGATTACAAAATGAAGTACATGCCTTATTTAAAGGTAACTAACCAAGTTAAATGGGTAGTAAAAATACAAAAACAAAAAAAAAATACTAAAACTAACCACCAAACACCTGGTAACAACACCCAGCTAACAGTAACAAAGCATATGAATCAGCAAACTAAAACAAAGAAAATTACACCATAAAAGCCACAACCAGCCTAGCCTCAAATACACCCTACACCAGAATACACCCTACAATTAACATCTGTAAAGCCATATAGCTCAACACTTCCAATGACCAGGGTATCTTATTCAGTCAAATGATAAATAAGATACATGTCTAGTCCACACACTATCAAATTCAACTCAACTCTTCCAATGACCATGATCTTTTTATTTTTATTTTTCTCTTTTCGTTATCAGTGAGTTTTTGGGCTAGCTTGCACGCGCCTCAACTAATTTCACGGGATAACCACATGATCCTACAATATTTAGTTGAGAAATGTGGTAGGATTGTGTGGTTGTCCCATGAGATTAGCTGAGGTGCGCACAAGATGGCCGGGAGACTCACGGATTTTTTTTTAAAAAATAGTCTCCCGGGATGAGCCTACATCCATGAGTGTCCAAGCCAGGTTGCACGCACCTCGACTAATCTCACCGGACAACCACTAGTCAAATAATAAATAAGCTACAAATCCGTTCCACACATTAACAATTCAAGATTAACTAAGAAATGATGGTATAACTAAGCCAAGTAAAAAAAATCAATCCATGAATATGTAAAATACCAAGGAGAAAGTTTGTTCTATAAATTCTTGCTTCATCACCTCGACTCAACAATCAACAAATGTTATTCCTTGTCATTTCTTTTACTACAGCTTCTTAAATGCCACCCCATCGGTTACTTTTTTTTTTTTTTTTTAAAAGCTTTTAGTTTATCTCTTCATTTAGTTTTCTAATTTCATCTTTTTTCTTAAGTTTGTTAAATATGATACTTCATTAGAATGGATGAAGACAAGAACACAAAACAGAAGCATCATTGTTGGTGATGCATTGATCTTTAAGGCTTTATGACATTATAGGCTATTGATTACTTTACATATTTATGCTATTTCTAGTTTTAATAATTTTCTATTCAAGAACGCATTGCTCGCTTCACTAAGGTGACACCTTTTTGTCAATTTGGGATGAACCGTGCGCTTTGAAAACACTATAGAATCTCTTTTTCAAACCATTTCCCAGGTATCAACAAGCCTAGAATTCCATATCTCCCATCACTGACCATAAAGCAAATCCCTAAACCAGACATCTTTTAAAGAAATTTCAACCGATGACGATGACACTTTTTTATTAATAATTTCAAAAATAACAAATGTTATAAAATATTTCAAAATGGCACTTCTCAGAGAATTCCACCAATCTCAGTATGAGATTGATGATGGATCTAAGTCTGAGAAATGTCATTTTTGAAAATTTTCAAAACCTTTACTATTTTTTTAAATATCAATTCTAATGTCATTTTTGAAAAACCGTCTTGTACAGTAGGATATATTTATCCACGTATCCATAAACTTAAAAACCTTATGAAAATGAACTAAAAGAGAAAGTAATAATAACAAGACAACTAAACAGTGAGAGAGAGAGAGGTCATTATTTCAAGGCATCCCAAATTCGTTTGACTGGTAAAGGTTCAAAACATAACCATAGCAACAAAAATGACAGAATCATAAACTTCAACGTTCCTTTAAGCCAGAAAATCATGGTAACTTGACACAGAACAAGATGAATAACTAAACTGCAAACAAGATAAACATTTCCATTTTCCATTGCATCATTCAACTCTCTCATTTTCCAAAGCTAAAATCAAAGTTCATCCGTGGAAAACAAAAAACATAACATAACAAGAAGAAATGAAAGAAGAGAAATAACAGACACGAAAGAATCAAATAACGAAGCAGGAAAATAGAGATTTACTCGGAAAATAAAAACCCTAGAAATCCTTGGAGAAGAAAGAAGAGAAGGAAGGATCGAGAACTTACAGAGAGTTGAAATCTGCAAAAGTAGAGAGAGAAAGTGAAGAGAGAGAGAATCGCGGGAAAAATGGGGAAAATTTTGGGGGGAAGACGAAGGGGTTAAAAAAGCTCTCTCTTTCTCTTTTCCCTCTCTCTCACTCACTCACACACACTCTGATTCAGACTCTGTTTTTATTTTTGTTTTGGCTGTGTTTTTTTAGACTGCCTTTCTGTTTCTGTTTTTCAAAAAGTGTTTTCAAATTTTGGTTTTTTTTTTTTACCTTCTTCTCATGCCTTTCATAGTAGTTTTTGGCCCGGCCCGGCCCAAGCCCAACTTCAAATTATATTGGTATAATGAGAGCTCTAAGGGGGCGTTTGGAGTGCGGGTATTGGCATTCAATTCCCATGGGTATTGACATTCAATTCTCATTCCATTGTTTGGTTCAACCTCTTTTACCATTGGCATTGACATTCAATTCTCATCCAAATTTCCCCTTTATTTAACATTGGCATTAGCTTTGGCATTGACATTTAATTAAACTCTCTCCAATTTTGTACTATTTGGTATTTCTAATAGGAAAAAAAATATATTATGAGTATTTTAGTAGGTTATAGTGAACAAGATAAAATCAAAAATATTTTTTTAAAGAAACTCAATATATTATACATAATTAAATTAAAAAAAATATGTTCAATTTTAATTAAAAAAATATACATATTTTTTAAATCAAAAATATTTTTTTAAAGAAACTCAATATATTATACATAATTAAATTTAAAAAGAATGTTCAAAATAATACACTAACTAATTTAGATAAATTTTACTTTATAGAGTTGAATGATGCAACATTTTTTTTTTATGCATTTGAAAATATACATGGTGTGATTTGTCATTTTCAAACCAAGGGGGGTGTTCATGCATTTGAAAAAAACCACAGAGGTTTTATTTACATTTTACCCTTTTTTTAAATAACACGTTTTCACTTTTTTTAAATTAATAAATTTTTTTTATTATTAAACCCTAAATATTGAATGAAAACAATCATTTATTTTTTACCGTCAATTAATATCAACTAATTTATATAATAATACATGATTGTAAGAAATTGATTCCTATACGTTTCATCAATTTTATTTTATTTAATGAAATAATATTTAAAAGGAAATTAAAAAATTCAAACTTATAAATAAATATAGTTGATAATTTTAATTTAATATTATTAATTATTTTTTTTCAATTTTTATATAATAATTAAATAAAATAACAAATCATATTCCTTCCTACAAAAACAATAATCATATTCCCATAAACCAAATTCCAGCACACTCCAAACGCAGACATCATATTCCCAGGCATTTGAATTCCATTCCAGCACACTCCAAACACAGACATCAAATTCCCAGGCATTTTATTTCATATTACATATTCCCAGACATCTAATTCTCAGGCATTCAATTCCGATTCCCGCACTCCAAACGCCCCCTAAATGTTATATAATATTTATAAATATATCATTGTTTAAAAGGTTTTTTCAAAATTTGTATTTTAAGAATTGATATTAGGGATGGCAACGGGGCGGGGCGGGGTCGGGGATGCACTTCCCATCCCCTAACCCGCGGGGATTTTTAATCCTCATACCCTACCCTATCCCCTAATCAAAAAATCCGGGTCGGGTTCGGGGATTCCCCATTAGGGGATCGGGTTCCCAGCGGGGAAAATTCCCCGTTTTACATTTTAATTCTTATTTAAAAATTAAATATAAAAATGAAATATACATTTAAAATATACATTTTTAAGTAAAAAAGAAAACATAATACTAACCATTTTATATTGTATTAGTTAATATAATCATATTTCACATATATTTTTCAATAAATAAAGATAAAAGTAAACAAAATATATAAGATATTCTTTAAAAATCGGGTTCGGGTTCAGGGTCGGGGACGGGGGATGTATTCCCATACCCTTACCCTATAACAAATCGGGGGGGAATTTCTCACCCTAACCCTAACCCTATAAAACCGGGATTCCCCGCCCCTATAGGGTCGGGGCCCAACCCGCGGGGAATTTTGCCATCCCTAATTGATATTTTGAAAAATTACATTTTTCATACTTAGTATGAGAAATGTCATTTTTGAAATTAACCATTATAAAATATCATTTATTGGAATTTCTCTTGATTGTTATAATATATCATTGATTGGCGTGTTCAATAAAAATGACATATTTATAAATATTATTAAAAAAATTACTAATATATTTATATAAACCCAAGCTAAATTGGGAAATTGAATTGTCAACTAAGGCATAGCCTTAACGCATGTAGTTCCACCCTCAAAATAATTGTTCAATCCCCCTCCAATACATTGTATTAAAAAAATTGTAAAAATGAAGCATTAATATCAATTTTTGGCCCACCATATATGTAAATATAAAAAATATTGGTGTTTAATATTTGAAAATGATTTATACCATGCCATGATTATGGTAATTTTATTTTGAGGATATGATACTCCTTGATTTGTGGTAAGGTTATATTAACCATTTTGAACAAAATTAAGTTGACCTATTTTGATATCCCATTGTAAAATATAATTATTTAAAATAAAAGATTCTAATCTATATACTTATTTCTATTTCTATTATTATTATTTTTAGTTTTTTAGTTGAATAACATATTTTATTTTAATAATTTATTGAAATCAAAACAATAATTATTAAAATTGGGAATAGATTATCAGAATTGATTTATAATAATATGAGAAGTTCCCAAAAACTAATTTGGATAACAACTATTCATAAAAAAAATTAAAATAATAAATATTAAAAGTCAACTATACATTTAATTTTAATAATTTGTTGAAATAAAAACCATGTGTTATTTTGGTAAATTTTTAGAAATTGTGATATATAAAGATTTATATATATTATTTTAGTGATTCCCTCATGTTTGCCATGTATGGTACTAAAGTCGAAAATAGTCATATCCTTCCTTCTTTTTCCCATTTTTATACTTTTTTTACCCTTCAAATTGTACTTGATTAAATAAAATCGTTTTTCAAATCTTATTCTACATTAAATTTGTAAGATTTGATCTTCCATAATTTTTGGTTGGGATTTGATTCGTTTTCATTTGCTCAATTATCTCTCAAGATTCTTATTTGAGTTTAAATTTCTCTCTATTTTTAATCTTTATCATTTCTTTTCAATTATAAATCTAGTCTATATGATTCGAGGTAGGTTTCGATTTGGTCCCTATAGTTTTAAAAAATTGTAATTTAATTCTTATATTTGAGGTACGTGTCAATTTTATACCCTATAGTTTTTAAAGATTCAATTTGGTTCTCATGGTTTTATAAGATACATTAAATGTCTTTGTCATTGAAAAAATTAACTTTTTCTCACATATATCTTTTCTTTGAATGTGGCAACAACAAGATCAAGGCAAATGTTTGCACATATTAACTAACATGTAAATGTGTGACTTTTTGAAGTGTAGTTGTGGTAATACATCATTTTGTGAGTTTTTTTTTAAAAGAATTTGTCTCAAATTGCATAAATCTACATAATAATTACTAAAATGTCTGAACTTTTTAAAAATTACTCAAATAGCATAATTATTGAACTATTTTTCATAGGTATTTTTAACAAATTTGTTTGTTTTTTGGCTTTTTAAGTTCAAGGTCAATAATTTATTGAACTATTTGATCATTTTTTTTTATTATTTTCAATGAATTCGTTAAATTTTTTATTTTTTTTAGTTCAATAATTTATTGAACTAAAATTATGTTATTTGAGTAATTTTTGAAAAGTTCTGACATTTCAGTAATTAGTATGCAAAAATATGTTATTTCAGTGATTGACCCTTTTTTTTTTATCAAATAATAAAAACTAAATTGAAACTTTTAGAACCATGGAGATGAAATTGATACAATTTCAAACCATATGAACCAAATGAAACTTTTAAAACTAGAGAGTAAATTGAAACATACTCCAAACCATAGGGACTAATTAATAATTAAACTTTTAGGAAAAATGAATTTATGAAACAACCTGAAACAAACATATCTAGCACTCCTAAATACAAAGTTATATAGAAGAAGATAATAGTCTACGTATATCATCAAAAAAAGATTCTCACAAGATCCCTAAAAGAATGACGATATAGATGTTAAATAGATAGGCTCAAGTGATAATTTGACATATTTATTTGGGTAAAGTACCTTTTGGATCTTTGAATTTTGAAACTTGTGTCTATTTGGTCCTTGAATTTTTATTTTGTATATATTTGGTCATTGAGTTATTGAAAATATGTCTAAGAGGTCAGTGGCTTAACAAGAATGTTAAACGTGACTATGTGATAAATTAATTATTTTACCATGTTATTAATGTTGACTTGGCAAATAATATTATCTTTTTTTGCTGACATAACATTTTTTTGATGAGTTGTCTATTTTTCTTGATAAAAAAAAATTATCTCTCATTTCTCTCTTTCTCTCTCCCCTCTCATGTTATCTTCCCTCTTTCTCTAGGAAGCCATTAACAAAGAGCTTAAGCTCTCTCTCATGAATAACCTAGCCAGATCTAGAAAATCACATATAAAAATGCAATTGTTGTCAATTATGGGCTTGAGTTTATAGATGTGTGTCCAAGGGCTTCTATTGATAGAACTAGGCTTTAGCTTGGAACACCCTCCCAAATCATCAATGCCATAAATATTCACAATAATCTTGTGCCACATTTGATGTTTTTCAAGAGGAAAACGCCATAATAACTTTAGAAAGAGGGTATCATTTCTTGTATCCAATCTCATCAAAAGCCAAACCACCACTACTATGGAGGGGGAGGGGGGCATTTAACAAAATACTCACTACCATGTCCATTAGCTTCTTTCCAAGAGAAAGTTCAAAGATTCTTATCAATGTTCATAGTAACTTGCACTGAGGCCTTGAAAACTGGGAAAAAGTGAGTAGACAAGCTATTCAAAATGGAATGCATTCGGGTCAATCTCCATCCTCTAGAAAAAAAAGAACAAGTTCTTCAATTTAAAGATTCTCTTTTGAATCTTATCCACCATCGGGTCCCAAAACAACTTGGAAGAAGGGTTTCCTCCAAGAGTAAACTTAGATAACTCATGGGGAGGTAGCTAGACCATAATTGAAGATAGCACTCACAACAAAGACTTCCTCCTCATCCAAATTTATACCCACCACATCAAATTTCTAACTATTAATAAGCAGCCACGAGCCCTCTTTAAAAGTTTTTGTAATAACTGTTAGGTTAGTTATGTGCACCAAATTAAAATGGGAGAAAAGAAGTGTATCATCAACAAATTGCTAATGAGACACATCGATGTTCCCCACTTTAAAGCCCCTAATCATACTCTTTGTTAGATTTCTCATAAGTAACCTACAAAAACCAGCAACCACTAGAAGGAAAAGAAAAGAAGATAGAGGATCACTCTGTATAATACCTCTCGTGGCTTTGATTTTTCCTTTTGCTTTTCCATTAAGAAGTATGGAGAAATTTTAACTTTTAATGCAACCTTTAATCTAATTACACCATTTCGAATTGAAGTCTTTCTTATTAAGGATATCTAGAAGAAAGCTCCAATCAACACAATCATAAGTCTTCTCGCGAAGTCTACTGACCACCTCTTTATCTTTCCTTTTTCTACAATTCTCCACTATCTCATTAGCAACAAGGATAGAATCAATAATCTATCCCCTTCCAGTGAAGACATTTGTGTTGGGAGGCGCTCTTCTAATTCTACCAGTTAGAACTTTTGCAGGGATTTAATACAAGCACGTAGTCAGGCTAATAGGACGATAGTCTTTAACAACCAAGGCATCAATTTTTTTTATGAATAAGAGTGATGTAAGTCTCATTAACACTAGCATTAATAATCTCTTTCTAAAAAAAACTTTTGGAACACTTTCATGATGTCACTTATGATGATGTTCCAAGTGTTTTATAGAAATCTGCTGTAAAACCATCAAGGTTGATTCTTGACCAATATTAGTCGAGATCACTTGGATAGCTTGTTGGGTCTCTAGCACAAGAGTTAACTCCAAGGTAGGGAGATCAAAAGAGGCCTCCTCATCAAGACTCATGGCATTTTGCGTCTCCAAAATAGGGAATGTAAGAATACTTTGTATCCCCTTTTTTACATTTTCTTCCTCTTCAATAACAAACAAAGAGCAGGGACCTCTTCTACCATGTTAGCCTCAAAGTTTTCCTTGTCTAAGAGGTCTTCTTCAAGGTCCCCATAGGGGCCTGAGTTGTAGAATTAAGGGGGTGTTCACTTAGCGGTATTCTTTACAAGCCCGGGATTAGGCATCTAGATACCCATATTTAATTAACAATAATCAAAATATTCCCAGGATATAAACTAAACCCAAGAATCCTTATTTGTCTAAACCAAGTCAATAACGTTCAAATTCGAATCCCACCAAATTTGGTGGGTTCTTAACCACCCCATATCTACCAAAAGACTACATTGCCCTCAATTTAGTTATAAAATGAAGGAAAAAATCTCATCTGAGTACGCATTCCTCATTTTCACTTAATGACACCTCATTCTTCCCTTCCACCAAAATATTGCATTCAGGTACGTTTATATCATTTTTTTTTCATTCAGGTATGTTTATATCATTTTGTTTCCTTCTACTTCTTTTTATACAAATATTCCATTAATTTTTATAATCTCAAACCATGAAAAATTACCTCTCTTAAACTAATTCATTCTTGAAGCGTTCTACTATTGTGCATAAATTGTTAATTAGTATAGAATCTAACTATTATCAATGTGATCATAAGTTTATTGTCTCTATTTGAATGTTGAATTTGAACTTGTCTTTTTTTTTAAAAAAATTGGTTGAATGAAAGATTTGAATCTCATATCTATGCTCATTTAAATAAGTAAATTTAGGGGTGTCACAACGTAATTGCGACGCGGAGCGCCAACGTCCAATTTATAGGGCTCTTTGTGAAAAGCAAAAATTTGGAGTCGCCACCAACCAAATTCGGGTGTGATTGGTCACCTAATTAATAAAAATAGTCTACGAAAACCAGGTTGGGTTTGAAAGTCATTTATGCATAGGGAAGGTACTAGCACCCTACGACATCCATTTAAAAAACGATTACCCTAATCTTATCTTATACTATCTAATTTTGAATTATTGGTCCTTAATTAAACTAATTGGTGAAAATTTGATTTTAATTTATGAAAACAAATGTCTCATTCAAATCTTCTCTTAACATCAAGAATGAAGTAAGTTGAAAGATTGATTGAGCGGGGTTACTACCATTAATTGAACAAATATCGGAATTAAGAATTCCTCACCTAGAGAAATTGAGAGTCGTTACTTCTCAAAATCCCATCATTGGGTTTGTATTTATATTTTAAAAGGTTGTATTATTTTTATTTAAAATACATCTTTTAAAATACTAATAAAACAAACCAAATAAAAGATAACAATTATTTCAAATCAAAGTTTAAACTTCAAAAATTCATAGTTCATTAATCATAATTTGTTTTGACTTGATTCTTTCTCCTAAATGCAATTTATTAATCCACCATTGACCTATAATGTTAAAATGAATTAATTTTATAAATAAAAATCCGAATTTATGTAAAAAAGACCTCAATCACGTTTTCTAATATACAAAAATTGACTTCATATCTTTTTATATGTTGATCCAAACGAGGTGATTCTTGTTCCTAAAGTTTCCTTTATCAGTCTAATTTCAAGGAAAAATAAAGTTTTAAGATAAACATCAGAGAAATATCACCGAAAATATTCATAATCAAAGATGTTGTAGTTTTTTCCGAAACAGTAAATCACGTTAAATCCTTCAACTTCAAAAAATCATAACTCTTAAACCAGAAATCGAAATTGATTGATTCTTTTTCCTATATCTTCATCTATCAGTCTATTTTCAAATAAAATTAATCACATAATAAAAATCAGTATCTAAGAATCACGAAAATTAGTAAATAGATAATTTGAGTGAGAAAGTTCATGCATCATACACGGAAGCCAAAACTCCACGAAAGACACATTACAAAAGACTCATATGACTAGAAAATAATTTGAAGGAGAAGATAAACTTACCTTGATTCCTTGAAGAAATGGTAAAGGATGAATTTGTTTGGGAGAGAATGAGATTGAGAAATTTTGTTTGGTTTTCTCTCTCAAACTTTGATACGTGATCTCTACCGTTTTTCTGCGTTTCTATCGTTCTCCCAACTGTTTTTTCCGTGACTTTTTTCGTGTTTATACTGTGACCTATTCTAAGAGTGAGGGCTCTTATTTATAGCCAAAATTAGAGATATTTAAAATAGATTGAGATAAGCTTATGATAATAGCAGATAATTCTTAGAGATTAACTCAACCTAAATCAAATAATATCTCTACAAATTTATTTAAATCTATCCCAAATTATATTTATCTTTGACCATTTCAAATTAATTTAAAATTAACTACCTTATCTCTACAATAAAAAAAAAAATAACAACTTTTAAAATAAATAAAATCAAAAATTATTTTATATTTAAAATTAAAAGCCAATTTTATTTTTGAAATAAAAATCGTCTTTATCATTTAAATTTAAAACCAAATTAAAATCTAATTGTTTTTAAAATATAAGGATCAATTTTATTTTTAAGAATAAAATTATCTCTATTTTGAAAACAATCAAATTTTATTATTTATTTTAAAAATAAAAATTAATAAATTTGGCCTGGACAAAATATGGTATCTACAAGGGGAAAATTTGTAATGGCTTGTGGTAAAGTATGATTGCCCTGTGTTTATTTTTTCTTTTCTTTTTTTTTTCCTAGTGTTAAAAAGTTTTTTTTAATAAGTAAAAATTATAAATTTTTTGTTAAAAGAATATATATTTAGATTGACTCAATTATCTTAAAAAAAGATTGATTCAATCAATCAATTATTAACACTTGTATATCATTTATTTATCTTCTCTAAAATTTGATTTGCTAATTAAAATTCATAGACTGATAACATATTTTTATAATTAAGATTAAAAATAAAAAACCTTAAACCGAGGAATTGGAAATGGAGCAGCAAAGAAGTTTAATAAATTTCACTAAATTATTAGCTCTCTAGGATGTCTTTTCTTTGGTTTAATTGGTTTTCAAAGTATAATACTTAAATGGAGGGGGAAGGAATAAAAACTCTTTGGGTCCAGATCAGCCAGTAAAAAAAATCATCCTTATTTTTTGCCAGTCATTTATATAATTTTTTTTACTATAAAGTTAAATTTACTTATTTTTACTCTCTAAATTTGGAATGACTAAGTTGTCAATGTCTTCAGGTTTAAACTTTACTACTCAAAATATTATCCTCTGATTTGTTGAAACAACTTCCTACTAGCAAGCAAAATCTGGTACAAATCTTAATTTTTTTGTGGATAAATTTTTTTTATTGATAAATGTATCTAGTTATAAATTTGTTTATGATATCTAAAAACCCAATAATAATATTTTCATTAATTGATGGGAGATAACATATAGCTATTTTTAAATTTTGTTATCTATAATTTTTTTAATTAAAAAATTTAATAAATGCCGTTAAAAGTGTTTAAGAAGTCTAAGTTGACATCTCCAAATATTTAGGTAATTGTTTATGGTTCAAAACTACATATCAATTCTAATATTTTAAAGTTGTAATTGTAATAGTAAAATGATTATTTTTAATAGGATTATATATCGTGCTTAATTTTTTTAATACTATTTTGATAATTAGAATTTTATAAATAGTATCTTCCATATGATGAAATAATTGAATTTATGTATATTAAGAGCTTTTTGTCACTTTTCACAATAACACTTGACAATATATGGAAATACCACAAAATTAGTTTGTTGTACTCATTTCCCCATATGAATAAGTCTCTAATCTAGAAAACAAGTCAACCTTCCTAAATTGATAGGGTCAATACCACCAAGAGTCAAATTCACCTCACCGACCTTTTGAGAAACTGCACTCTGAAATGTAGAGCAACCATAGACTAAAAGTTCAAAACTCAAACGTTCATAAGGAAATTGAAAAGACAAATTATTAAATAACACAAATAAATACAAATAAATAATACACATTTTTATTTTGATTGCAGATATGGTTCAACTTTCTATGGCTGGAAAAAAATATATCGTCACAATATTAGTGCTTTACATGGACATGTAAACCAAATTAATTTGTCGTGCCTACTACTAATGTCTGTGATGATTTATGAACGATACTCACATAGACATAATAGATGAGACCAAACTTTTCCTGATAGGTTACAAATTAGGAGACTTAATCTACATAGACTTGTATATAAAAATGTTATAGGATGTGTGGAAAGTACTAGAATGGATAGGAGTGTTAGGAATGATGTCCTAGAACTTGTAATTATTTAATAATAATAATTTATTAAGAATAAATTAAATAAATAAACATAAGTTCTTTATATTATCTAGATTGATTCAATTAATGATATTAGGAATATATGGAAATATATAAATATCAAACATTCAAATAGTAAACCCTAAGTTACTCTTATGAAATCACGACGTAGTATGTGAGTCATACGAGAGGATTAAAGTCGAGATGAGTAACTTAAAAGTGTCTACAGTAAATGGATAACGTTTGGGAACCTTATCCTGGTAACACTGTTGATAGCTTCGCATTTTGTTTATAGACAAATGATCTAATCCTGATCATTCATGTGGGAGACATGAAATGGAAGTATCATATGCAATGTTGATTGTATAAGACAGGACCACGATGTTCGATCAAATTTCTCATTAGTACCGTTTACGAGAAATGATCGAATATCAAACTAAGTTTATCAACCGTGATAGATCTCAATCCTGAGTGAAATGCGGACTCCTATTTGTGGGGTTATGTTCTTTGATTCACATAGTTGAGAAGCGTCTGTAAGAACGCTCAATACACTCCTGTTTTGGGAACATGACTAGATAAGTACCTGGGAACTCATTTTCACGAGATGGAATTCATAACTTTCCTATAAATTAACCGGTATCGGTGCGATACCTAAACATTTTAGGAACTTTAGGAAACTCCTTGATGTACTTGATTCGAGACATGAACAAGTGGCGCCACGACTTCTATTGATCACGAAGTACCTTATCTCTAGTTCGACTAAAGATAAAGTTCATTGGAGAATCAGCGGGAACACAAGGATAAAGCGGTAATTACAGGGGCAAAATGGTAAATTTATCCTTTGTAATTATGAGGGTTCCACGTGAAGGATATATCACAGATATAAATAAAGATAAACTAAATGGACATAACTCATCTATAGTGAGGGGAGTTCAGCTATGAATCTATAGTGGAATTATTCATAGTTAGATAATAAGTAATTAACTGATTATGAGTTAATCAATTAATTGACTAATTATTAAGCCCATGATTTATAGGTCCATCGGGTCCCTATGCTAGCCCAAATATTGTAACGTCCCGTTATTTTGTGATAAAAAAAAAACTTTTATTTATTTTATTTTTATTTGAGTAATTAAAATTCATTTATTTATTATTAAATTAGAATTTAGTAATTTATTTCATTTTAATTCCTTTTAATGGCTTTATTTATTTAAATACGTTTTAATGGTATTAATAATTATTAACGGGCCAATTAATAATTATTAATCACCATTGAGATAGTTTGAGATGTTCGGGATTTCGTTTTTAAGCCAACAGTCATAAAAGGGCAAAGTTGTAATTACCCAATTTGCAAAATATCTAAAAAACACTATTCATTTGTCTTTAAAACTCATCCTTGACTTCAAAAATTGACCAAACTCTTCATTTTTCCTTCTCCTCTTGCCGTGAGCTTCAAGACCAAAAAGAAGATTTTTGGTTTTTGTTCGTTTCTTGCCGGATCGACTCGAGCTTGGATATTTCGGAAAGCCCTCGGGTCAAGGATCATTTCCCACCTAGCCATCGTTCGTTTCTCTTGAGATCCTAGGAGTTCTCGGTAAGTGAAGTTTCAAACCCTAACTCCAAATAGTGTTTTAATGGAGTTTTCATTGTTTTCTTTCGATTTCTTGCCGTGAAACTCGGTGTTTGTCAATTCAGGAGTAGTTTTAAATGTTTTTGGAAACTATTCCATAACCCTAAAACCGAGTTTCAGTCGAAACCCTTTCCGTTTGAAATTTACCCTTTTGGGATTGAAAATGGGTTAGAAATTAATGAATGAATGTTTATTTAAATTCAATTCGGGAAAGGGATTAATGTTCAAAAACCTTATTCATCGATACCCATTGAAATCGGGATTATCGAATTTGCTTAAAACCAACTCAAAACGTATTTAAATTGCCAAAAAGCCGAAAAACCAAACCCGAGACCCCTTTTCTAGGGAGGGCCGAGAGCCTCCAAAGGGTAGGTTTGGTGGATTTTCCGTCTTTTTGCTTGTTTTATCGTTGTTTAATCGTTGGTTGGTATTTTATTAATTTTCGGGATATTAATCCTTTTGTAGGTGTTTTTGAACCATTTGTTTGATCGCTCTTCCGGTGCTTGGGAGCGAAGTCTTCACTTTTAATTAAGGTGAGAATGATTAGAATTTAAAGTAACTATAGAAAGCAAATAAGTACGTATTACTTCTCATACATAGGGAGTTGAATTGTAAGTTGCGACGCACATATTACTTCCTTACGTGGAGTTGAATTGTAAGTTGCGGACGTACATATTACTTCCTCATGCATAAAAGATATTGTGGAATCCTACGAGATGTCTTTATACAATCATGATTATGATTGGTGATATAGGGAATCGAGATGTTATATGTTAAACAAAGTTTATTCACTTTACTTTATTTGTCATAACAAGTTAATAATTGAGAATTGACTACAAGTGTAGTAATGTCATACTTATAATAAATTACCTAGACTTGGAGAATTCTAGGATTGAGTATGTCAGTTTAATTGGACATAAATCGAAATGCGAGTTTGAGGTCTATCTTTACTTTTTATGCATATTATTCTCACTGGGCTTAGTTTGTTAGCTCATGATATTACAACCAATTTCAGGTAATGCCTTGGCTAGAGGTCGAGGAGGAGGAGGTGGTGCTGCGTGATCGAGGGATGCTGACCTCGAGATGGACTAAAGGATTTGTAAAGTCTATGTTTTATTTTGTGAATTTTAAAGACTTTGATTATTTTGTATCATATTTTGGCTCATAAGAGCTTCTGGATGATGTTTTTATGATATTATATATTTGAACTCCTGATTTGGACTTAAAGTCCATGAGATTTTATTAGGTGTGAAATTAGGATGTAAACAGGTTTTCGGCATGCCAATTTTCAAACAAAACCACACCAATTTTTCGTAAATTAAAAGACTTCCGCTGTTTTCTCTGATTTTAAATTATTTAAAAGTGACGGGTCGTCACAAATATCGTAGTCGCGAAATCAAGTAAAAGAAATGGAAATTTTAAGTAAAATGAATTACTTAAAATAGGCAATATTAATTGTTTAAATATTGAGTATATTTAAATGGTAATTAATATAAACATTATTAATTGTTTAAATAATGATTTTATTTAAACAGGAAATTAATAATGAAATACTATTAATTAGACATTATTAATTATTTAAATATTGAGTATATTTAAATGGTAATTAATAATTTGAAATTAATTGACAATTATTAATTGTTTAAATAATTAATTTTATTTGAACGGAAAGTAATAATTAAAATTAATTAATTAATAATAAAATATTATCAAATAAAATTATTAATTAAATAATGAGTTTATTTAATGGAAATTAATAATTAAAATATTTACTATTAATTATTTAAATAATGAAAATTATTTAAATGGAAATTAATAATTAAATATAATTTGATAATATTTAGTCGGGAGAAAATATTAATATTATTAATTGTTTAAATAAAATATTTTATTTAAATGGTAATTAATAAATAAATTAATTAAAGTTGGACTTATTAATTTAAGAGAGAGTTTCAAGCCCAATTGGATTAATGAACCCAATTGAAATTGGCCCAAAATAATTAATTAAATAAATTTGATTTATTAATTATTTATTATTAATTTTGGCCCTCATAGATAATTTGTAGGAGATAATTATTTGAATTATATCCTATAATAATTATATAGATTTATTTACCCAAGATAAATAAAATAAAGAAAAGAAAATAATCTTCTATTTATCTATGGCATTTTCGAAATTGCAAGATAAAGGAAAGAGATAATCTTTTTTCTTTTTGTATTTATCTCTATAGATTAATCCTAATGTGATTAGGATTCCTATTTTCCTATAAATAGGAGGCTTGGGTCATTCATAAATCACACAATTCAATTCCTAAGAAATTTGGAATTCTCTCTTCCTCCTTCTCCCCCCTTAGCCGATTTTCCCTAGTCCATTGGGAAGAAAATATTTTTTCTTCTTCCCAATTTCTTCTAAAGTTCGATCCCACAATCGGATTTTGTTTGATCGATCGGGATATAGCATAGAAGATCCGGTGTTGCTGAGGATTTGATGCTGTAAAGAAACCTCCAACCGATTCTCCATTTATTACTCAATGTAAGTTTTGATTTTAATTTTCGAAATTTAAAGCATGAATCTACATGTTTTTTCACAAATTACATGATATTAATAGATCCATAATTAAATGTTAATTAGTTTACTAAATCAAATTCCGCTAGTTTAGTAAATCATCCCTTCAAGGAGAACTATCACAATACTATGTCATTTGCTTAAGACTACGGGTCAATTGAGAGAAAGTAAAAACATTCAAATTAAGGAGATGGTTGCTTTCTTTTTTATACATCCTTGCCCATGATGTTAAAAATAGGATAGTGCGTCGATATTTTGTGAGATCTGGTGCTACTATTAGTCGATATTTTAATCAAGTTCTTAATTCTCTGTTACGCCTCCATGAGTGTTTACTTAAAAAGCCAGAGCCAGTTCCCGAGGACTCATTAGATGTGAAATGGAAATGGTTCAAGGTAAAAAAAAAAAACAATCTTAACTAAGTTTATTAAGTTCACTGCTTTATTGTATTTTAACAATTCCTTATGTTTCATAGCAATAGATGGGACATATATTAAAGTTAATGTTCATGTCCTAGATAGATCTAGGTATAGATCAAGGAAGAATGAAATAGCAACAAATGTGTTAGGGGTATGTAATCAGAATACAGAATTCATTTACGTATTATCTGGATGGGAGGGTTCATCTTCAGACTCTAGAGTTCTACGAGATGTCCTTTCTAGAATTAATGATCTGTAAGTTCTTAAAGGTATTTTAATGAATTAAACGAGGATAGCTTCAAGAATATATTAAACATAAATTCTAACTAATCCATGTAATAATATGTGTAGGTTTTTATTACTTATGCGATGTCGGTTATACAAATGGGTAGGGATTTTTGGCTCTATATAGAGGACAACGATACCACCTTAATGAATGGAGATCTAGTCATGTGCCTTTGACACCTGCTGAGTTTTTTAATATGAAATATTCATCTGCTAGGAATGTAATAGAAAGAGCATTTGGACTTCTAAAAAGGCAATGGGCTATTCTTAGGGGAAAATCATTCTACCCTGTTAATGTCCAATGTCGAGTTATAACTGCTTGTTGGTTTATTACACAATCTTATAAGGAAAGAAATGTCAGTTGATTCATTAAAGGGCGGAATGGACATGAGTGAGGTGTTAACACCTATAAACGAGGATGCAACTTACATAACATATGTTGAGTCATCCAATGAATGGTCTGCTTGGAGAGATAATCTAGCACAAGATATGTTTGACACGTGGAGATCAAATTCTCATCATTAATATTTTGAGAATTTATTTTATTTAAAATCATTTATTTTAGTTTGAGTTGTTTAAATATGTTTACTAATGCATGTTATTTAACATATGGAATTATTGTTTTAGAATATTGATTATAATATATATTTTTATTAATATTTATTTAATTGTTTGATATAGGAATGAATTAATGATTTTTTTCATAATTATTTGTTAGAAAGTATGGAATCTAGTGAGCAATCTAGAGGGTCTCTCTCTAAAAAACATGTGTGGACAAAAGAAGAAGATGCAAAACTTATAGAATCACTTGTGGAGTTAGCCAATCGTGGAGGATGGAAATATGACAATGGAACTTTCAAATCTAGCAATCTTCTACAGTTGGAAAAGATGATTTTAGAAAAGTTACCTGAGTCTATATTGAAGGTCACACCTCACATAGAGTCTCGTGTCAAAATATTGAAGAAGCAGTATAACGTAATAGCTGAAATGTTAGGACCAACTTGTAACGGGTTTGGGTGGAATGATAAACAAAAACGCATTGACTTCCCCAAAGATGTATTTGACGAATGGGTTAAGTTACGTACTAAAATTTACTATTATATTTATTACATTGTACAAATACAAGAATTATTATTATTTTTATTGGTTTGAATTTATTTGTAGAGTCATTCAACTGCAAAAGGGCTTAAGGGTAAACCTTTTCCCCATTTAGAAGAGTTGACAATAGTCTTTGGTAAAGCTAGAGCTAATGGATTTGGTGCTCGAGGACCAGCAGATATGGTTGAAGAAGTTAATGCCGAGAGAAATGACCCCCACTAGGAAAAGCTTAATGACTTCTATATTCCAGACCCACCAGTTGAACCTTCTGAACCATATAATACTATGAACGAGAAATAAGGGAGATGATGTGGTTAGTACCATAACAAAAAAAAGGATAAACTTGGTATTTTATATGAAAAATCTACTGACAACGTTGGAAAAATAGCTACTTATTTTGAACGTGAAGTAGAGGGTCAAGAAAGGAGGGTAATGATATTTAATGAGTTAATAACGATTCCAGGAATAACCACTGATGATGTAGTTTGAGCTTCTAGAATTTTGGTCAAAGATCATGATCAGACATATCTATTTTTCAGCCTCCCAATCGATTACAAGACGGCATTCATTCGGCAAATGTTGGCAGATAGTTTTATCTAGTTTGTTGGGCAACTTATTTTACTAGGTTTTTGTCACGTGCATTGCACGTGTTTTTAAAATAGCACAAATATAAGTTCAATTTGAAGGAACTATTTACTAAATATGCGGAATTTCTTTAGTAAATTAATTAACTATTAATTACGGATCCGTTAATAACATGCAATCGTGATCAAATCGAAAACTAAAATTATAAGATTTTTCGAAAACTTACATTGTAGATTTAATGGAGAATCGGTTGGGGTTTTCTTTACAGCATCAATCCACTTCACCAAGCCTTCTATGCTATATCCCGATCATAAACTAACCCGACTTATGGGAATCGAACCGGAAGAACAAACAAAGAAGAAGAAAAATTCTTCTTATTTTGAGATGCCAAAATCGGCAATAGGAAAGACTAAAAGAGAGAGCTTTTGATAAATATCAAGTCTACAAATATGAGCACCCAATGGTCATATTTATAAGAAAAATAAGAGTTTGTTTCCTAATCAAATTAGGATTCTTATTTCTTTTAATTTAAATAATCAAAATTATTTAAAATAAATAAATTAATTAAAAAAACAAAAAACAAAAGGCGTCAGCCCAATTTGGATTAAGGAAAAACAATTTTTTCCTTTACTTGCCAAGTGGCGTGGGCATTAAAACTTTATCTCCTTTTTTTTTTTTTTTTTTTTATTTATTTATTTAGCATTTATCTTATCTTATATAATTAAAATTAGAAAAATTAGAAAAATTAAATAATTTATTTCTAATTAACTACATAATTCAGAAAGTTCATAAAATAATTAATATGGGATCAAATCCATTTAATTAATTATTTTGAATAAAATATTAATTTGTTTCATAAAACAAATATATTTAATTCTCTCCTTTTATTATTAAATTAAATAAATTCATTATTTAATTAATCATATTCATTATTAATTTCTATTTAAATAAACTCATTATTTAAATAATTAATAATATTAATATTAATTTCCATTTAAATAAACAGTTTATTTAAACAATTAATATATCCCTTTATTTAAGTAATTTAATTACTTAAATATAATTCTTTCTTCCTAGTTAAATTAATAACTTGGTTAGTTACAATGATGTATGGGCTAGCACAGGGACCTGATGGACCTATAGATCATGGGCTCCAATAATTATTGATTTATTAATTAAACTCATTAATTAATTAATCATAATTATTAACTTAGGGTAATTCCACTATAAACCCTAAGTTGAACTCCCCTCACTATAGATGGGTTATGTCCATTTGTTATTAAGTTTGTTTTGACATATCCTTCACGTGGTAATCTCATAATTACAACTGGGTCAAAATTACCGTTTTACCCTTGTAATTATCTCTTTTATCCTTGTGTACCCGATGATTCTCTAATGAACATTTTTCTATAGTTTTCAAGTATAGAACGATCCTTCTCGGGCCAATGAGAATGTGAGGCCTCATGTTCAAGTACCGAATCATTACATCAAGGGAGATACCTAAAGTTCCTAAGTTAGAATAGTGTCGCACTAACACTTTCATTTGTTTTAGGAAAGTCATGAATGCCATCTTGTATAGAAATGTTCTCAAGCACCAATTTAGTCATTTCCCCAAAACGGGAGTTTATCGAGTGTATCAACAGATCACCCTCAACTATGTGAATCAAAGGAAAAGACTTCATTGATGTGAGTTCACAACATACTCAGGATTGAGATGTATCAATCTTAATAACGTAAATTTGATATTATAAATCATTTCCTATCAACGGTGTTATTTAGGAATCGATTTATTATCCTGGTCCAGTCTTATATAAACTCATTATATATGATGTTTCCACTTGCATCTACACTATGCTAATGATTTGGATCAAATCAGTGAACAACATCAACAGTGTTATCAGAATAAGGTTTCCTAACCGTATTCGTTTATTGTAGACTATTTGAGTTACTATCTTGGACTAGATCAACTTTTTATCTCATAGTAGTCAAGATTACAGAATTAGTAACTCTGGAATTTTCATTAATGTTTGAATATTTAACGAATATCAACATATAATAATTACACAGAATTCACTAAAATAATACTTTTATTTATTCATAAAATATTCTATTACAAATTACGAATTCTAGGGCATAAATCCCAACACAATTATTTTTAAATAAAAACATAAAATAATAAAAACTACCTCTTCATCCAAAAATATAAGTTTTAAAAAATTTCCTTTCAAATTTCTGTATAACTCTACCGTTCCCTTTCTGATGAGTCTTACTTATATGAACCATTCTTTTTGGGCAACTTGAAGTTTTCCAATAGGAATATAATGCTCACCTACATCAAAAGTTTGAAAATTATTATAAAAAAATAGTTGAAAGTAAGATGAATGAGTCAATAAAATATTAAAAATTATAATGAATAAAAGTTAGGAATATATAAATATAAAAAAAAATATAGTTAGAAAAATACCTAAAACAATCATTTCCATAACTCTATCCTCAAAGATCTAAATTTTGTTTGAAAAATTGGTGTGTTCTAAACTCTCAATTTACATGTATATATACTAAGCTAAAAGTAAACTCAATTAATTTAAATTTAATTTACAAGTTACAAAACTTTTCTACTACCAAATGTTGTAAGAGTATATCTATTTAGTAACCTCCAAGTTCATGGATGAAGAAGTATTATTTGCCTAATTTCAAGTGACCTTTCATATAATATTTTTTTTACAAATTTTATTTACATTTATTTTAAACACTCTCTTAAATAAATATTACAATAACAATTAATCAATTTTAAATAATAGACAAACCTTTCAATCAACCTATAGGGAGGTAGAAATAAATCTAGTAATAAGGCTTGTCAATTCTTTAATTAATTGAACGTGCTAGTATTCAATTCTTTAATTATATCCCAACGTTTTCCAATAATAATAAGGCTTGTCACCTATTATTTTTTTTAGTTATAAAATAATAATTAATTAGTAATTAAATTATAATTTATATTTGTAAACCTCCACCATTACTATCTCTTTCTCCCCATGATTTGTTATATAAATGTAATACTCAAGTACGAATTATTTAATTATTTGGTAATAATATTCAATTATTTAGATAGCATAAAACTTAGTTATTGTATTTAATTATCTTGCAATAATATTCAATTATTTAACTATCCCAATGTTTTCCTATAATAAGGCTTGTTACCTATTCTTTTTTTTAAGTTATAAAATAATAATTAATTAAAACTAATTGGTAATTAAATTATAATTTATATTTGTAAACCTCCACCATTACTATCTCTTTCTCCCCATGATTTGCTATATAAATGTAATATTTAATTTTCAAGATAGTATTGATTTCTAAATAGTGGTTATAAATTAAAGTATTCTACTATCCAATTATTTGGTGGGTTATAAAATCATATCTAGTAACCTCTAAGTTCATGGATGTAGAAGTCATAATTGTCTCATTCTAAATGACCTTTCAAATTTCAAATCATTAACAACAATTATTTACATTAAAAACACTCTCTCTTAACCTTTAATTTTTTTTAAATATATATATTTATAAAAATAATATATATATATATATATATATATATATATATATATATATATATATATATATATATATATATATATATATATATTTAAAAAAAATTAAAGGTTAAGAGAGTGTTTTAATGTAAATAATTGTTGTATTTAGATAGTCTATGTTTGGATGTGTAGGGGGTATGGGTTATATAAACCTGAGGTTAGATACCCTATGTTTGGATATGGAATGAGGTGGGTTTCTAAAATTTTGAGTTTTAAACTAATTAAATTGATCATTTCAACAAGAAAATAATAATTAATTGATAAAATAATTATTTTAAACTTTAGTTATAATATTAAAACATTAATTATTATTTTATAATAAATAAAAATAACTAGCTAATTAATAAATAGATAATTAAAAAATGATTTTCCTGTATTTTAGTAGGTTACGGTGAGCAAGATAATTTTTTTTTTAAAATTAAAAAATATTTTTTAATTTATATCAAAAATATTTTTTAAAGAAACTCAATATATTTTAGATAATTAAATTAAAAATATATTCAAAATAATACATTTAGTAATTTAGATCAATTTTACTTTATCGTACTTTTTTCAAGCTTAATTTCAAATACAACGATTTTTTTTGAAATAACACTTTTTCACTTTTTTAAATTAATAAATTTGTTTTCATTGAATTATTTATATATATACTCATTTAGATTCTTAAAAGTTAGGATAAAATATCATTTTATTCTCAAGACTTTTAATAGTTACATTTTTCGTCCCTAAATTTTCAATCCGTTTCGTTTTAGTCCTTTCGTCTGTGTTTTTTCGTCTGAGAAATTAAAAATGTTTTGTTATAGAAATATGCAGTGAGGTTCAATGACATATCCTGGCCATCAGCATATGGAACAAAAAAATGTAACTTTTGAAAGTTTAGGAACTAAAATAGAACCCGGGTAAAAGTTTGAAACTAGCTAAAATGGTATTTTACCCTACAAGTTAATAAAATCAATTTTTAGTTATCATTAGAATACTTGATCAATTTAGTTTGCTAACTCCCAATTTTACTATTTAAACTCCATGGTTTATAACTTTACCCTAATCATTTCACTATTTCAAATCTAGGGGTTAACAAGCCTAAACCCAAGGGTTGTAACCCCTTCTACCAAACATGGGTTGGGGTCTGTAAGCTCACCCCACCCCACCCCACCCTACTCCTCATTCCAAACACCCCCTTAAAGACCATTTAATTTCCATAAAACCCTCATCATATCCAATGGGTAAGGACCATCCCTCTTAGTAGCTCCGATGAACTTCTCTCCATAGATCGTCAGCGACCTCTTCTCCAATAACTTCCAATCATGTGAGGCAACCACATTGGCCTTGAAGCTAGCTCCACCAGAATTTTTAACTTTTATTTCAACTACAATAATTCTCTTAGACAAAGATAATTACTTCAAAACAACCAATTATATTTAGTGTGTTTTTGGAGCATTTAATTTAACCTCCACAAGCATCACCAATAGTTTTAAAAACATCTATACCCCAATAAATGAGGGGAATGTTACGAATTTTAATCCAATCACCATAAGAGGGTAGTAAGTCCATCTTGTCATGCTTAACATTATCCCAGAAGCAGAACTTCAAGGTAATTCCTTCAAAAGTGCACCAATGCTTATTACAACAAAGATTCCTAGCAACGTCTCCTTACGGCGACTAAGGAGGGCTTTATCATGATGAAAAAGATTAATTTTAAGTAGAGTTATCCGCGAGCACTTCTTAATGTTCTTAATGATTTCCCCACAATCATCATGAAAGCACCTCTTCTTTACAACAATTGTAGTTTCTAAATTTAAGGAAATGATAACCTCCTCGTTATTTACTCTCAAAACTTCCTCAATCTTTTTTCGTTTTGACCACTCCAGAATCATTCATTTTCACTACATCAACAAATGATATTGATCTTCTAAAGAAGGCCCGATTCTTGATTTTTCTTCCACCACCTCAAGACCTTCGACATTCCATATATCAACTTAACAAAAATCGTTCATCCTTCTTTGTTAACTTTTGAAGGTATAAAAAGGTTAGTTTTTTCACCGTTCGCCAAAATCTTAGTGACATCATCAAACATACCCCTCCTCTATATTTGTGACTTTCTGAACCCAACACTTTCCATTGTCGCTCTTTTTTCTCATTAAGAACTTCTGATTGTTAAGTTTATCTATCAACATATCAATGGCAATTCTAACCCAAACTACCATTTGTGGCTCCAAAGATAAGGCATACCAATTATCACGATTATTTTCTCTCAAAAAAGTATTTCTTTTCTTCTCTTAATCAAAGCATAGAAAGAAGATTTTGTACTCTATTCTACATGAAAAACAGTGAGAGTGAGAAAAGAAAAAGAATCGTCGTGTAGGACGGAGAAGAAGTGGATGGGAGTGGGGGCTGCCACCACCGGTGTGAAAGACAGCGGAGGGGGCAAAGCAAGGGATGTGTCTTGGGATCCTTGTCTGAGAGCTCTATGTAGAAGTATTTTTTAACAATAATCACTAATTAATGAACTCAATAAATTATTATATCCATAATCATTGATTTAAACTACTATTTCTAAGATAGATTTGTAACTACCTGCTTTTAGGCTTTGGCACCCTTCTCGCGATCAACATTGCTTTAAAACTACGACCAACGTTTCTTTCTTCGATGTGATGGCCAAGCATCAACTACCCATGGGGAGCTAGACGGTAAGATTATGTATTTTACATAGTTTATCAAACATCCATCATGATTTCAAGCGTGTTAATTTAAACAAGAATTTAACATATGAAACCTATTCTACAATGCAATTAGCCATTTCATCTCATGCTGAGAATCTTGTGAACCATATAATCTCTATTGGGATGATATGTCCATAATTAACCATGGACACATTCTTCAACTATATTCTACAATGCAATTAAAAATTCCACCTTCCTATACCAACAATTCTCACCAACTACAAGAGGATCACTAGACCGTAATAATTAGATGTGATTGCTCAAAATTAATACAAATATAATAAACAATAAACCATAACAATTTTGTTCCAAATGTAACAATGATAGAACGTAGTTATTCTATATTGGTATGATATTGGTCACTTCGGGTTTACACCCACGTAGATTTGCTTTTGTTTTAAAAAACAATGTTATAAATTTTAAACTCCATATGCATTACCACCATGCCTAAGAATGGTGCTCTTTCAGGTATGGGTCGTTCCTATACTTGGAGTACAATGGAAGGTCCAAAGCGCTCTCTGCAATTCTCCCATCCTCGTGAATCTTAGCTATTAGGCTCTCAAGGGTTGGAAAGTTAGCCTGTAAATATGGGCAAGGGAATTTTAATGAACATGGAAATCAACAGTCTTGAAGAAAACACTACTATTGTTGTAAGCAATACCTCAGCCCGAATATAACCAACCACAACCAGTCTTAAGTCCTCACCGTAGAAATCGGCATCAAATTCATGAAGTAGCCATGGCTCCTGCATCATAAACAAATATTAATTAAAATGAGATGGCAGCAACCACAATTAACATTTATGTACTGATATACTTACTATAGTCTTTTCTTTATTGTCAAAAAATGGATTCCAACCAATGCTCATGACCATTTTAAAGACACCTCGCGTGGATAATCCAGCCCAACCAAAATACACACCGGATGGATGTTCTGAAACTAAATCTGAATATCCTTCTATGGGTAAATTTGCTGGAAACAGAAAAGCATAGTTGTAACTGTAAGTAATGTAATTGGAAGAAATCTGCAGAGCAAATTCAAATTGAAAAACGATACCAAAACAAAATGTAGCACTCCTTCACATATCACTCTTAGTTTTCTCAGTAAAAAATTAGACTTCAAGATTAGACAAGGAATCAAATTAGATCAGTAACTTTTAACCTAGTTCCAACTAATTACTACAACACAATGAACATGGGATGGATTTTTTTTTCCTGTTGATAATTCTAACATATTGCTGATTTTAAGGCCAGACGATTATCTGAACTGAAATAGAAAAAACGTATTATATGGCCACACACCCGTAGGAATGCCGAGTACTTTTGAGCCACGACCATATCCCTTGATGACAGGACCTCCAATGTACCAAGGATTGATTGGCAAGGTGTTTTCTATCCCTATAATTAAAATTCAAGAGTTGTGATGAAAAGGTTGATGCACAGAGAAATTCAACTTGGATGGTTGAAAATTGATATGGCTAGAAAGGTTTGCGGTATATACAATCTTCAAAGGGAGGTAGGCCCCACTTTTCAGGTCGGAAGTCAAGTAGTGAGTTGATCACCTCATCCGCTGAAGAGTAGAGGTGAGATTTTTTCTGAAGGGATGGTACAGCAACCACCTTCATCCCAGCTGCTTTAGAAGCTGCAACACCTGGCCTGGTATACAATGTTTAGTGAGTAATAAAAGTTAGGGAGTTGATATCGTTACATACTTTATTCAAGCACCAAAAACATAATCTTTCAAATCCATAATGATTATAAATAAGAAATGATTCAATGTCTAGTAGGAAATTCTCAAAAGATAAAACACTTACACGGAATCCTCAATTACGAGGCACCTTGAGGGTTCAAGATGTAATCTTTTTGCTGATTCAAGGAATCTTAAACAATTCAAACATTGTTAGAACTCTTGAATGGGTTACTTGAAAAGGAAATAGTTAATTAAGTAATGAAGAGCAGTCACAATGTTAAAACAGTTACAAACAAAACAAATAGTTGCATTTTACATTTCAGGAGATGGTTTGCCTGTTCTAACTTCATCACCACCAATTATCAGAGAAAACGAGTCCTTCCAGCCTAAATATAAAATCAAACACCTTAAGAGGTTAAAAAAAATAACAGCAATAAATCAGTAGCAGTAAAAAATCAGAGTAAGAACCTTAATGATTGCTATAATTAATCAGAAAAAGAAAAGATTGTGTTTAAGGTGTCTAAGTAAGCCTACCCTTATGAAAAGAAATTTTGGTTTCTATGTTTTCTCTTGAAGAGTTTGAAACCAATGTCATGGGCACTCCATGACCTTTGAAATGTTTAATCAACCGGTTTGCCCCTGGAAGTGGTTTAATGTTGCACCACCTGAATTAGAAATTACACACAAGACACCTAAAAAAGTCTTCCAAACAAGTTGAAGGATTCAAGTATTTTGTCATGACATGAATTAGAATTATCTGGTAGACGTATTAAATTTCGGCATATAAAAAAACCATCATGCTGCATGACAGAGAGGCTTAGAAGTAATTCATGACGGAACAGTACAATGCTGTTTCAAAAATGTATCTGCCCAAGGAAAAAATAAATAATTAACCCATGCATATTAATAAAAAAATGTAAGTCAAAGAACATTAAACGGTCAAGTATTAAACAGATCAATTTCCACATGGTAACATCCACCTCTCTAAAAGCATATTTTGTGGTCTGTGCAACTCTATGTGATAAGATATATCATAACCTCAACAATTTTCATTTCATAATACCATTACAATATATAATCTGAGATTGAAGTCTTATACTTGGTATATATTGTCATGATCCAGGTAGTGAAATGAAATAGCTATTCATGAAGAAAATAAAATTAGGAAGTTGTGTCAAAACTAAACCGGGGGACAAAGAAGAATCGATTGTTTTTTATTAATACTATATGCTATTTTCATATACAAAATTGAACTAATTGAAAATTCAATTCCTAGTAGTTTTTGAAAAGATAAACAAGAGTTCAATGACCTTCTACAAAATGTTAATGTAATCCAAATGACAAATAACATGGTCCCATCAATCTATGGATTAATGGACATACTTATAAATTTATGGGTGGTAAATGAATAACAATAAACTGTTTGAAAGTTTACTGGACCAAGGAAATTTCATAGCGTATTAGACATTGCCACAGGTTGCAACTCAGAACAATCAAATAGAATTTGGATTGAGCATGCTATTTCTTATATTTACAGATGCAACAGTATTATCATCATAGAAATTTGTAACATGATGGACAATGAAGAAATCGTGGGCTCGTTTGGTAACATTCTCATTTCTCATTTCCAGTCACTTACTTTTCTTTAAGAAAGAAAAAGTGAAAACAGGAATTATTTCATATTTCTAACTCTCTTCTTTATTGAAAAGAGAATAGAAATGCGTCAGCAACTGTTTCTTGTTCTCTAAAGTTTTGAATTAAAAAAAAGTTATACTTGAAATTATATTTTTTAATCGGATACTCAAAATTATAATGTTATACTATACTTTTTTTCTTAATTTATAATGTATTTATAAGGAAAAATGTTCAAAAAAACAATTTTATTAATATTTTGAAAACTGGAAACAAGAAACGGGATCTGTTGGGGCTGTTTGAAAAGGAAACTTTCCGTTTTCGTTTTAAAAGCAGCTTTCTAGAACAACTTTCAAGTGGCTTGTAAATGTTAAAATTGTGTACTTGAAGACATTACTCACAAATTCATGATTTTGAAAAGAAAAACAATTTCAATTGTTTTACCCAAACACATTTTTAAGTGGCTGATTTTTAAAAGAGAGAACAACTTTATAAACAGCTACCCAAACACATTTTCATTAAATTTATAATCTAAAATGCAAAAAGCGGCTTTTCATAACCCTCCCAAACAATATTTTCATTTGGTTTTCAAAATTTATATACAATTTTGGGAACATTTCTTAAAAAAGAGAAAAAAGAAACACAAAACATTGTCAAACACACCCATTTCTCAAAAATTGGAAACAATGAAACAGGAACATTACCAAACACCCCCTTAGTTATCAACTTTAAACAATTGAAAAACTTATGGCCAACATAATCTTATTCATGCATCCCAGTTCTAAGAGGAAAGTGAAATGGGGTTACTTACTTCTCCGAAAACAAAGGAGAAATTTGTGACATGAGTTCACTTGTTGAGCAAGAAAGCCCGTAATCTTCAATAATGACACCTGCAGACTCAAATGGTGTCTTATCAACCACTCTCTCGGCTTCTCTTCCATCCCATTGTTTACCATACTTAACCAAGAACGATTTTAAAACTTCATTCACTACGCCATCTGCTACAATGAGGGAGATTACGAAGATATTCATTAGAAGAGAGGGGAAATAGATTGCGGGAAGATCACGAGAACAATAAGACTGAAAAGTTTATCAGTTGATTGATAATGTGTATACCATATATATATAAATTAAAAATCTTAACCAAACATTTTCAGAAGAACTTAATTCAGTACCTTGAAAATGCAAAAATGCCAAAAAACTGTAAAGATGTAACAGAAGTAACCAAAACCAAAATCAATCTATACATTGTAAAGAGCACAATAGGACCTGTATTTAGAAGGGTTCCATCCAAATCAAGAATAACGCCCGATACAACCATTTTCAGAGTATTTGAAACGGAATACTTAATCATTACACATTGGCATCATAGACAAAGATCATATTCCAATTCCATAGATGAACTGTGCCTAACAAAGAACAAAAATAAACTAGTTTAATTAAATCAATGATAAAAATATATATATATATATATAGCACATCAAATACTCTGATTCAAATGTTATTACAGTTACAATAAAATTCAAACAGCAATCTCATATGGCAAAATTACACATAATTTATAATAGCTTTTGAAGATCTTGAATAAACAAGTATGAAAGCAATCGTTTCTGAATCCGAAATCGAAAAAGAAAAAAAAAACTTATGACCATACAAACAAACCATAAACAAAACCAAACGTTGATTCCATAAAATGTTAAATGGAAAACATAAAAAATGGGGGAAAAAATTGAATTGAATCAAAATTCAAACCTTTCTGGCGTTGATTATTGATTGGGTGATTGAATGATAGGTAATGGAAAGTGAATTTTGATTGTATAAGGAGACAAGAAAGATAAAATATTGAAATTTAGCCATTGAGTGCGCTACAGATAACTAGAGAGAGAGAGGTAGAGAGAGAAAATACCATGTACAGAAGGTTTCGAATTCAATAATTTGCGAATCAAATTACGAAAATGGAGTTTTCGAGATTAAAATTTGAAGCAAAGATTAGAGAACAACTGAATTGATGATATTCAGATTGAATAAAAAAATGGGTTTATCAATTTGGGGACATTGATTTTGCATTAGTAGCCTATTAAGGTGTCGTTTACTTAGCGGGAATGAAAATAAGAAATAATCAGAATGAATTGAAATGTTATGGAACGAGAGATTTTTTTATTATGTTTATTAAAAAAAATTAGAGAAATAAAAAGTTCATGTGGGACAAAAAGTAGAGGGAAAAGAAAATTAATAAAATATAAAAGTTGTAGGGCCTACAAAATAAGGAATGGGAATATGATTGATGAAGTTGTATGAAAGAATGAAATTATTTGAAAATTGGGAATGAGATTGTCAAATTGTGTGGGTCTCACGCTCCCATTCTCATTCCAAGTTTTAAGTAAACAAGGATAATGGAAATGAAATAATCTTATTCTCATTCCTTCAAAGTAAACATGGCCTAAAAATAGAGAATCAACTGTTTTCTTTGACCTCTCATTTAGTCGTTGAGTCCTAAATAATCTTATTCTCATTCCTTCAAAGTAAACACCTTAATCGAATTTTTACAAGAAAAACCATACGGTGCCAGAGATTTGGGAGATTATTCAGTTTAAAGTGTCTCTTTTAGCTTCAATGTCTAAAACATTTTGTAATTATGATGCTTTTTTAATTAACACCAACTGGAAAAAATTTTGTAATCCAGTTAGTGTGGGTTGATGCCTCATCACCCTCTTTTGCTTTCGTTCCCGTTTTTAATGAAATGTTTGTTTCCTATCAAAAAAAAAAAATTGAGTCGTCGAGTCCTAAATAATGATGTATGGAATGAAAAATTTGGCATGGAAATAAGATTTTTTTCTTGTTATGTTTACTAAAATGAAACGAATCAATCGGAATCGAAATTGGAATGAAAAGAATTAACATCGACTTACTACAGTTTGGAATAGAAATAAAGTATTAATTTACGTGGGACCCAAAAAATCAAAGAAAAAAAAATATGAATAAAAGAAGTTGGTGGGACCCATAAAATTAGGAATGAGAATGAGATTAATAAAATTGAATAAAGGAATGAAATTGTTTGAAAATTAGGAATGAGGTTGCCAGATTATGTGGGTCCTACACTCTCATTCTCATTCAAAACTTTAGGTAAACAACAAGGAGAACGAAAGAATTTCATTATATTTTCTTCATTCTCATTATTTAATTAATTATCTCTCATCTCTTCTCTTCTCTTCTTTCCTCTCTCATCAATTTCAGAGTGGATATCATGAAGGAACTATTTACAAAATTTGCGGAATTTTCTTTAGTAAATTAATTAACGATTAATTACGGATCCGTTAATAACATGCAATTGTGATCAAACCGTAATATAAATATAAGGTTTTTCGAAAAAAAAAACTTACATTGTAGATTTATGGAGAATCGGTTGGGGTTTCCTTTACGGCATCAATCCACTTCACCAAGTCTTCTATGCTATATCCCGATCATAAACCAACCCGACTTGTGGGAATCGAACCGGAAGAACAAAAGAATAAGAAGAAAAATTCTTCTTATTTTTCTATGCCAAAATCGGCAATATAAGAGACTAAAGGAGAGAACTTTTTGATAAATATCAAGTGTTTAATATGAGCACCCAATGGTCATATTTATAGGAAAAATAAGAGTTTGTTTTCTAATCAAATTAGAACTCTTATTTCTTTTAAATTTAAATAATCAAAATTATTTAAATAAAAAAATTAAAAAAACAAAAGATAGTGGCGTCCAAACCATGGCATTTTGCAAAATCAAAATTTTTTTCTTTTTTTTTTTTAAATGCCAAGTGGCGTGCCATCCAAAGATAAAATTTATCTTTTCCCTTTTTTTTTTTTTTAATTTATCTTTTATCTTTTACGTATTTATAATTAGAAAAAAAATTCAAATAATTAATTCTAATTAAATACATAAATGACAAAAATTCATATATTAATTAATATTGAACTAAGTCAATTTAATTAATTATTTTGGGCAAAATACTAATTTGTTTCATAAACAAATATATTTAATTCTCTCCTTTTATTATTAAATTAAATAAACTCATTATTTAATTAATAATATTAATTATTAATTTCCATTTAAATAAACTCATTATTTAAACAATTAATAATATTAACATTAATTTCTATTTAAATAAACTATTTATTTAAACAATTAATATCTCCCTTTTATTTAAGTAATTTAATTACTTAAATATAATTATTTCTTCCTAGTTAAATTAATAACTTGGTTAGTTACAATGATATATGGGCTAGCATAGGGACCTGATGGACCTATAGATCATGAGCTCCAATAATTATTGATTTATTAATTAAACTCATTAATTAATTAATCATAATTATTAACTTAGGGTAATTCCACTATAAACCTTAAGTTGAACTCCCCTCACTATAGATGGGTTATGTCCATTTGTTATTAAGTTTGTTTTGAGATATCCTTCACATGATAATCTCATAATTACAACTGGGTCAAAATTACCGTTTTACCCTTGTAATTATCTCTTTTATCCTTGTGTACCCGATGATTCTCTAATGAACATTTTTCTATAGTTTTCAAGTATAGAACGATCCTTCTCGGGCCAATGAGAAGGTGAGGCCTCATGTTCAAGTACCGAATCATTACAACAAGGGAGATACCTAAAGTTCCTAAGTTAGAATAGTGTCGCACTAACACTTTCATTTGTTTTAGGAAAGTCATGAATGCCATCTTGTATAGAAATGTTCTCAAGCACCAATTTAGTCATTTCCCCAAAATTGGAGTTTATCGAGTGTATCAACAGATCACCCTCAACTATGTGAATCAAAGGAAAAGACTTCATTAATGTGAGTTCACAACATACTCAGTATTGAGACGTATCAATCTTAATAACGTAAATTTGATACTATAAATCATTTCCTATCAACGGTGTTATTTAGGAATCGATTTATTATCCTGGTCCAGTCTTATATAAACTCATTATATATGATGTTTCTACTTGCATCTACATCATGCTAATGATTTGGATCAAATCGATGAACAACATCAACAGTGTTACGAATAAGGTTTCCTAACCGTATTCGCTTCCTGTAGACTATTTGAGTTACTATCTTGGACTAGATCCACTTTATATCTCATAGTAGTCAAGATTACGGAATTAGTAACTCGGAATTTTCTATTAATGTTTGAATATATAACGAATATCAACATATAATAAATTGCACAAAATTCACTAAAATAATACTTTTATTTATTCATAAAATATTCTATTACAAATTACGAATTCTAGGGCATAAATCCCAACAATCTCCCACTTGCCCTAGAGTAAGTGAGACATGTCTCGTAATCCTAGTCCTTCTAGGTGAGCCTCAAACACCTTAGCCGTGAGAGTCTTTGTAAACGGATCAGCTCTGTTGTCCTTCGTGTCTATTTTCGTGACCAGCACGTCCCCACGATGCACTATCTCCCTTATAAGATGATATTTCCTTTCTATATGTTTTGATCTTTTGTGTGATCTTGGTTCCCTTGAATTTGCCACTGCACCACTATTATCGCAATAGAGAGTTATGGGCAATTCCATATTTGGAACAACTTCCAAATCTTTTAGGAACTTTCTGAGCGGACGGCTTCCTTTGCGCCTTCACAAGCGAAGAACATATTCTGGCTTCCATAGTGGAGTCAGCAATACAACCTTGCTTAATACTTCTCCAAACTATGGCGGCTCCACCAAGTGTAAACATTGCACCCGATGTTGATTTCCTAGAATCTTTATCACCTTGGAAACCGAACGTGTATCCTGTAAAGATCAAATCCTTATCTCCATACACTAACATATAATTTCTCATTCTCCTAAGATACTTGAGAATTGCTTTAATCGCAACCCAATGTTCCTTTCCAGGATTTGATTGGAACCTGGCGACTACTCCCACCGCATACGGATATTCGGTCTAGTACACAACATTGCATACATTAGACTTCCTCTGCTTTGAAACATATGGTATCATCCCATTTCCTCAACTTATTGAGGTGTCTTAGGTGATTGTTCCTTAGACAAGCTAATTCCATGCCTAAAAGGTAAAATACCTTTCTTGGAATTTTGCATAGCAAAGCGTTTGATAATTTTATCAATATACGTTGCTTGAGACAGTGCTAGTGATTTCTTACTTCGATCACGAATGATCCGAATCCCAAGAACATAACTAGCCTCTCCCAAATCTTTCATTTGGAATTGATTTGCCTGACCATTCTTTAACTCGTTAACGTTCCTTTGTTATTTCCAATTAACAAAATATCGTCAACGTAAAGAATTATGAATACTACTTTGTCTTTTATGATACCCTTGTATACACAAGATTCATCTACATTCTGTTCAAAGCCATAAGTTTTGACTGCATCGTCAAACCTAATGTTCCAAGACCTTGATGCTTGCTTAAGTCCATAAATGGACCTTTGCAACTTACAAACCTTTTGTTCTTGTCCTGGAGTAATGAATCCCTCTGGTTGCATCATATAGATGCTTTCGTCTAGATTGCCATTAAGGAAGGCAATCTTGACGTCCATTTGCCAAATCTCATAATCATAATAAGCGGCAATGGATAAGATGGTGCGAATAGATTTAACCATGGCAACTGGGGAAAAAATTTCCTCATAGTCAATACCCTCCCTCTGAGTATAACCTTTTGCCACTAATCTAGCCTTGAAAGTCTCAACTTTCCCGTCTGCACCTCTTTTTCTCTTATAGATCCATTTGCATCCTATGGGTTTTTCACCATTTGGAAGATCTATGAGAGTCCAGACGGAGTTGGAATACATTGATTCCATCTCGAGATCCATGGCTTTGAGCCATTTTTCTTTATCAATATCCCGCATTGCACTCTTATAAGTCAATGGGTCTTCCGGATTGTCATCAGCTATGGCAATATGGATTTCTCCAAATCCTATAAAGTGTTCTGCGTTTCTAATAACCCCCCCCCCCCCACTTCTCCGAGGTTCTGATAAAGTTTGCACCTGGATTTCAGGTGTTTTATCAACAGCTCTTGTTGATTGATGAATGGTGTTGTTATCACTTATTTCATTCAACACTATTGCACTTCTGGGTTTTCTATCTTTCATAAAATCCTCTTCTAGAAAAATTGCATTTGTCGACACAAATACTTTATTTTCCACGGGACAATAAAAGTACCCACCCTTTGTTTCTTTTGGGTAGCCTACGAAAAGGCATACTTTACTTCGGGGTTCTAACTTCTTTGGGTTTGCCATCAACACATGAGCGGTCGACCCCCAAATCCTAAAGTGTCGTAAACTTTCTTTACGTCCATTCCATAACTCTTGTGGAGTTTTAGGAACACTTTTGGATGGAACCACATTGAGTATGTATAAAGCGGCCTTTAATCGCATATCCCCAAAAAGAAAGTGACGTGTGTTGGAAACTCATCATTGATCTAGTCATGTCTAATAACGTTCGGTTTCTTCTTTCAGCCACACCATTTTGCTGAGGCATTCCCGGTGCTGAAAGTTGGGATGTTATCCCATGTTCTATCAAATAATCTCTGAAGTCTAAGTCCAGATATTCGCCACCACGATCAGATCGAAGTGTTTTGATAGTTTTACCTAATTGATTTTCCACTTCAGCTTTATACTCTTTGAACTTATCAAGAGCTTCTGATTTGTGGATCATTAGGTAAACTTATCCATAACGTGAATAGTCATCCGTGAAAGAGATGTAATATTCAAATCCACCACGAGCTTTTGCATTAAATGGTCCACAAAGGTCCGTATGCACAAGTTCGAGTGGTTCTGAGGCTCTATTACCTTTTCCAGTAAAAGGTCTTTTGGTCATTTTGCCTTCCAAACAGGGTTCACAGACTGGCATGGTTCCGATTTCTAATTGACTTAGGGAACCAGCTTTCACGAGTCTTTCAAGCCTGTCTAAGCCTATATGACCTAACCTTAGATGCCATAAATAAGTTTCTTCTTTTGAAACCTTTTATCTTTTAGTTCTTGTTTTTGCAGTCTTGAACATTTCAATATTATGTGTTGTTGTTCCTATTGACGGGCTCAATATGAACAAGTTTTTTCTATTGACTACAGAGGTTATATACGAATTCCCTTTATATATCTTGATCTCATCAATCCCCGAGTCAATTGAATAACCATTTCTCATGCAACGTGAAACTGACACTAGATTTCTAGCAAATCCAGGGACCAGTAAAACGTTGTATAATTGTATATAACGAGAATTGAATTGCGGACAAATGTCTGCACATGCAATCTTAGCGAAGGAACCGCCTGTTCCTACCGCATTGTATATGTATCATGTTCTATTTTAGTCCAAGAATCGGACATTAGAGCGGATGAACAAATGTGGTTTGTGGCACCAGAATCAAATATCCATTCGGATAAATTATCTTCCACTAACCACGATTCTGCTACAAGTAAATCTGAATTACTATCTAAGCCGTTCATCCGTTTGTTGGTCATATTTACGCGACTAATTGCATCTGACCACAAATTAAGATCTTTTAGGATTAGACTAGAATCTTGATTTAAAGTGTCATTTAACAATTCATTCTATTTGACAAAGTTATCAATTTTATTGGTTGCAATATTAGAGGAGGACATTTTAGCTGTAATGAATAAAATTAAGTGAATTTTAATTAGCAATTCTATATTCAAACAATGTGTTTGGCATAAAATTAAACATGATGCATGAATGCTACAATGTTCAACAAATAGAAATACCCTAAACAGATTATTATGCCACCGGTAGTTTAACCTTCCCAGGTAGAGTGCGTCGAATGATAAGTCAGTCACCCTGCACGTTAAACCGAGACCCTTCTCGAACAACTTCCAATCCAGAATAACTCATATTCCTATGGAATTGTTTTACCGTGTGTTTGGTCAAGAAATTTTGATAACAAACCTTATCAATTTCTTATGAGTGTAACCCATTATTTTAGTCCTTTAAATGAGAAAAGATGAGTGTCTACGAAGTGTAGATTCAGTCTTCAATTCGCATTTAAAATTCTTTATCCCATTCGGGAGACCCACCTTGATATTGATTCACACTATAAAACCTTCCTATGGGAATGAACACTTCTATGGGTGCTACAGAGGTCAAGTGTGAATCTCACGTTGCGAGCCTAATAATGGAGACCATAGGATACTTTGTCAAATTTCCTTCTCCCACTCAAAATTTTAAAATTGGGTTTTCATACTCAGACAAATTTAGGCTAATCAATTTATCTAAGTTTAACCTAACTCAATCTTAACTCTTAAATTGGTTAGATCAATTTTAATGTGAATTGCCAAGTTTCCTAGATTTAAAACTAATCACATTATTGGACCTTCTTAATGAAATCGATTAATTATCTTGAACTTTTCTCCCAGGATCGCTCCCCGGTTAGAGGCGCTCCGTGTTAAGGGAACTTTCAAAAACCTCATCGCTAGGCGAGCTTTCTCGTGGAGATCCATTCAATTTAATTAATCATTTTCATTAATTTTTAATTAACTCTTAATTAAATATATATTCGATAGTGCTTATGTGAATTTAGGTCCAATTGTTTAAACAAATAAATCCACATTCGAATATTAATTTTAGTTTCTATTCAATTTTAAACATTTTAATAAATGAATATTATCTAAAATTAGCATGCATTTATCCTAATCTCATCGGCATAAATATTTTATAACAAGATAAAATCAACATGCTTTATCACACACATAAAATATAATAAAAACTTTATCACATAATTATGTATGCATGTACAATTAAATCTATCTTAATCATACATCTATGGTGGGATTTCCTACATGACATACATATATGCATGAACAATTATTTATAAATCATATCTCATACAAATATCTAAATAATTAAACAACTAGATTGACCGGTATTCTTGGCACTATTTCTACAACAAAATTAAAATTACAATAATTAAAACTTGTTGTAGGTCTTGAAGCTTGAAAAATTTCTCTCTCCTCATCTTGATGTAGGCGTGGGAGACCTTTTATGAAAGGAAATATTTTCTCCAATATTTTTCAAAAAGGTTTATTTTTCAAATAATTATCTTTTATCTATTTATGGAAAAATATAAAATAAAAGATTTTCCATAAATATTAATATATATTTTAAAATATATTATAAAGATATAAGATAATTAGAAATTACCCTTTATCTTTATCTTATATATTTAAAATATATATCTTTTAAAAGATAATATTGGAAAAATATCTTACCATATCTTGTCCAAATCTATCCTTGTCGCCGCCCTAGCCGATCCCATCACCATCATTGTGCCGATTTTTGCATCAATTTTTTCTTCCGTTATTCCCGGCGATTACAAAAATAATCCTATACCCGAAATTGGGTTTACAAATTTTCTAATAAAATTTAAAACCTAAGTGCCCAAGAATACCTAAACAGTCAACTAGCAAATCCACAATTTATATACATACATAAAACCGTTTTTATGTAACCCACCGATTTTCAAAAATCACAATTCATGTAAAATTGACGTAGGCTTTGATACCAATTGAAGGAACTATTTACTAAATTTGCGGAATTTTCTTTAGTAAATTAATTAACAATTAATTACGGATCCGTTAATAACATGCAATTGTGATCAAACCGTAATATAAATATAAGGTTTTTCGAAAAAAAACTATTACATTGTAGATTTATGGAGAATCGGTTGGGGTTTCCTTTACGGCATCAATCCACTTCACCAAGTCTTCTATGCTATATCCCGATCATAAACCAACCCGACTTGTGGGAATCGAACCGGAAGAACAAAAGAATAAGAAGAAAAATTCTTCTTATTTTTCTATGCCAAAATCGGCAATATGGGAGACTAAAGGAGAGAACTTTTTGATAAATATCAAGTGTTTAATATGAGCACCCAATGGTCATATTTATAGGAAAAATAAGAGTTTGTTTTCTAATCAAATTAGAACTCTTATTTCTTTTAAATTTAAATAATCAAAATTATTTAAATAAAAAAATTAAAAAAACAAAAGATAGTGGCGTCCAAACCATGGCATTTTGCAAAATCAAAATTTTTTTCTTTTTTTTTTTTAAATGCCAAGTGGCGTGCCATCCAAAGATAAAATTTATCTTTTCCCTTTTTTTTTTTTTTAATTTATCTTTTATCTTTTACGTATTTATAATTAGAAAAAAATTCAAATAATTAATTCTAATTAAATACATAAATGACAAAAATTCATATATTAATTAATATTGAACTAAGTCAATTTAATTAATTATTTTGGGCAAAATACTAATTTGTTTCATAAACAAATATATTTAATTCTCTCCTTTTATTATTAAATTAAATAAACTCATTATTTAATTAATAATATTAATTATTAATTTCCATTTAAATAAACTCATTATTTAAACAATTAATAATATTAACATTAATTTCTATTTAAATAAACTATTTATTTAAACAATTAATATCTCCCTTTTATTTAAGTAATTTAATTACTTAAATATAATTATTTCTTCCTAGTTAAATTAATAACTTGGTTAGTTACAATGATATATGGGCTAGCATAGGGACCTGATGGACCTATAGATCATGAGCTCCAATAATTATTGATTTATTAATTAAACTCATTAATTAATTAATCATAATTATTAACTTAGGGTAATTCCACTATAAACCTTAAGTTGAACTCCCCTCACTATAGATGGGTTATGTCCATTTGTTATTAAGTTTGTTTTGAGATATCCTTCACATGATAATCTCATAATTACAACTGGGTCAAAATTACCGTTTTACCCTTGTAATTATCTCTTTTATCCTTGTGTACCCGATGATTCTCTAATGAACATTTTTCTATAGTTTTCAAGTATAGAACGATCCTTCTCAGGCCAATGAGAAGGTGAGGCCTCATGTTCAAGTACCGAATCATTACAACAAGGGAGATACCTAAAGTTCCTAAGTTAGAATAGTGTCGCACTAACACTTTCATTTGTTTTAGGAAAGTCATGAATGCCATCTTGTATAGAAATGTTCTCAAGCACCAATTTAGTCATTTCCCCAAAATTGGAGTTTATCGAGTGTATCAACAGATCACCCTCAACTATGTGAATCAAAGGAAAAGACTTCATTAATGTGAGTTCACAACATACTCAGTATTGAGACGTATCAATCTTAATAACGTAAATTTGATACTATAAATCATTTCCTATCAACGGTGTTATTTAGGAATCGATTTATTATCCTGGTCCAGTCTTATATAAACTCATTATATATGATGTTTCCACTTGCATCTACATCATGCTAATGATTTGGATCAAATCAGTGAACAACATCAACAGTGTTACCAGAATAAGGTTTCCTAACCGTATTCGTTTACCGTAGACTATTTGAGTTACTATCTTGGACTAGATCCACTTTATATCTCATAGTAGTCAAGATTACAGAATTAGTAACTCTGGAATTTTCTATTAATGTTTGAATATATAACGAATATCAACATATAATAAATTGCACAAAATTCACTAAAATAATACTTTTATTTATTCATAAAATATTCTATTACAAATTACGAATTCTAGGGCATAAATCCCAACATATCAAACTCAATAGTTTTAAAGGGGTTATAAACTCCATGGAAGAGGACTATACGATTTCGGGTTTGAGTACATGCATTTGAATGGTGGAAATTTTAGGGGAAAACTTTAGAAACTGTACTTTTGTTGTGGGTGAAATGCTAGGGTTTCTGCCCTAAATCTTATGTAATTCCATTAAACTATAAATAAATAAAGGAAATTATTAATTAGTAATATTTACATTGTCATTTATTATTAGTTTAATAAATGTAATCCATCATAAAATTCAGAGTTACTTATGATAACTTAAAGTGAGCATATGATGCGAGAAGATACTTAATTGTAACTTAAATAGTCTGTGGTATATGAATAAAGGTTGGGTGCCTTATTTCTGGTAACACCACTAACACGGCCCACTTGTGAATTGGCACAAGTGATCTCATCTGGATCGCTCATGTACAGACATGTGAGTGGGGGTGTTGCTGCAATAGAGATTGTAGTAGACTGAACTAAGATAAACTTACTGTCTTCTGGGAAAGCTGTTACAGAAAGACACTTTGTTTATCAATTGGTTGATCATGTACAATTGATTTTAATCCTAAGTGGATTACGAACTCCTGTTCGTAAGAGGAAAACCTTTGATTTGCATAGATGAGAGTGACTTGATATAGTTCGCTCAATATGCCTCTCACTTTGGGGATTGCATCTTGCTTATAGCTGAGAACGTAATTACACAAGAATGGAATTCACTCTTTTCCATAAAGAAAAATAGATAAGTAGTTCCCTTATGAACTGATTTAGTCTTGAACAGTAGGGCCCCATATTGCTCTGATCAAGGAAAAGGTTAAGACGCATAATGGAGATTATGTAAGGTTGTTCATTGAAGAATCAGTTGGGCTTAAGGAACAAGATGTATCATGGAGGTTAATACGGTACAATTATCTAGCCATGAATACGAACTAACTTGTGAATGATCAAAGTGTAGTTAATGATATTAGCCAATGGACATAACTATGTCTATAGTACTAAGAGTGCAACTCTAGATATTTAGTGGAGTTATCTAGGAGTTAATGAATAAGATTTAATTGATTGAAGGAGTTCAATCAATGTAATTTTAGATCATTGAAGCTTAGTCCTATGGGTCCATTAAGTCCTCCGAGCTAACACATGTAATTGAGAACATAAATTAATGATGATTAATTTCTTCGGAAAAATGATTTCAAGTATTTAATTTGAAATTGTCAAATCAATTAAGGCAAATACAAATAGAGAAGTTTATTTGATTAGTTAAATGAAATTAAATAGAGGAGTATATTTGATTATTTAATTAATGGTGAAATTAAATAGAAAAGTCTATTTAATTATTTATTAAATAGAAGAGTCTACTTAATTATATAATAGAGAGATTAAATAGAAGAGTCTATTTAATTAAATTAATTTTGCAGTTGTCCAAAATAATTCTCTTCATTGAGATGGTGCATAATGTGTTAGGATTAATAGAGATTAATCACTTGGCTCTCACACATTAAAATCAATCTAACCAATCTATAAGAGCTATTATAAGTTAGATTGAACTTAGATATTAGAGGTAATCTGAGTATATCTAAGTTAAAAGCCTTAACTAGCTATATTGAGTGGGAGAAGGACAAGTGACAACATGTCCTGCGGTCTCCAAGTTGGAATCAATGAGTGAGATTCATATAGGGCTTCTGTGGTGTTGGTAACTCTTCACTCATTCCCTCCGAAAAGTAACCGTATGGATCAATACCCAGGTGATTCTCTTTAAGATAGGATTTTTTTATAGCTTTTGATGTTTGACTCTCCCTACGATGACACTCATCAAAAATAACTTTAAGCGATCTAAAAATTGGGCAACACTTAAAGGGATTCATTTAGAAAGACTCTTAAGAATTTTGATGTTTGACTCCCCCTACGGTGACACTCATCAAAATTAATATTTAAGTGATCTAGATGTTTCACCTAACCAAAACATGGTAACTAAAGAACTGTAGGATATGAGATAACTTGAGGATGTTCATTATTTGAGAGGAATCTCATTTTAATGGGAGGGAACCTTGACCTGCCTACGTAGGCACGTTTGTAACGTCCCGTTATTTTGAAGTGAATTTTTTTTAATTTTATTATTTATTAATTTTATTTTATTATTTATTTAATGTTATATATTTAATGTTATTTATTTATTTCAATTTAAGTATTTAGATTAATTATTATTTTTGTAATTTCGATTTTAGTAGTTAATTTCGCCCGAAATTCTTTTTAATCGTTTTAATACTTTAAATTTTGTTTCGGTGACATTAATAATTATTAATAGGCCAATTAATAATTAATAATCACCTTTAGATTTATTTAAGAGCATCGGGTTTCGATTTAGAAGTCAAAAGTCATAAAAGGACGCAACCGTCATTTCCAATTTCTTAAAAATATCCAAACACTATTCATAATCTTCTTTAAATTGCCATTGACCAAAAGTTGACTCATTTTGCTTCATTTTTCTTCCCAAAACCGTGGGTACCAAGAGGGGGAGGGAAATTTTCGGGTTTTGCTCGTTTCTCGGCGGATCGACTTGATTTCGGTTGCATCGGAAAGCCTTCAGTCCTAGGATTCTTCTCCACCTAGCTATCGTACTTGCCACCCGAGATCCACGGAGTTCTCGGTACGTTTATTTTCAAACCCTAAGCTCCAAATAGTATTTTAATGGAGTTTTCATTTTGATTCTTCGATTTATTGTCGGGAAACTCGGTGTTTGTAAATACGGGAGTAGTTTTAAGAGTTTTTGGAAACTTTCCCATAACCCTAAAACCGAGTTTTAGTCGAAACCCTTCCCGTTTGAAATTTACCTTTTTGGGTTTGGTTATGGGTTATTTATTGTTGAATTATTGTTTATTTAAATTCAATTCGGGAAATGACATAATGTTCAAAACCCTAATTATCGATACCCATTAAAATCGGGAATATCGAAATTGCTTGAAATCAACTCAAACACATCTAAATTGCCTAAAAGCCGGAAAAATAAACCTGAAGCCTATTTTTCATGAGAGGGCCGAGAGCCTCATGTGGGGGTTTGTTGGGTTTTTCGTCGTTTTAAACGCTTAGATGTTGTTTGATCGTTAGTTGAATTATTTATTGATTGTTAGATGTAATTCTAATTGTAGGTGGTTTGAACTTTGCATTGACAGCGTTATCGAAGGTTTGGATTGAAATCTTCTTTTGCAAAGGTGAGAATAGTTAGGATTTAAAGTATCTTTAGAAAGCAAATGAGTATAATGGTTTGTAGAATTGAAACTAAGATTAGAATCCGAATCTAAGATTAGAGGGATGTGAGTTAGTGCCCTTAGGATTAGGAGTTAATACTTTAAGTGAGAACTTAGGAGTTCTCGAGGAAACTAATGAATCCTAGAAGATTCTAAGTTAGATTCGTTTCGAAGCTTAGGTTGGATAATTGGAGGTTAAGAGATCCAAACTTGTATTTAGAACGGTTAATATAACCTCGGATTATATTGGAAGTTTAGAATCCTGGAAGGTATAGGTTAATCGTTTAAGTTATGTTTTTACTTTTATTATTGGTAACGGAGTTCGATCGACATATCGTTCATCCAAGATTCCTATCTATTTATTTTATGTCTTTTACTTTATGCCCCTTTACTTTATGCTTGTTTCAGCTACTTTAATATTCGTACTTTACGTTTATTTACTTTGCGAGCATATCATACTATCTCGCACCATAACATATTGCACCATAACATCTCGCATCATTGAAAAGAAGGAGAGAGTGTTGGACCCTTCGGGGAATGTCTGCATCGCCTTCTGAGAAAAAGAAAGGAAAGTGAGAAAGAAAAGAAGGAGAGAATGTTGGACCCTACGGGGAATGTCCGCATCGCCTTCAGAGAAAAAGAAAATAAAGAGAGAAAGAAAAGGAGGGAAGAATGTTGGACTCTTTGGGGAATGTCCGCATCACCCTCTTCATTCATTTCATGCATAAAGGGCGAATGCGTATCCTACGAGATGTTCTCATTACCTTCATGCATGTGATCGATGAGAATAAAGAATCGAGATGTTATATTTATGCAAAGTTTATTTACTTTTCTTATTTATGTCGTAACAAGTTAATGGATGAGGAATTGACTACGAGTGTTAGTAATATCATCCTTTGGAGAGTTTAGAATGAAATTACTTAAAGTTTAGAGAACTTTAGGAGTGAATTGTGTCAGATTAATTGGACACAAATCAGTATATGAGTTTGAGGTCTAACCTTACTTTTTATTCTTATTATTCTCACTGGGCTTAGTTTGTTAGCTCATGATATTACAAACATTTCAGGTAATGTTTGGAATCGTGGAAGAGGAACTGGTGCGCGCTTGATCGAGATGATGATGATTTCGAGATGGACTAGGTGTTATGTAAAAATCCATGTACATGGTTTTGTGAATTTTATATCATTTTTGAGATTTGTACAATTGTATATAGCTCTTAAGAGCTTTTGTCTTTATGTTTATGATTATAATCATTTTGAACTCCTGGATAGGAACTTAATGTTCCTTGTGTTTTTAGATGTCTGAATTTAAGATGTAAACAGGTTTTGGCTAGCCTATTTTCAAACATAATCACGCCAAATTTTCTTAAAATAAAAGACTTCCGTTGTGTTTTCTAATTTAAATTATTTTAAAGTGACGGGACGTCACATCGTTCTTGTCACACTAATATACCATGGCATTGAAATTGTGTTTTAAGGTTTTAAAATTTCATTAAATGTGCATTCATGCATCACGTTTAATAGATGCCAAAAGTATGAATGAATGGATATGTAAAAATATATTACTAAAGCATGTGTTTATTTATTTATCAGCAAACTCTCTAATTGATATTCTTAATACTAAAAAACTGAATGGTGAAAATTACGCCACTTGGAAAAACAACATCAATAACATTCTGGTTATTGAGATCTCAAATTCACCATTCTGGAGGAATGTCCTCCAGATCCGCCTGCTAATGTCACTCGAACGGTTCGAGAGGCATATGATAACTCGTAATTTACGCGTGTTTATTAGTTGTAGATAACGTATTTTGCCCGGCTCAATTTCATTAAGAAATTTTAATTTCATTTGAAAATAGGTTTAATTTGGAATTGATTTTAAATGTTAAATTGAATTTTGATTTTTAAATTAATTTTTAATTAAAGTTTTCATGGTTTAAAAAAGGAAGAAAATAAAATTGTTTATTTATACGTAAATTTAGATTATTTCAAAATTTGATATTAAATAAAATTCAAAAAAATAAAATATCACTTTAAAAAAAGGTTTTAGATGCAAATCTGGTTAATTTTTTTTTGAAAATCTCAATTTAATTTGATTGGAATTTTTTTTTGGAAAGAGATGATTTTAGCAATTAATTGTGAGCATAATTTAAGAGAAAAAATCCTGATTGAATGTTGATTGGGATAATTTTGGAAACAACTAATTCTGAAATATTTGTTTTGATTGAAAATATTATTTCCATAATTTATTTTTAATGGCTCTATAAATTAAACCTTATTTTCTCATCATTGGTCAGTAGTAATTTGGCCAATAAACCCTAAATTCTCCACACATCTCCCCTATTTTTCTACTCTTCAAACAACGCCTCACCTTCTCATATTCTCGACCGATCACCACCTCACCTCCTCCTGACCATCACCTCATAATCTTCTAACCTCCCTCACCTCACCAGTCAGGACAACACGACCCGACGTCTCAAAATAAGATCTGATATGAAGAGGACCATCACTCTGCCAAAGATTGCCTCATTGTGCGCCATCAGATAGACAAGATTGGTCAATAATGTTATCCTTAAAAATTAGTAAGTATAATAGAAATTTCATACTCCAATATATATATATATATACTGATGATATACATAGATATATGGTGAAACAATTTTTATTCTGAGCGTTATTATTTTTTATTAGTTGATATATTATACTTTATGCTTGATTTGAGGTTTTTGTTAATTAAAAAAAATTAGTTTTTGTATGCATTAATTTTCTTGTATTGATATTATGGAAGTGTTCGTTTGATTATTAAATAAGGCATAACTTTTTTTTTCTTTTTTTTTTTGGCTCAAAAGTGATAAGAAAAATAATTGAATATTATAATTGTTATTAATATTACTTAGGGTTTAAATTAATATGTTTGTTGGAATCTCGATAAGTGCGTGGAAATCATCACGTTTGTGAAGACTGCGTAATGCGCTTATCGTAGTTCTAATATAAGTCTACAAAAATCCTAAAAAATATATTAACATTATATATATATATATCATTTCAAAAATTAAAGGAAAGTATTTTAAATAAACTTAAGTATTATTTCAAAAGTAAAAGAAAAGTACTTTAAATGAAAAATTAAAATGTTTTAAAATATAAATAAAATTCCTATGGTGAATGTTGAGAAGTAAAAACCTCAACTTCTTCAAGTGGAATTCTCTAAATTCCAATATTGTTCAATTAACATTCGTAACCCCGCTCATTTTAATCTCTGTTGCTTACTTGATTTTTAAAGTTGAGAAATGATTAAATGAGAATTTGTTTTATAAATTAAAATTAATTTTTAAACTATTTAATTTAAGGACCATCATTTAAAAAAACAATAATATAAGGTAAAAATATGGTAACCATTTTAAAATGGGTGTTGTAGGGTGCTAACACCTTCCCTATACACAAACGACTCCCGAACTCAACTTGATTTTCGTAGACCATTACTTTTTAATTTAATTTGGTGATCAATCACACTCAAATATGGTTGATGGCAAATTCCACTTTATTTTCATATAAGAGACCTAATATTAAGGATGTCGGCCGCTATGCGTCGCAATCACGTTGTGACATTAGTGATAATATCTCCAAAATAATTAAAATGTGAATGTTAATTGATTCAAATGTCCATAATATTATTAATTGTTGAATTTCATGAACGTAGGCGAAAACGATGCTCAATTAGGACTTATAACGAAGAAGTTAAGCTCATTTTAGTGATGAAAAAGACTCATCGCCGCGGTGATGGGATCCATGGCCGCCACTGAGACCAAAAATCGAATTCCAGACCAAAAACCCGAGGGCGGTCCCTGCGGTGACGAGAAAAAGGAAAAATAATGAATAATGGCTGTGATGACATCATCATGTGGTGACGTCAGCGCGCACTAGGGAGAAAGTAAGGCTGAGTGACGTGTCGCTCAGCCACTAACGACATGTCACTCTGTTTCATCAAAGAACAGCAAGCGTGTGGCTTGGAAAAGCGACTTGGCTCCCTTCAACGGCTCGCGTGCGGCTCCACTCACTAAAGCAGGCGAACGACGCTCAGCTTGGACGGCTTCCGGCTTGGCTTATCGGCCGAAAGAGATAGATAGGAGATTTTATTGATATTTTATCCGATTTTATTACTTTTTGGCCTATTTAAAGCCCCAATTGTACCCTAATTCAAAATCCCTTCTTCCCTTATTTTTCTTAGGACTCTTAGATAGTTTTTAATATGTTTTCTAGCTAATTTCTTTATTCCAACTAGAGGATTATCGAGGTTTGTTTTATGAATTTGTGAGATTTTGTTCTTCAATTTAATTCCTATTTTCTCTTTATTCATGCTTTCTCTTTGCATATTTTATTGTTAGTTAATTCTTGTGCAATAGGGCCCATTGTTCAATTGTTAATCTTGCATATCGTTAGTTAGAACATTAAATCCATAATTGTTTAATTGTTCTAATACAAGTAGCATAATAGCATAAATTGATTATGACACCTTTTGATTTATGTTATGGGAATTTATGATCTAACTTAAATGAATCGGTCGTACTGTGTTTGTTAGTTAGAATTGTGTTCTTCTCTTCTTAATGTTGTTAATGGGTTAAATCTTATTATCGTATTCTAGGGTTATTCGTTAATTAGGGAATAATCAATGATCATATCTTGGTTATCGAAAAGCTAAGGAAGAGCACTTATAAGTTGTTGATTGGTTTTGACGACTTCCAACCAATTTAGAGAAGAATTTAGGAATGCATGTTTAGTAATCGATGATCAAATCCATGAACCATAACCGAGACTAACCTTTAGTTGGAAGCTTTCTCTATTGATTTCTTATTTCTTTTTATCTTTATATTTTCAAAACTCAAACCCCCCCCTTTTAGTTAACTTTAATTTACTTCCCTATTCCCTGTGGAGATCGACCTTACTCACCATTATTACAAATTTATAAATCCCGGGAGTAAGTTATTATTTTTGGTGGTTTCGACACCCATTAAATTTTATTATCGCTAGATCAAGGCTAACAAGAAAGCTCATGTCTATATCTTTGGCTGGACTTACTGAAGTCGTATCCAAGAAACTTGAACCTCTTCCTACAGCATATGAGATGTTGCAATCGGCACAAGAGATGTTTGGCAAGCCACATGAGGCTCTCAAGTACACATGAATGCTCACATGAAGGAAGGAACTTCAGTTAGTGAACATGTCCTTAACATGATGGTCCATCTTAATGTAGCTGAGATAAATGGTGGAACTATAGATGAGACTAGCCAGATCAACATGATTCTTAAACCCTTCCAGATAGTTTCTTATCGTTCAAGAGCAACTATATTCTGAACAAGGTGGGCATGAACATGTCCTAGTTTTTTTAATGAGCTACAGACTTTCGAGTTTGTATTGCTAAAAGGCAAGAAGACGAAAGCTATAGAAGCAAGTGTTGATTCTGCTCGTGGTGCCTCTTGCTCGGGTACTAAGAATAAGAAGTAGAGGTACTGGAAGAAGAAGGGTAAGATAGTTACAAACACGACCAATAATCCCAAGAGAGGAAAAGTTCCTAAAGTAACTCTTGAAAAAGGATCAAGTTTAGAGAAACGTCTCTAAGGAATAGCATAGGCCAGATGGTGGATGCTGAGGTTGTTGCTAATATAAAGTTATCTTTAAATAAAATGTTTATTTTACTTAACAATGATTAATTATGTTCCTGGTTTAAACCGGAACATAGTTCTTTTGGGTTGTATTCACAAATAACATTATACCGTAGATTTCGGTATTAATAAAGTTGATATTTTCAAAGATGGAAACTTTATTTGTTCAGGAATAGAAGATAACAATTTTTATATATTAATATTGTCAGTAAGCGCAATACTTTATAATACTGAGTTGTTCCAAACTGCAGAGTCTAGAGCTAATAAAGGTAGAATTTCTAAAGATGAGACCCTTCTATGACATCTAAGGCTTGGCCATATTAACCTCAATAGAATTCAAAGATTGGTTAAAAGTGGACCTCTAAGTGACTTAGAGTTTGGTACATTCCCAGTATGTGAATCTTGTATAGAGGGTAAAATGACCGAGCGTCCTTTTTCAGCTAAAGAAAATAGAGCCACAGAACCGTTAGAGCTTATCTATTCAGACCTTTGTGGTCCGATGAATGTAAAATCTAGAGGTGGATATGAGTACTATGTGTCTTTTATAGACGACTATTCAAGATATGAGTACATTTACCTGTTTTAATTCAAGTATGAAACTCTTGATAAATTCAAGGAGTTTAAAGCTGAAGTTGAAAAGCAACTTGGTAAATCTATCAAGACACTTCAATCAGATAGTGGTGGGGAATGTCGCTACGAAAACGCGACGCGGAAAAATAAAAAGAAGTCACCACTAATCATTGGATTTTTAAATAAGGTGTGATTAGTCACCTATTCATTAACTAAAGATGGTCTACTAACTTTTGACTATAGGTTCGGGAGTTCATTCACATATAGGGAAGGTACTAGCACCCTATTATGTTCGTTTTAAAACGATTTTTGTTTTTTTATTTTATTTGGTGTATTATTAAATAAAAGCCTTTATCTATAAAACAAAAATTATTTTTTTTGGTTATTTTTAAATGTCTCATGTTTTATTAATCAATATTTTAGTAATAAAGCATGATTAAATAAGTATGAGTGGCATAAAGCCATTAGAAAAATATTGTCGGGAATTTTAACTCAGTATTCCGAGAAAAAATTCCTTACCTCAAGAATATTTAGGAGCATGGTATTCCAACGCCCCATATTCTGTCGTCGGAGTTTTTCGAAAACGATTTGTTTGTTTTTTTTGTGTTTAAGTTTTAAATATGAATATTTTAATTAATTGTAAATTTTTATCTTTGTTATTGAAATTATTTAGCTCAATATCAGGTTTAGGGTAAGTTTCACTTTTAGCCCCTAGGTTTTAAATATAAAATTTTTATTTTGATAAATCTTTTATTTATGGTATAAGTGGACAATTATTATAAATATAAATTTGAATTTTTATTTAAGGCTTATATTATTAATCTTTTGTATTTTTTTGGAAGGTTGGTAGGTTTATACCCTAGTAAATTCTATTTAAAATTTCATTATTAATATTTATGATTTGGAAAATTAGTAACCTAATTAATTCTAAATCTTATATTTTTATTTAAATAGTTAAGTTTTATGATTTGGAAAATTAGTATCCTAATTAATTCCAATTACTATATTTAAAATTGTTAATTTTTATGCTTTGGAAAATTAGTATCCTAATTAATTCCAATTACTATATTTAAATTGTTAAATTTTTATTTAGAGATCTTAAACAATAGAAAGTAAAACATATTCCTAACATAATAATTTAATCATAACATTTCTATTAATTAAATAGAGTTTCAATTTTAACATTATCAGAAGCGAACATACAAAAAATATTTTTTTTCTTTTAAAAAAAAAAAAAAAAAAGAACTAAATGTATAGTCCAGTAATAAAATATATGATTATTTAAACAAAGTAAAGTTAACATATAAAGCCAAAACCTAAACCCTATTTTAGTTTTAAAAAATAAATAAAGATGTAATTCCATGAAAACACATTATATCAAAATATGCATAGACCAAAATTTGAGAGAAAATTCATACTGCACACATATATATCTAAATAAAAAAAATGAAATACAAATAAACAAAATAAACAAACAAAAAAAAATACAAAAGAAAGGAACAAATTTACAAAATGATATTGCACATATATATGAAAAAAAAAACATGTAAACACCAAAGTCAAATAAGTCGGCTAATTAAAGTTTGAAAACTTGCATCATTGATGAATAAATAAAATCAAAGAATATCATTGTTAATCCACGGGAAAACGACAAAACAGAGAGAAGAAAGTTTTTTTTTTGTTTTACCAAAAGATTATTCTAATTCTTCCACGTTTCACAAGAAGCGGCAAATGAAGAGATCAATTCCAACAGCTCTCACGCCCTTTCCGATGAAATAGAAATTCAATTAAGGGTTTTTATCTCGACAAGGATTTCTCAATGGTATAGGTATTTAAGAAAATTAGAGAGATATGGATGGGCAAGGTCACGGTGAAGAGGAAAATAATAAAAAAAATTATAGGTTTTTTTTGTGTGTGTCCTTTAGGGTTGAAGGAGGGTCCTTTTTATAACCAAATGGAGGATTAGAATTAGGAAACTAATAAATGAAAATCAAATCAAATCAAATCAATTTTTTTAATTCACCCTAAAATCATGCATTTATTTTATTTTTATTTAATTTGACAACTCATAAAAATAAATTCCTACTCATCTTTTCCATGTTTAAATTGATTCTCATTTAAAACTTATTTTTCAAATCTTTTTATTTCTAAACAAAATTGATTCAAATAAAAAATAAACAAATTTGGCACATTATTATTTTTATCATTTATTTTTATTCTTGCTAATAAAACACTAGAACAATAAAAAAAATGCAATTACATTTACCCTAAAAATCTACTTACTAAATTTAAATTAAACATAAATCAAATCGTCTTCTTTTCTTCTTTTTATTTAATACTTAAAATTAAATTAAAAACACATCGGACGAAAATGGGTGTCTACAGGGAGTATATGGACTATGAGTTCAAAGACTACTTGGTAGAAAATGGGATTACATCCCAACTTTCAGCACCTGGTACACCTCAGCAAAATGGTGTAACTGAAAGAAGAAATAGAACCTTACTCGAAATGACGAGATCAATGATGAGCTATTCATCATTACCAGAATCTTTCTAGGGTTACCCATTGGAGATTGCGTTACACATCCTAAATAGGGTACCTTCTAAAAGTATTTTAGAAACACCTATTGAGTTATGGTTGGGACGTAAAGTAAGCTTGCGTCACTTCCGAGTATGGGGGTGTCCAGTACACGTGCTGAAATCGAACCCTAAGAAATTAGAATCACGGTCTAAGGTATTCTTTGTAGGTTACCCTAAAGAGACTCGTGGTGGATTGTTTTATAGTGCTGAAGAGAATAAAATGTTTGTGTCAACAAATGCTACATTCTTGGAAGAGGACTATATAGAAAACCACAAATTTTCTAGTAAACTAGTACTAGAGGAGATGGTTCCAAGTGAAACCACTAATGAGTCAATAATTGTTGTTGACTTGCCAGCTCTTCAAATAGGAAGAGAAATTCTAGTTAAATCCAGTTAAGTCCCCGTCGGAGTGGGAGGGCATCCAAGTTTCTCGAACGATATTTGGGCTTAACTTAGGTCAATGATGGCGGTATTGATCTGGAGGATCCATTGTCTTATAAGAAAGCAATGGTGGATGTTGACAAAGAAAAATGGCTAAAAACTATGGATCTTGAGATGGAGTCTGTGACGACCCGACTTCTTTAAAAACACATGTTACATTACGCAGCGGAAGACGCAACTTTACAGAAAATTTGCGTGGTTTCTTTTATATTTTGAACATACCAAAACCTGTTTACAATATTCACATCAGAGAAAAACGGGAAATGCGCATTTCCTATGTTTAAGAAAACATAAACGACAAAATAAAACGTTTAAAACACTAAACAACGCTCTTTCGAGCTCAGGACACCAAATTTACACATTTACACAACCAAAAGACTAGCATTTCACAAATGCCACATTTCCATATGCCAGGCTCATCGCACGGTCAGTCAAGCGGCACCACGACCTCTACCCCGACCTCTCCTACGAGATGTACCTACAAAATTGTAGTGTAGCACCATTAGCATAAAGCTAATGAGAGTAAAATAAAATCAAGTGTTTATATGGATCAAAGTCCTTATCAGAAATAGTGTCTAATAACTAAACACCGAGCACATCAACAAATAAGGCTAATTATGTATTTACATTCAGAATCACAAGCACAGGGAAGTAAACATAATTGGCTCGGTTAAAGTCAGCTTCAACTACCATAACACATTTCAAACTTCCCTTGTCACCTCGCGTATAACAACGTTATAGTCCTCGTAATTATATTGTCACCATTCATACATTGTCACCATTATTACATGTCACCATAAGTCACCATAGTCACCATGAATATAAGTCACCATAGTCACCACGAATATAAGTCACCATAGTCACCACGAATATAAGTCACCATAGTCACCATGAATATAAGTCACCACAGTTTCTATCCTATTACCCAAGTACGTAGGATAATAATTAAGAGAAAACCTAAAGCATACTAGGCTATTTTTCCCTTCTCGGAATTCCCGAGTCCAAACCGTCACTTTCTATCTCTACTTTCAAATCTATTACACCCAAACCACACTTTAGCCCTCAAATCTTAATACCATTCAGTGACGAGAATCTCGTCTTAATGCACTTTCCTTAGCCCAAACATACTTTCTACAATATTTTATTCCTAAGAATTCACAACCCTTAACCTCGAATCAACTAGTTCGTCAAGTATTTCGAGCCATTAAAACACTAAAGCTCATTTTAAACTCACCTCTAAGATGCGTGGAGGAAACACCGCTCGTTGGATGCGTGAACGGTTGCTCGTGGTTCAAACCTACAAAGTAAAATATACAACTAAACATATTAATTTCTGAACTACGAACGAAAAGCCAAAAGCTAAATTAAACGTCAAACTAATCCTGAAACTCTACGAAGCTCACGGCCAAGGCAAGAGGAAAAGGATCGAGTTCCGGTTTTTCGATTATTACTTAAAGAAAACACTTTTAAAAAATATCAAAACTCAATTTACGGAACCCTCGGTTTGGAATATTTCAAAGGGCTCGGGTTTTCTATTCAACTCGGGTTTAGATTCAAGACAATAACCTCGACCAAAATGATTTTACCTAACTAGAAATCACCAACGACATCCGAGAAAAACGAATCGAAGCTTAAACGCAAAATCGAGAAAAAGGAAACCTAAAAACCCATTTATTCTTTACCTCGTATCTCCCGGATCTGGAATGGATTGGCTTAATTGATGGTACGAAATGAAAGCTTGCGTCGAGATCTTTCTATCGTGACGAGAATCAACGAAATTGGTCGAGAAACGGCGACGGAATCTCGATTTCACTTTTTTTCTCAAGCTCACGGGTGGAGGGTTTTGAATTTTGGTTTTTGCTTCCTTTTTCTTTTATTTTTGGCTTGCTGAAGACATATAATATATATATATATATATATATATATATATATATATATATAAGTATATAAGTTTTGCTAAATGACCATTATGTCCCGAGCTTTAATTCTTAAGTAAAAAGTGTCTCGGGTTCTCGTTATTGCACAATTCCAATTCCAGTTCACTTTAACAACTTCTAATCTAACTTGAGGTGATATAACAATTAGTAATTGGCCCGTGAATAAACGTTATTACACCCAATTCTATTTAAACGTTCTAACGGAAATTACTTAACGATCGAACTCAAGCCGAAAACTAAAATATTAAATTAAACTTCTAATTAAACAAACAATCACCAACCACTATAATTATACTAAGTGAAGCAATTATAATAATAATAATAACAAAAAATTTCACCTCAAAAGTAACGGGACGTTACAGAGTCTATGTACTCCAACCCAGTTTGGGAACTTGTAGATCAACCAGTTAGGGTAAAACCCATTGGGTGCAAGTGGATCTACAAGAGGAAATGAGGAGCCGATGGGAAAGTAGAGACTTTCAAAGCTAGACTTTTAGCAAAGAGATATTCCCAAAAGGAAGGGGTTGACTATGAAGAAACCATCTCCCCTGTTGCTATATTAAAGTCTATTAGAACTCTCCTATCCATTACTGCACATTTTGATTATGAAATTTGGCAGATGGATATTAAGACCGCATTTCTTAATGGGTATCTTGATGAGAGTATCTATATGCTCCAACCAGAAGGATGAAGGGATGATTTACTAAATTAGCGGAATTTTATTTAGTAAACTTATTAACATTTAATAACGGATCTATTAACATCATGCAATTTGTGATAAAACATATAGATTCATGCTTATATTTTCGAAAATTAAAACCGGAACTTACATTGATCGATTAATGGAGGATCGGTTGGAGGTTTCTTTCAAACATCAAATCCTCAAGAACATCGAATCTTCTATGCTATATCCCAATCGATCAAACGAAATTCGATTGTGGGATCGAACTTTAGAAGAAATTGGGAAGAAGAAAAAAATATTTTCTTCCCAATGAACTAAGGGAATTTCGGCCAAGGGGGGAGAAGGGAAGAAGAGAGAATTCCGAATTTCTAAGGAATTGAATTGTGTGTTTTATGAATGACCCAACCCTCCTATTTATAGAAAAATAGGAATCCTAATCACATTAGGATTAATCTATAGAGATAAATACAAAAAGAAAAAAGATTATCTCTTTCCTTTATCTAGCAATTTCGAAAATGCCATAGATAAATAGGAGATTATTTTATTTTCTTTATTTTTATTTATCTTGGGTAAATAAATCTATGTAATTATTTTAGGATATAATTCAAGCAATTATCTCTTCCCAAAAATACATATATAGCCGAAAATGCATATATTAATTAATAAATAATTCTAATTTATTTAATTAATTATTTTGGGCCAATTCAATTGGGTTCAATAATCCAATTGGGCTTGAAATTCTCTCTTAAATTAATAAGTCCAACTTAATTAATTTATTTATTAATTATCATTTAAATAAAATATTTTATTTAAATAATATTAATATTTTCTCCCGACTAAATATTATCCAATTTATATTTAATTATTAATTTCCATTTAAATAATTTTCATTATTTAAATAATTAATAATAAATATAATAATTATTAATTTCCATAAATTAATAATTTTATTGACAATATTTTATTATTAATTTAATTAATTTTAATTATTAATTTCGTTTAAATAAAATTATTTAAACAATTAATAATTGTTAATTAATTTCAAATTATTAATTACCATTTAAATATACTCAATATTTAAATAATTAATAATGTATAATTAATAATATTTCATTATTAATTTCATGTTTAAATAAACTCATTATATAAACAATTAATAATGTTTATATTAATTACCGTTTAAATATACTCAATATTTAAACAATTAATATTGCCTATTTAAGTAATTCACTTTACTTAAAATTTTCATTTCTTCTACTTGATTTCGCGACTACGATATTTGGGCTAGCATAGGGACCGATGGACCTATAGATCATGGGCTTAATAATTAGTCAATTAAGTGATTAACACATAATCAATTAATTACTTATTATCTAACTATGAATAATTCCACTATAGATTCATAGTTGAACTCCCTCACTATAGATGAGTTATGTCCATTTAGTTTATCTTTTATTTATATCCGTGATATATCCTTCACGTGGAACCCTCATAATTACAGGCGGATAAAATTACCGTTTTGCCCCTGTAATTACCGCTTTATCCTTGTGTTCGCTAATTCTCCAATGAACTTTATCTTTAGTCGAACTAGAGATAAGATACTTCGTGATCAATAGAAGTCGTGGCGTCACTTGTTCATGTCTCGAATTAGTACATCAAGGAGTTTCCTAAAGTTCCTAAAATGTTTAGGTATCGACGAAACCTGGTTGATTTATAGGAAAGTTATGAATTCCATCTCGTGAAAATGAGTTCCCATCTACTTATCTAGTCATGTTCCCAAAACAGGAGTGTATTGAGCGTTCTTACGGATCGCTCTCAACTATGTGAATCAAAGAACATAACTCCACAAATAGGAGTCCGCATTTCACTCAGGATTGAGATCTATCACGGTTGATAAACTTAGTTTGATATTCGATCATTTCTAAGTAAACGGTACTAATGAGAAATTTGATCGAACATCGTGGTCCTGTCTTATACAATCAACATTGCATATGATACTTCCATTTCATGTCTCCCACATGAATGATCAGGATTAGATCATTTGTCTATAAACAAAATGCGAAGCTATCAACAGTGTTACCAGGATAAGGTTCCCAAACGTTATCCGTTTACTGTAGACACGTTTAAGTTACTCATCTTGACTTTAATCCTCTCGTATGACTCACATACTAAGTCGTGATTTCATAAGAGTAACTTAGGGTTTACTATTTGAATGTTTGATATTAATATATTTCCATATATTCCTAATATCGTTAATGTTAGGAATGGTGTCCTAGAACTTGTAATTATTTAATTATAATAATTTATTTCGAATAAATTAAATAAATAAACATAAGTTCTTTATATAATCTAGATTGATTCAATTGACGATATTAGGAATATATGGAAATATATAAATATCAAAACATTCAAATAGTAAACCCTAAGTTACTCTTATGAAATCACGACTTAGTATGTGAGTCATACAAGAGGATTAAAGTCGAGATGAGTAACTTAAACGTGTCTCATAAGAAACGGATAACGTTTGGGAACCTTATCCTGGTAACACTATTGATAGCTTCGCATTTTGTTTATAGACAAATGATCGAATCCGATCATTCATGTGGGAGATATGAAATGGAAGTATCATATGCAATGTTGATTGTATAAGACAGACGACGATGTTCGATCAAATTTCTCATTAGTACCGTTCCCGAGAAATGATCGAATATCAAACTAAGTTTATCAACCGTGATAGATCTCAATCCTGAGTGAAATGCGGACTCTATTTGTGGAGTTATGTTCTTTGATTCACATAGTTGAGAGCGATCCGTAAGAACGCTCAATACACTGTTTTGGGAACATGACTAGATAAGTAGAGCGGGAACTCATTTTCACGAGATGGAATTCATAACTTTCCTATAAATTAACTAGACGATCGCGATACCTAAACATTTTAGGAACTTTAGGAAACTCCTTGATGTATCGATTCGAGACATGAACAAGTGACGCCACGACTTCTATTGATCACGAATATCTTATCTCTAGTTCGACTAAAGATAAAGTTCATTGGAGAATCAGCGGAACACAAGGATAAAGCGGTAATTACAGGGGCAAAACGGTAAATTTATCCGCCTGTAATTATGAGGGTTCCACGTGAAGGATAATATCACGGATATAAATAATGATAAACTAAATGGACATAACTCATCTATAGTGAGGGGAGTTCACTATGAATCTATAGTGGAATTATTCATAGTTAGATAATAAGTAATTAACCGATTATGTGTTAATCACTTAATTGACTAATTATTAAGCCCATGATCTATAGTCCATCAGGTCCCTATGCTAGCCCAAATATCGTAGTCGCGAAATCAAGTAGAAGAAATGGAAATTTTAAGTAAAGTGAATTACTTAAAATAGGCAATATTAATTGTTTAAATATTGAGTATATTTAAACGGTAATTAATATAAACATTATTAATTGTTTAAATAATAAGTTTATTTAAACAGGAAATTAATAATGAAATATTATTAATTAGATATTATTAATTATTTAAATATTGAGTATATTTAAATGGTAATTAATAATTTGAAATTAATTAACAATTATTAATTGTTTAAATAATTATATTTAAACGGAAATTAATAATTAAAATTAATTAATTAATAATAAAATATTATCAAATAAAATTATTAATTAAATAATGAGTTTATTTAATGGAAATTAATAATTAAAATATTCATTATTAATTATTTAAATAATGAAAATTATTTAAATGGAAATTAATAATTAAATATAATTTGATAATATTTAGTCGGGAGAAAATATTAATATTATTAATTATTTAAATAAAATATTTTATTTAAATGGTAATTAATAAATAAATTAATTAAGTTGGACTTATTAATTTAAGAGAGAATTTATAGCCCAATTGGATTAATGAACCCAATTGGAATTGGCCCAAAATAATTAATTAAATAAATTAGAATTATTTATTAATTAATATATGCATTTTCTGGCTATATATGTATTTTTGGGAAGAGATAATTGCTTGAATTATATCCTAAAATAATTACATAGATTTATTTACCCAAGATAAATAAAAATAAAGAAAATAAAATAATCTCCTATTTATCTATGGCATTTTCGAAATTGCTAGATAAAGGAAAGAGATAATCTTTTTCTTTTTGTATTTATCTCTATAGATTAATCCTAATGTGATTAGGATTCCTATTTTTCTATAAATAGGAGGGTTGGGGTCATTCATAAATCACACAATTCAATTCCTTAGAAATTCGAATTCTCTCTTCTTCCCTCTCCCCCCTGGCCGAAATTCCTTAGTCCATTGGGAAGAAAATTTTTTCTTCTTCCCAATTTCTTCTAAAGTTCGATCCCACAATCGAATTTCGTTTGATCGATTGGGATATAGCATAGAAGATCTTGTTGCCGAGGATTTGATGTCGAAAGAAACCTCCAACCTATTCTCCATTAATCAGTCAATGTAAGTTCCGGTTTTAATTTTCGAAAATATAAGCATGAATCTACATGTTTTATCACAAATTGCATGATGTTAATAGATCCGTTATTAAATGTTAATAAGTTTACTAAATAAAATTCCGCTAATTTAGTAAATCATCCCTTCAGTTAATTGAATCAATCTAGATAATATAAAGAACTTATGTTTATTTATTTAATTTATTCTAAATAAATTATTATAATTAAATAATTACAAGTTCTAGGACACCATTCCTAACAAAGGATTCATTATTCAAGGTGAAGGACAAAAAGTTTGTAAGTTGCTAAAATCTATTTATAGATTGAAGTAAGATTCACGGTCTTGGAACAAGAGATTTGACACTACGGTCAAATCATATAGCTTTGAACAGAATGTTGATGAGTCTTGTGTCTACAAGAAGATACTCAACAAAGATGTGGTTTTTCTCATTCTATACGTTGATGATATCTTACTTATTGGAAATAATGTAAGGGCATTATCAGACGTTACGAAATGGCTAGCTAACGAATTCCAAATGAAGGATTTGGGAGAGGCTCAATATGTTCTTGGTATCCAAATTATAAGGGATCATAAGAACAAGACGTTAACCTTGTCTCAAACATCCTACATTGACAAAATAGTTACCAAGTATGGGATGGATAAATCCAAGAAAGAAGCGTTACCTTTTAGGCATGAGATTTATTTAACTAAAGACCAATGCCTAAAATTCCTCAAGACGTTAAGAGTATGAGACAGTATCCTTATGCATCAATAGTTGGAAGTATAATGTATGCAATATTGTGCACTAGACCGGACATCTGTTATGCAGTAGGGATAGTAAGTCGTTATCAATCAAACCCTGGTTATGAACATTGGGTTGCAGTCAAGAATATTCTCAAGTATCTTCAGAGAACGAGAGAACATGTGCTAGTGTACGGTAAAGAGGGTTTGATTCTCAAGGGGTACACAAATTCTGACTTCCATGCAGATAAAGATTCTAGGAAATCCATGTCTGGATCAGTTTTCACACTTTGTGTTAGAGCCATTGTTTGGAGGAGTATTAAGCAAAGTTGTATTGTTGACTCTACAATGGAGGCCGAGTATGTAGCTGCTTGCAAAGCTGCTAAAGAGGGTGATGGCTTAGGAAGTTCCTAACCGATCTAGAGGTAGTACCAGACATGGACAAACATATAACACTGTTATGCGATAACAGTGGTGCTGTAGCCAACTCCAAAGAGCCTAGAAGCCACAAACGGGGAAAACACATAGAGAGAAAGTATCACCTGATAAGGTAGATAGTCCAAAGAGGAGATGTTGTAATGACAAAGATAGCCTCTGAGGATAATATTGTTGATCCATTTACAAAGACGCTTCCGGCTAAGTTGTTCGAGCATCATATGGGTAGTTTATGATTACTAGATAAATCTCTGTAAAGCTTTAGTGCAAGTGGGAGATTGTAGGGGTTTCTGCCCTAAATCTTATGTAATCCAGTTAAACTATAAATAAATAAAGGAATTATTAATTAGTAATATTTACATTGTCATTTATTATTAGTTTAATAAATGTAATCCATCATAAGATCCAGAGTTACTTATGATAAGTTAAAGTGAGCATATGATGCGGGAAGATTCACTTAAGTGTAACTCAAATAGTTTGTGGTATATGAATAAAGGTTGAGTGCTTTATTTCTGGTAACACCACTAACACGACCCACTTGTGAATTGGCACAAGTGATCTCATCTGGATCGCTCATGTAGAGACATGTGAGTGGGGGTGTTGCTGCAATAGAGATTGTAGTAGACTAAACTAAGATAAACTTACTGTCTTCTAGGAAAGCCATTACAGAAAGACACTTCGTTTATCAATCGATTGATCATGTACAATTGATCTTAATCCTGAGTGGATTACGAACTCCTGTTCGCAAGAGACAAACCTTTGATTTGCATAGATGAGAGTGACTCGATATAGTTCGCTCAATATGCCTCCCACTTTGGGGATTGCATCTTAGTTATAGCTAGGAACGTAATTACACAAGAATGGAATTCACTCTTTTCCATATAGAAAAATAGATAAGTAGTTCCCTTATGGACTGATTCGGTCTTAAACAGCGGGGCCCCATATTCCTCTGATCAAGGAAAAGGTAAAGACGCATAATGGAGATTATGTAAGGTTGTTCATTGGAGAATCAGTTGGGCTTAAGAAACAAGATGTATCATGGAGGTTAATACGGTACAATGACCTAGCCATGGATACGAACTAACTTGTGAAGGATCAAAGTGTAGTTAATGATATTAGCCAATGGACATAACTATGTCTATAGTACTAAGAGTGCAACTCTAGATATTTAGTGGAGTTATCTAAGAGTTAATGAATAAGAATTAATTGATTGAAGGAGTTCAATCAATGTAATTCTAGATCATTGGAGCTTAGTCCTATAGGTCCATTAAGTCCTCTGAGCTAACACATGTAATTGAGAACATAAATTAATGATGATAAATTTCTATGGAAAAATGATTTCAAGTATTTGATTTGAAGTTGTCAAATCAATTAAGGAAAATACAAATAGAGGAGTGTATTTGATTAATTAAATGAAATTAAATAGAGGAGTCTATTTGATTATTTAATTAATGGTGAAATTAAATAGAAAAGTCTATTTAATTATTTATTAAATAGAAGAGTCTACTTAATTATATAATAGAGAGATTAAATAGAAGAGTCTATTTAATTAAATTAATTTTGCAGTTGTCCAAAATTAATGGGGATTTAAATAGAGGGGTCTATTTAAATATTTGAGAAAGTCAAATTAAAAGATGAAATAAATAAAAGGAGTTTTATTTATTTATATGGAATTGTTCTATTAAATAAAAAAGAAAATAAAATGCCCAATATTGTCATGGAGATGACAAGGTGGGCGTGTGACCCATGGGCAGGGTCACACGCCCCAATGGTTATTAACCAAGTATTTGTATTTTATTTTATTTAAAATATATGAGATATCTTAATGAGTAAGATATGTAATAATTATTTTAAATTAATAAAGATTAATTTAAATAAAAGATATGGGATTATCTTATTATGGAATAAGATATTATATCTTAATTATTCAAAATATATTTTACAATATCTTTATTAATTATTTGATAATTAAAAAGATATTCAGAGTTTTTCTGAGGCCATAGTTTTCTTATAAATAGAACCATTGGGGTAACCCCAAAACACACAACTAAGAGAGGATAGTGCCGCCTCCGCCCATAGGGTAAGGGAAGAAATATTTTCTTCCCTTCTTCCTTTTTCCAAAGAGGATAGTGCCCACGCACTGATTCTCTTTTGTGCTTAGTGAGGAAGAACTTTTTGGTGGTCCTAGGATCGTAACCAAGAAGAACGAGGAAGAGTCAGATATTTCTCTACAAGGGTTAGTTTTCTTTCATGCATTTTAGTTTTGAATACATTATACTTCAAGTAATGATCATTGGGACTTCCGTTTGAGAACTCTTTTAGAGGCCTCAATCCCAACAGAAATTTCATAACACATGGATTTTACAACTTGGTGAAAATGTCTGCCCACTTGAGTAAGATGCATAAGCCTCTGGTAAGGCATGTCTATGTAGTCTTTAGTAGGCCAACGATACTTGAGACCAAATGCAAGTATTCAATCGGAAGATGACATGTGGCGTAACTCACAAGTGACACGTAGTTGAGAAGCAACACATAACCCAATTCTGACATGACACATGACACGACAATGTCATCAACTTCTTCTCCTATAATTAGAAGAAGAAACTCTGCCATAAGGTAACTCATTCTACTCTAATTCTCTTTAGCACACTAGCTCTGACTTAAGCATCGGAGGGTGTTAGGCTGGCATCATATTGGTGCTCTGTTCCTTTCCTGTGCAGGTACATACAGTGCTCGTCAACTACTCAGCACATCGCCTACACAGCAGCTCCAATGCAGCGCACTACCTCCGACTCATCCAATCTTCTAACTTCGTTGCTTACGTGGAAGCCCACCATTTTACGCAGCAACAACAACTTTGCTTAAAATTTCAAGTTTGAACTTAAATTTCTAAGACAAAACAAATAAGAACAAAAACTCAGAAAATAAACTTTTAGGAATCTCACCCTCTTTAGCATCCAAGGTAGAAATTTATTCTCTAAAATTACTGAAAAATAAACCTCAAGCTATTTATGAGCTTTCTCAAGCAAAATGAAACAAGAACGAAGAAAACCCGATTTTCCAAATAGTAGACCTGAGGGAAAAATGATTAAAAACTTTACACAGCTCGGATTGGCACAAAATTAGCGTCAATGGATAGCTCTCGAAAAAATGATGAGTTTTGATATATTTCTCACTCAAAACAAAGTTTGGATGAGAAAATTATGACCAAGATACATAACTATGAATCATTAAATATAAAATGAGGAGGGTAGGAGGAAGAGATTTGAGTTGTTGTGACTTTTCTTTTGTCCAAAATGTGACTTTTTTTTATGGAAATTGTAAGAAGGCTCTTTAGGATGCTTCTCCCACCAACTTACCCTTTACTTAAAAATTCACTTTTTTAAATTAAAAATAGTGGTTCAATATTACACATTATTCAATGAAAAATTATCAATAACTTAAACTAATTATTTGATAAGAAAGAATAAGAAAATTTCAAAGGGACACTAAGAAATATATGAAATTAACAAAGACATACAAAAGTATTTAGGTTATAAATAAATGAATATTTTTTAGTTAATAAATTCGGGTTGGTTCAGCTCAACCCAAACTTATTTTAAGAGAATCCTGAACCAACACAATCCATAAAAATTTTAAATTATTTGAACTCAATCCAACCTAAACAAGTTTATAATCCCACCCAAATTGTGTGGTTGGGTTGATCGGGTTTTTCGGGTCATCAAGTTTTTTGAACACCCATGGATTTATCATTTAAATAATATTATCATTTACATTTTACCTACTTAAGTTTCTTTTTTCTTTTTTTCAAGGATTTCTAACATTCCCCTTCATAATGTGGAGTGGACATGATATTAAAAAAGGGGGTTCAACATATGAACTAAGGTATATTCAACATATGAATTATGGTATGTCATAAACTATATCGTTTACACCCGTTGATCTAATATATGAGAAATTAGATGACATACTATGTAAACATTTCAGTTTAACATTAAAAATTTACTTTTAAAAAATTACTTAAATAGCATATTAATTAATTGTTAAACTAAAAAAAGGTAAAAAAATAAAATCAACAAAGTCATTGAAAATAACGATAGAAAATAACAAAATAGTCAATAATTAATTATACTATATGGATAATTTTTAAAAGTTATGATATTTTAGTAATTAGTATGCAGAAATATGTTATTTGAGACAATTTATATATAAAAAAAATATTGTTCTATGATTAAAGGTGGGTTAATTCTTTTCTCTATAATTTAGGTAAATATCGATCAAGTTTACACAAGTTTGTTTTCTTCTAAATTCATGACTTTGTAAATAGTGTTTGATAATCTTATATTTTAAAATTATTAAAAAAGAAAAAGAAAAAGGAAATAAAACACTTCTCAAAACCTTTAGATTTTAAGAAGAGGTGTGACTCAAGATAGAGAGGGAAGAGGGCCGTTACAAGACGGGTGAGAGAGACTTATCATCTAAATAATATTACCATTTAAATTACGAGGTTGTTGCAAAAATAGAAAAATTAGGTTCAATATACGTAAAAATAGCAGTAAATAAACTTATTTACAAAAATAGCAAAAAACTCAAATTCGCGTTTAAAATATTACAAAATTGTCACTAGCTTTGTTTGAGTAATCACTGATTTCCTCAAAAGTAATCACTGATTTCAAGACAAATAAGCACTGATTTTACTGATATCCTGATAATTTGTGCATGAATCACCAATTACCTAATAGTTATCATTGATTATCTTATAAGTTACACCGATTTCTCTGATACACATGAATGAGGGTTTTTAAAAAACTGCTATATTTGCAAATACTTTTTTAAAATGCAATATTTTGCAGAAAATTCTGCTACCCAATGAAATTTCCCTTAAATTTTATTAGGCTAAAGTTTTTTTTTTTCTCTAAAGGATTTTAACATTCTCCTTCATATATAGACTTAGATATTAAAAAAAGGCTGAACATATAAATTAAGGTCTATATAATACATTAGAGTTTGAACTAGAAACCTCTACTCATATACCATATTAAGTCCCAAAATTAGAGCTTTTACGAAAGAGTAATACTCGGTTACAACACCACTAAACCCAAAAACATACGTTGTTCGACTAAAGTAAATTTAAGAGAAAAATAATTTTAAAGAAGTATACTTGGGTCATAGCTTCAATTTTAAAATACAATCATTATGTCTGGTATACAAGCCAAGAAGGCTAAAACCTATCATTTCAAAGGCTTATTCTAGTGTATGTAATGTGGACTGCAGAAGAAGTAGATGCCATAATTCAAGATTCAAGCAAATACCCTAACAATATTTCCCTCAACTAGCACATAAATTGGGCAAAAACTGATCAACTGCATTAGCATAAATACTAATTTGACATTTTCATGCTACCACAAATGCACTAGACGAACCTACAAAATGGCGAATCGATCCTAAGAAAACTTTCGCAGCACCAAAATGTCTGATTCTGTAGACACCTGATGTTGCTGTCTGCGGAATTCTCCACTCGATGGTTGCATAACTTAGAGGACTAAGTCGGAAAGGTCTAGACCACTTGAAGCGCAATGAGAAGTCGTCGTCGTCATAAGCTGGAACCCAAGTATCCTTCTTTTGGAGGATTTCGACGAGGGAAAATGTACCTTCGGTCATCAAATCATTTCGAGGGCATGCTGACCGGAAGGTTACTGTCACCAAGTCACCTCTCTTGAAGGTAGAGTTAAGAGGAACATCAGATTTCACATCACCAAAATTTACTCCCAATGGAGTTGCATCCATCACAACTGGTGCAAGTAGGCTTATTTGTCTATTCAAGAGATCAGGGGGCTGTGGTCCTGTTTCAACAGGTTTGCCGTCAATAATAGATTGAGCAAGCTTCTTGAACTCTTGTATGTAGGCATCCAGCGTGTGTGGACCATATAACGTTGAGGCGCCCTGAGAATCATAATATTGCTTGTTAATAGAAATTGGAAAGAAAAAAAACCCGACAGTTATACAAAAACCGATAATATCCAATTGCCATTAGGCTAACCTCATATCTCTGAATCTCATATTCTTCAAAGGTGGTGACGTATTGAGAATATGTATTTGTCAGACCCGCTATAACAACATGAACGTTGCTATTGAATTCTCTCTTAGCCCTGGTAGTCAACACTGTTTTTACAGCATCACGGAGCCGCCTCCCAGCCATTGTTGTGAATTCTATCAAAGATTTTGCAAAAAGATAAGAAAACTAGTCTAAAGGAAAGAAGATAAGAATTTGTGCAATGTCTTGTCTACGATTAACTACAAAAGGAAGAGTTAATGGCGCATGAGATTTTTGTATTTCCTATAAAGAAAAAATAATTATATAACTGATTGAAACGTAACTCAACATAAGAGATATCGACTATTTTGATCTCTTCATCTCAAACTCAATTAGCAAAATGGAAGCACAGATTGTCCCAAAATATCAAATTGGGAACTCGACAAATGTTGAACGTAGAATGCATATTTATTTTCGAGGCAATTCAAAGAAAACAAGACATGCACTTTTAAAAATTAGTTCTTGTGATAAGATAAAAACTATTTTTTTCAGTTGATAGGACATGGCAGCAACTATTTAAGTGGGAAAAATAGTTGACACACCAACAATAAAGACATACATTTGAACGTGCTCACTCGAACGTGGATTTAATCATTCCTTGTACATAGATTTTACAAATTAGTAATAGTTAAATAAACTAAAAGAAAAAAGAAAAGAAATTCACTTGTTGACATCAGGATTAACCCAACTAAAAAGATATGAAAAAAAAAACAAGGGAAACTACTACCTCCTGGTACACTAAGAATGACAAGCTGTCCAATGCGGAGAATTTGAAGGGGAAGTATCGAAGGCTGTAAAGTAATGTGAGAAAAGAAAGTAAAAAAACCGATCATGTCAGTAGGCAAAGTTCAATTGGAAATGCAGAGATGCTAAAAACCATGGACTTAAGCATTTTATACATAGACATAGATCCTATCTATAATAGAGTTAAAAATTATGAACTTCGAATCAATAAATTTATGTCTAGTGAAAATAAGTCATGAGACTTTCTCCAAGCTAGAATACCAATTAACAAACATGCATTCATTAACCATTATCAGTCTAGGATGTCAGATGTCTCTGCAGTGTTTAATTGAATTTTTTTTTTTTTTTTTATAGTCCGGGTCAGCTTACGCGCACCACGACTAATCTCACGGGTCATCCTCAATACTTTGCGTCGGTTTAATCATAGGATAAATCCTAGGTAGGTGACCAACATGGTTTGAACCCATGACCTCAAGGTTGGAAAGCAACCCCTTGACCACTAGGCTAACCCATGTTGGTTGCAGAACTTGAAAGAGGCAATTTCTTCATTAGCATATCACTTTAGAAAATTGCAAAACAATGCAAACAGGTTAGACAACTACGTAAAAAGCAATTTTTTTTTTAAGAATATGAATCCACTATTTATTCTATGATATTGATAACCAATCCACAATTAAACAGTTAAGCAAAAAAAATTAAACTTCCTCAACCTGCATGAAGAAGAAGCTGCATCCACATTTATCAGGACTTTTTTTTTTGTACAAAACATGTTTTCGGATTTAGGAAACCAGTCATATGGGATACCGTAATTATCAAAATAGTGCTTACATCATATCGGAGTTTATATAACTGCATGATTCTTTTTACAATAGCTCAGAAATGAATTAAAGATTGTCAAGAATCCTATAATAAGTAAACTGTAAATTGTTTTAAAAAATTATATGCTACCAAGAAAAACCACTTACAGCCCAGTCATACGGTGCCTTCATCTCACCAGTGTCAAGCAGAATGGGCTTTGGACTTTGACAAGCGATTTGTTGCTGGCCCGGGGCTCTTAGTAAATTGCGTACCAACTTCCAGAAAGGGTTGCCCTTGAATATTTAAAAAAAACATGGTAAATAAGGACCAGCAAATAAAATAATATAACTACCAAAACTCTAGTGCTGGGATTAGACTACCTTGTCATCTCCTTGCTTAAAATCAAATGCTCCAGGTCCATCAGTTGTCCCAGCAGCAAATGCAAATCCCATAGCGGCAGGACATGTTTTTACCACCCCAGTACCTCCTCCCTGTTTAGGAAGAGACACTTGAAGCTGGGAGAAATCTATATAAGAGTGACGATAGTCAACTTTTCCTTTTAACTGTTCTGATGCTTTGTTGAATAGATCCACAGCTTTTCTGAATTGCCTCTCACCAATAATACGTGTACTTTCAAACTCATCAGGATAACTGTAAATTTAAAGTCAATCACAATTTTTTGTTTGCACTGCACACGAATGATGAGTGATTCTTACAGAAAAGGGTACAAAATCTTAAATATAAAGAAAGATATACCCTGGTCCACGCCCATAACATTGCTCATTCTTTCCACCACAGGTACTGTGATTGAAGTCACATGGTAATCCAGTGTCTATACAAAATGCCCCAAGAATATTTGGGCTAACGTCACCACAATTCGATTGACAAAATGCAGATACAAATTGAGGTCTTTCACCCTGCCTGAGAACATTTCTAACACGCCTCGCAACACTTAGAATCCTAGTTGCTGGCCTTCCAGGTTGTGACTGAAAAGATGCAGCAAGTTCCAACAATTCCTGCTCTGATAATATAGAGATATGAAGATAAGAAAACTTGTGTGCAGACAGAATTTATAGTTCACTGTGTACTCGACAAAAAGTTATTGATCAACGACACAGATGATGACAAGATATTATCACAATATGAGACTGAAAGGCAACAATTTAGAGCTTGTAAATAATGCACTCGTAAAATTATAAATTTCAATTGAATAAGAAAGTCATCTTTTCCCAAGATACAATACAGCAGCCATTTTAGACAAATTTATGTGATATATATTATTACGTGAAGAACTTGGCATCTTACCGTTGTCATAACTTTCCGGAATAATGTTTGATACTCTGCGTGGAATCCCAACAGGGTATGAGCTCCCAGTACCATTCTGCTCAAACCAGTCTTCCATAAACCTTGCAGCAGCACCCTTGTTATCCCCACTTATTAAAGAGTTTGTACGGCTCATAGAAGTTCCATGAGTTGCAAACCAATTGAAGCTACCCACAGGACCCCACTCATTATCTACAAACTTCAAAAGCGTCATTTCTTTGTCAACATCATATTTATATCTGCTACGCTCTGTGGCAGGATTATTGAGATAGGCACTCGGGCTGCGGTTCACACCAGCATCTATGAGTTCTCCTGTAAGAATATAAAGTGTTTTCTAAAAAAATTAAAGATGGTAAGTAACAAGTTTCTTGAGTTTTCTGTCTATGCACTTGCTTAGAATAATCAGATTTACTATTGACATGTGGAAATTGATGAACGTGTTAATGTCGGGAGCCAAAGCCAATCTTGACAAAGCTACAAGCTAAGGTAATAGACTAATGGTTTCTAGAAAATATGTGATGCATGCCCACTCAAGTCATGCTTAAACTAATCAAACAAATTCTATGCTTGCCTATAAATAATTCATTAATGCAAGATTAGGCATTTTAATCAATGTCTGCATATTTTATAACATTATTTGGAAGTTCTACTTCACTATGGATTATAAACAAAAGCTTTGTAAGTCACTCTCATTTATATGATTGTTGAAAAAAGTGAATAAAAAAATGTAACCTAAAAAAAACAATGGGATACTGATGAAAAATAAGTTATTAACAAAAAGAAAGAAAGAAATGAGTATAGCAATCCTATCCATTACCTTTATTTATAAAAATTGATCCTGGCAAAAGATTTTCATGGGCTTGTATAATGCTTTTCTCAATTCCATCCACAAGAACATCAAATGACTGACGGACAAATCCAAGTGATGTCACAATATATACAACATACTGGAGATAACCACCCGGCCCAGCATGGGAATGGATTCCGCTAATGGCAACATTCTTTTCGGTGTATAGATCCCCATACCTGCAAATTGCTTCATAAACGATCAATAGCATTGAATAAATTTGATGATGTCAGCATAAATAGTTTAGTTCAAAGATTTCAAACATTAAAAACAACATATGAAAAGAAGAAGCAATATATCAAATACCTTGCCTTCAATCTCTCAAGCACCTTAATAGTCACAATCTGTGAGGCCATACAAGCATCAAGATTAACAAACACAACCCGGTTTCCGTGAGGTTCGGCAACAACGAAAGCACGAGCACGTAATCTAAAGTGAATCCCAGATGCAATTTGCTCAGCATTTGCATATCCCATCATATTAACATCTGCTGCTGGTCCAGTGATGTCATAACTTCCAAGACCAATCAAATAATTCGATTCCGAAAATACTCTTTCACTAAACATATAAATCCACAACCACAGAATTCCCAATGATCTCCACAGAGTAAAACTAAATATAGAAGAAAACTCCATCACACTCTAACAAACAGATCAATCAGCTTTCAGATCTTACTCATTTATCCTTATCATCATCAATCCTTCACAAAATGCATAATACATTGTCAATTTTGAGCATCAATTCAACATATAAAACCTAGATTCAAATGAAAAAACACAATGGATCTTAACCTATTCCATATCGAGAATTCTACATATAAATATTTTTTTTTAGATATAGATAATATAAATCTCGATATGAAATATCAACCTGAGTATATTTCAACTTGATATCGAGGATTCAATAAATATATTTTTTAAATATAGATAATATAAATCTCGATATGAAATGTCAACCTGAGTATAGTTCAACGGGTAAGACACGATCCCGAGAAAAAATAAAACTTATATGAAAAACACACTAACTGTACCTTAAAACGTGGCAATCATCAGAAACGCAGAGAAAGAAACAGAATTGAGAAAATCTTTTCCATGACTTTTACGTATGGAGAAGGAAATGAAAGAGATTCACGCTAATTTAATGCTATTTTTATTTTTGGGAAAGGGAAGAAGAAATGGAGTGTGAAAGAAGAGTGACGTTTAAGGCAATAATAAACAACAAATGGAGGTTTCTTTCCATTCACATTTCAAAAGTTAGGACCGTTAATTTGGCTTTATGAATAGTGAGAGCTAAGGAATAGGATCCTAAGTTAGATTCACTATCAACAACTAAATACTATATTACTTTTTTTTTTTTACATTTATTTAATCCTCGAGTTTTCAATTTGTATCAATTTCATTCTCAAATTTTGAGAAATAAGATATATTTGGTCCTTAAAGTTAGTTTTTCAATCATCAATATGAATGAAAATATTAATAACATGGACCAAATTAACTTATTTTTTAAAATTCAAAAGACGAAATAGGTTCAAATTAAAAACTCAATAATCAAATAGACACAATCCACAAAACTCAGGAATAAAAGATACTATATCCTTTTTGTTTTCTTAGGTACACTAAATACTATTATTATACTAATCATTGGTTTTAAGAATCAAAATTAGAAATTAGTTCAATATTATTTTTTGGGGTGTTCCACTTATTTTTATTTTAGTAATTTTTTTTAATATTTGAAAAGTAATTACAAATAAGACGTATGTTGTTTTGGTCAAATATAAAAACACCCTTATGATTAATATATATATATATTTATAACCTCATGGTAATTCTATTATATAAATATACCCCACCTTCGTTAAACTTACTCGTTAAACCTCACATATCCTTCTCTTTCTGTCGTATTTTGTAATATTGATGCATAACTAGTTAAAAGAGACCCACAAAAGCGACCCATGACCCATGTAGTTGATCAAAACTACATGGATGTTATTTACAGTTTACCCCTATTTGTAAACATATCATTTTATTGAGCATCTCAATTAGTGATGTACTGTAACTCTTATCAATTAACATAAGGGATGAAATTTTTAAATGAAGTATACTGAAAACAAAAAAAAATTAAGATTGCAATTTTATATGGTCATTAGGTGCTAATAATATTGAAGGCAAATGTCTCTCGTTATACAACACTTCTTAAAGTATAATCTTATATACTTCAAAAAAAAAAAAAGTATAATCTTATACTAATTGTTAAGACAATAGATCCTCATTATTTCTATATTGATACGAGACTTGTTGAGTTAAAAATGATTGACGGTTTGTCGAGTTTATTCTTTGACTTTTTCACTATACTAATTTTAGGGCCTGTTCTTTGCAAAAAAAATAAAAATAAAAATAATAAAAATTAGGGCCTATTTGAAATAAAATATTTTTAAACTAAAAGGGTTAAGAATTTTTTTTCCACCAAAAAACTATTTCTAACTGGCAGTAAATAGTAAGCATAAAAATAAATGTGAAATGTCTAATTTGTGTCATGCTTCTGCAATGATGGTGCATTAATTTCACCACCTTATGACTTTCTATCATAAAGTGTGAACATAATTTTTATTGTTGGATTCATTTGGAGTCATTAACAATGGAGGTTGTGAGAATTAACACTATGGGTCCCACGAATTATTTTCTTGTTTCTTGTTTTTTTTTTTCAATTCATACTCAAGAGTTTACCATTAATTTAGTTTATGAATAGTGAGAGAGCATAGAAATTGGATCCTTCTAATCTAGATCCACTATCAATCACTAACCATTCATTATGGTAATTATTGAAATAGTATATTTTTATATATTAATTATTAAAGTATTAGAATTTTTTAAAAATTATTCAAATACTATAATTATATTTCAATAATTTATTAAAATAAAAAAAGTAAAAAAGTGAACAAATTCATTAAAAATAATAATAAAAACAATCAAATAGTTTAATATATTATTAAACTTGAATTAAAAAAAACAAATTGATTGAAAATACCTATAAAAAGTAATAAAGTATTAGTTCAATAATTTATTAAACTATAATTATACTATTTTACATAATTTTTAAAAAATTATGTTATTTGAGACAAATTCTATTGATTTTAAGAATTAAAATTTTAAATAAGTTCAATATTATAATTTTGTTTGTCTGTTTATCTTATGTTATCTTTTTGTCAATGATTGTTTTTGGACCATGGGTAGTTGAGCACTAATGTCTTGGACCAATATATGATAAAATATAAATAAGATGTTTGTAATTTTGGTTAAATACTAACACACTCACTCACTACAGTTTAAAACTAAAATTTAGATCTTTATGCTTCTAAATTTTAAAATTATACAATTTGACCTCACCTTATTAACATTGTTAATATTTTTTTATTCATAATTTTTTCATTTGAATTCTGATTTGGATGATTCAAAATGTTATGTAATTCCCACTTCGAGCTCTACGTTATAATATCTTCGAAACTTAAAAATCATTAGTAAATAAAAGAGTTTTATGACTTTAATCATACCTAATATTTTAACGATCATAACTCTTTTATTTATTTTTTACATTTATTTGATCCTTGAGTTTTCAATTTGTATCAATTTCATTCTCATATTTTGAGAAATAAGATATATTTGGTCTTTAAAATTAGTTTTTCAATCATCAATATGAATGAAAATATTAATAACATGGACCAAATTAACCTATTTTTCAAAATTCAAAAGACGAAATAGGTTCAAATTAAAAACTCAATAATCAAATAGACACAATCCACAAAACTCAGGAATAAAAGATACTATATCCTTTTTGTTTTCTTAGGTACACTAAATACTATTATTATACTAATCATTGGTTTTAAGAATCAAAATTAGAAATTAGTTCAATATTATTTTTTGGGGTGTTCCACTTATTTTTATTTTAGTAATTTTTTTTAATATTTGAAAAGTAATTACAAATAAGACGTATGTTGTTTTGGTCAAATATAAAAACACCCTTATGATTAATATATATATATATTTATAACCTCATGGTAATTCTATTATATAAATATACCCCACCTTCGTTAAACTTACTCGTTAAACCTCACATATCCTTCTCTTTCTGTCGTATTTTGTAATATTGATGCATAACTAGTTAAAAGAGACCCACAAAAGCGGCCCATGACCCATGAGAACTCACCCTTATCGAAAGAAAAAGAATTTGCATCATGATTGTGGGTTGGGGCGGGGTTTCATGGGTCATCATGTGTCTCATTAACTAGTTATGCCTCAACGTGGCAGAAAGAGAGGGATATGTGAGCATTTAACATTGACGATGAATGATGTTTAAACAAATGAGGGATATATTTGTATAGTAACAAAAATCGGGAGGGTATAAATATTTTTTTTTATCATATGATCAAAACTACATGGATGTCATTTACAGTTTACCCCTATTTGTAAACATATCATTTTATTGAGCATCTCAATCAGTGATGTACTGTAACTCTTATCAATTAACATAAGGGATGAAATTTTTTAATGAAGTATACTGAAAACAAAAACAAAAAAATTAAGATTGCAATTTTATATGGTCATTAGGTGCTAATAATATTGAAGGCAAATGTCTCTCATTATACAACACTTCAAAAAGTATAATCTTATATACTTAAAAAAAAAAAAAGAATATAATCTTATACTAATTGTTAAGACAATAGATCCTCATTATTTCTATATTGATACGAGACTTTTTGAGTTAAAAATGATTGACGGTTTGACGAGTTTATTCTTTGACTTTTTCACTATACTAATTTTAGGGCCTGTTCTTTGAAAAAAAAAAAATTAGGGCCTGTTTGAAAATGTGAAATGTATTATTTGTGTCATTGCTTCTGCAATGATTGTGCATTAATTTCACCACCTTATGACTTTCTATCATAAAGTGTGAACATAATTTTTATTGTTGGATTCATTCGGAGGCATTAACATTGGAGGTTGTGAGAATTAACGCTATGGGTCCCACGAATTATTTTCTTGTTTTTTTTTTTTTTTCAATTCACACTCAAGAGTTTACCATTAATTTAGTTTATGAGTAGTGAGAGAGAGCATAGAGATTGGATCCTTCTAATCTAGATCCACTATCAATCACTAGCCATCGATTATGGTATTAATTATTGAAATATTAGAATTTTTTAAAAATTATTCCAATACTATAATTATATTTCAATAATTTATTAAAATTAAAAAAAAAGTAAAAAAGTGAACAAATTCATTAAAAATAATAATAAAAACAATCAAATAGTTTAATATATTATTAAACTTGAATTAAAAAAACAAATTGATTGAAAATACCTATAAAAAGTAATAAATTATTAGTTCAATAGTTTATTAAACTATAATTATACCATTAGAGTAATTTTTAAAAAATTATATTATTTGAGACAAATTATATTGGTTTTAAGAATTAAAATTTTAAATAAGTTCAATATTATAATTTTGTTTGTCTGTTTATCTTATGTTATCTTTTTTGCCAATGATTGTTTTTGGACCATGAGTGGTTGAGCACTAATGTCTTGGACCAATATATGATAAAATATAAATGAGACGTTTGTAATTTTGGTTAAATACTAACACACTCACTCACTACAGTTTAAAACTAAAATTTAGATCTTTATGCTTCTAAGTTTTAAAATTATACAATTTGACCTCACCTTATTAACATTGTTAATATTTTTTTATTCATAATTTTTTCATTTGAATTCTGATTTGGATGATTCAAAATGTTATGTAATTCTCACTTCGAGTTCTACGTTATGATATCTTCAAAACTTAAAAATCATTAGTAAATAAAAGAGTTTTATGACTTTAATCATACCTAATATTTTAACGATCATAACTCTTTTATTTACTCATTCCTATAATAATTTCCGAGGGTCTTATTTAACAATTTAAAGATTCAATTTATCCAATTAAACTCTCATGCACCTAATTTTGACACTAAAAAATTTAAGAGGTCAGTTGCTCAAATGGAAAGTTCGAGGGTGTAATTATTATAGCCTATTTAGAGGTGGTTTTCCCTGTAATTGATCTCTGTTGTAAAGTAATGTGTTTTTCCATCAAGGGACGAGGTCAAGAATTTATTTTAGGGGGTAAAAATATATAGAGTGATGTATACTAATTGGTGCGTAACATCAATTTTGATACATTGCAAACCGATCAACTTTCTGTTAAGATTTATGGCAGTCTATAAATTATTTGCCCCACCAAATAATTTAGTCTCAATTTACTTTAAGACCATTTGATTGATAAAGTTCACATTGAAACCAAGCCTGTTTCAAATAACCTTGACCTAAAGAACTGTGTGAATGAATATAGACATAAAAAGAGTGTATGGCGGTGAGTTGTCAATCAATACCTGTTAAGAGGCGGTGGTGTGTTTTTCAATTGCTATTTATATACAAGGTTCTGGCATGAGAATTTGAGCGGCAACTCAAATTCCTCTTTTGTTCATATTGAGATAATATTAGAGAGGATAATCGTTTGAGTGATTCTCGTACGTTATGTATAATTATGAGTAATTGTACACACGTCTCATTGATGTAACTTCATAGTAGAATTTATAAAATTTATAATCGGTAAGAAATTCTAGTGTCGTTATTTCTTTTTCTTCTTTATTATATTCTTTGTTACAAACTATTCATCGTTCTTGAATTAAGGAGGGATTGAACAACCCTTCAAATTCCCAACACTTTCTTTAAGAAACCGGAAACGAAAAAAAAAGAAAATATAAAATTATTTTTGAAAAATTTACTACATAGAAACTAAACTTTAAAAAAAAAAAAAAAATCATCCCCCCTCCCCAAGGGTAGCCTCGTCCCTGTTTCCATCAACTTCGACATTGATTTTAGACCCAAAAGAGAAACAACAAACCCACTATTTACACATACAACCAAGATACAACATGACACATAAAACTCATGTTGTGGGTTTATCCTATCAACCCCCACCCTTTGCATATAATTTTAGTCTTTACAAGTTTGACATACTAGATATATGTTTGGCACTTCCAAGAACAACATATCGTTGACACAGAACGCCTCCAACTATCTCGAAAATTTACACACTACTCATTTACAGCAGATCCACAACCATTCTCCCGGTATCCGAGTGTTTAACAAGTTACAACAAAACTTGAATCATTCTACCAAAACTAGGATTGTTTATCATGCATGGATGGTGTCGAGTTCACAACACCAGAGGATCCGATGAGGACATTCGGAGACGCTTCATTTTATTGTGTTCATATGTCTGACTCCTAGTCCTACGTTTCTGTTGGCATTCAAGACTGGTTGTTGAATGTGGCTGTGGTGTTCCCATATTTGACAGATATGGCTGTTGCGATTTAACAATGGTCGGATGTACTCGCTGCACTGCAACCTTGGCCGGTTGTTGTTGTGATTCAAGATCAATTGGATGAAGCTGTGATGCTGGATGCATCTTTTGTGCTTCATTGTTTGATGGATGTGGCTGTTGCCATCCGACATTGGTTGGCGGTTGCGAATCGAAACTGGTTTCATGCTGCTGTTCCAATTTCATCTTCGGTACATATGGCAGTTGACTAGTGTCGTGATTCCTCCCGTCTAGATGTCCTAGTCCATGGCTCGGCTCAGAATTTCCTTTGTTTGTCCTCTCCTCTTCAGAACAAAAGTTGCTATCTGCAATACAAGTACTTGTTGATTTAACAGCTCTATGGCTTCATCCTGTAGTAATTAGTCTTAAATTAGCATAAAAACACAATTAGAATTATTAGAAACCACTTGGAAGCTTAAGATTTGAAATAAATTCAAAACCAAATAAGTATTTTTTTCCAAATGATTCAACGCCTTGTATAAAATTGAATCAATTATGCTCATATACTCTGTTCATTGGGAAAAAACGCCATTTTTTTCGCAAACAAATTTATTATTTTTCTCTATAGATCCTTTATGCCCATTTAAGTTTTAAAATACAACTTAAGTAAATAACTAAAAGATTCAGCACTTCTGTTCAGTTGTTCAATAATTATACCATGTCCGACAAGATTGGACATAGACACGTTAAACATCTGTGCTTCATAGATGGAAACCATATCAGATTCAAATGATCTGCCATTCCATCTCAGCTCATTTGGACTAAAATTTAGCACACAACGTATGAAATTTAGGATGAAAAATTCAAGTAAATTTTCAAATACTAGTTTCAGTAAGCAATTCCGTTATGTTTTCTTTTGTCTTTTTCCACATGCCTTTAATCAAGTTCTATGGCTAGCGAACCAAACCTTGAGGAAAAAAAAAAGAGTAGATTCTAGGCCACATTTACTTATGAGGAATCAAAATGGAAAGGAACCGAAATGTAAAGCAATCAGAACCACAATGAGAGATTTTCCTTTGATGTTTACTAAAAAAAGTCTGAAACAGAATCAAATTCCTATTCATGGTGTTTACTTGTAGCGGGAATTGGAATTGGGCATATGATAAATACAATAATACCCTCTTTATTTTTTTCATACTTCTAATCAATTCAAAACACATTAACAAAAATAAAAGGCAACTAAAATTTAAAGTTAATTACTGATAACAAAGTTTAATTTATTTTCAAGATAAAACTTTGAAAATATAATGTTAAACTTAATAAATAATTCGACACAAAATCTTAAGCTGATACGTTAAGTCAAAATAAATCTTTTAAGGTATTCTCAACTCAACTGATAATCTAACATGGGAGCAAATGACTTAACAAAGATATTACTTTGATACCATATTAAATTACCACTAGACAAAAAGCTTAAGCTATTCCCAACAAAACTAACATCCGATCCACCATATCCTTTATTGGAAGCCCACAAAAGGAAATGGAAACTATAGTCTTTATTTCCATCTCAAATGGAAACCTCAAACAAAAAATAGCAAAAATGAAAACAAAAATGAAAATGAAAAAATAATGCAGAAATGTAAACCATGAAAACAATTAATTGGAGACAAAGCCTACAAATCTGAATACATGTTCCAATTTCAACATCTTTTTCCCAACCAATTTTAACAGATAATGAATAAAATTCATTATCATTGAAGATCATGTAAAATGAATTCCACACCTAATTTTATTAACTCCCAAATGTAACATGATATGAGAAACCAAGGACGGACTTGTACGTACCTCTTCTTGACATGTTTCCTTTTTCTTGCAGGCTCTTATGGTGACACTCTCGGCATCTAGCAAATATTTGTCCAAAATCGGTACATGTTGAAAGCTTTCCAACTTATATTTAAACCTAACAGACTCGACAAACTGCCTCATTCCACTACGATTTTGTACAAGGTCTGTGGAATGCAAGAACATGATGTTGAATTCATCCAACAGGAGGATGGAAGGGAATGGAATGAATCAAGTAATTATCAGAGAAAAGTTTTGCAGTTCGTTATGTAATTTACTTGAAATTTTGAATAGGATTTGAGAATTTACTGGACCATAAGAGTTTATTTATTTTTTTCAAACGACCATAAGAGTTTATAGAGGATATCAAAACATTACCTAAGCTTCAGCTTCATAATGATAATTAAAGAAAACCACAAAAATGGGAGAAAAATCATATACTTTGGTCCTTTTGGGAAATGATTCGTTTTGATAAAGGTCGTCTGAATGAATGCACTTAGTTCTAAAATGCAAGAAGCTACTATTTAAAACAATATAAAAAGAGCCTAAACAATTGTATATTTAAAACAAGGTTTATAACTCCTCTCATTACCAGATAGTTTTGAGATGTAACTATATGAATATTAAGATGATATCAAAGCCCAACAGACACAGACGATCATCCGGTCCAAAAATGGGATCCAAACTAAGAATGGTGAGGCAAAAAGAGCCACCATCTTGAGGGGGCATGTTAAGGATCTATAGCGAAAAGGTGAAGGGACCTAACAAGTATTAGTTTATTTTCAAGTATGACCAAAATAAAAATTAAAAACCATGTCATAAGTAGCATATCAACATAATTAAAATTCGAGATACATAAAGAGTGTTCAGGAAGGTTACCGTTAATCTTTTGAGTAAAGCCGAACATAGCCCACAACTCTGCCACCTGTTCGTGCTCCTTTACATTCTCAAAAAGCTTCAAAATCTCATCTTCACTGAATGAAGAAGTCAATCCATATGAAACTAAAAGCTGCAAGAAAGCAACAGTCTCCAGAGAACTATTACTATCAGTTCCTATATTTAATTTCCAGTCAATTGCCAGACTCATTGCATCTTCTCTCACCTTAGGACTAATATGCGGTGAGATTTTCATCAATTTCTCAAAAAGAATTCTGCACCAGCCCAGTGAACTTGCTTCAAAACCAATCCCTTCCTTCAACTGCTGATGGTTAGACCCTTGAATCACATCCAGAACAAGTTTTGCTGGGTCTTCTGACTCTTGAAGAGTAGATAAGATTTCACTTGGAGCCAAGTCATGTCGAGCCAACTGCTCATTCAGGAGTGATTGCAATCTCCTCTCAGCTGGATTTGTGCTGAACTGCTCATTCTTGAAGGAAGTTACAGACTCTTCATTGGTTGCTAAAGATTGAGGTTGCTCCAATTTAACCAAATAATGACGGGTACTGCCCACTGCATGACACAAGAAACAAATACTAGAGATTTGAGAGTAGTAGACCTGCATGAGTTGTATCCAAATATAATAGTAACAACTGGGAAATAGATGAGCTTCCCAAATGATACACTGTGAGTGAAGGCAAAAGAACCAAAAGCACAAGCAAAGCTTCCATAGATCGGAATCCAGAAATATAATCAAATCAATCAATACAAGATCAAATCATATACGTTCTCATTAAATAGTTAAATTCCAACAATCTGCAATGAATGAGAACGGAAAGGGGAGAAGGTGCCAACGGGTACTTACCAGGATATTTATCTGCAATACCAAGAGCTTGGCCTAGCTCAACCGCTTGTTTATAGTGCGAAACAGAATTCAGAAAAGAGTGAAGTTCATCTGCATTAAAATGTGAAGCCAATCCAAAGTTAGCTAGAAGCAGCAAGAATGCCACTACCTCCAAATGATTTTGGGCCAGTAGTGTCATCTTATCTTTCCACTGAACTGCTAGCTCCAGAGCTTCTTCTTTCAATGCATGTGTAATTTGAGGCGAGAGTTTCAAGAGTAGTTCAGACAACAAAATGCATCCCCTCTTGATATTATGCACATCAAATTTTGTATCTGATGTCATCATATGTGGCGGATAAAACCATCTCATTGCTTCTAGAACCAACTTTGCAGGGTGGGATGATGTTTGAAGAGCAACAGCCATACCAGTGCGTACCAAATCATGCACTTTGAGATGCTCACACAAGAAAAATAACAAAACTTTTCCATCTATGGTCATTCCAGAATGAAAACTCAGAAAACAATTAGAACTGTTGACAGGCCTGCAATCTGCATATTGTTCTTCTTGTAATTTCTTCTGAGAAGCAAAATCCTCTTTAACCTTTGCAAAATCTTCCAGACGTCTGCTGAATTCATCTTGGTTCGATTTGAGTTCCACATTCTTCTGGTTGAGCTCCTCAGTTCGTCTTATCAAATCACTTTCTTCATTCTTGAGTTTTTGTGAGCACTCCTCGATAGATTTTCTAAATAAATTAAAATACTTCTGTTTAGCTTTTAAGCACTGAAGGGCTTTATGGACTGTCACAGAAATGGGATTGTGTTGTGTATCAACAGACGCCTGCTCATTAGAACTGTCATCAAAGGTGTTTTGCACTGAATCGAGGTGATTTTCCGCCATTTCCCACTCCTTTGAGCATTCGAAAATTGCCTTTTCAATAGAACTGACATTTTCCAACAACATTATGAGCTGTTTATGACAATCCTGAGTTAATTTCTTTGTGCTGTCAAGTTGCTTTTCTTGCACGTCAAGTTCTTTACTATGTTCCTCGATACACCTCTTGCTATCTTCTAGTTCAGTGTCAGTGCGTAACAATTCCTCTGAAAGATCCTTCAACTTGTTCTGCATTGAATCCAACTCCTTCTGTTTAAGATCAAGCTCTTCTTTCCGCAATTGTATATTCTTTTGAATGACGTCTAATCTCTTATCTTTCCACTCAAACAAAACTTTATTCTGAATGGCCTCAAGCTCCTTCTCTTTAACTTTCAGTAATGTGGAACTCTCTCTAATTGCCTTTTGAATATCATTATAATGCTCCTCCTTGGCAGCAAGCTCCTCTTCATGTTCTTGAAGCAATGTTTTTATCGATTCAACATGCTTCTCCTTCAAGTCACATTCGATAGACTGCTCCTCAGTTAACTTCACTGTCCCATTCAGTTTTTGTTCTTTCAATTCAAAATCTCGAACCCTCTTTGTAACCACATCTAAGACCTTTTCTTTACGTTCTAATTCCTTCTCAACATCCTTGATTGTATTCAAGACACCTTCTCTCAACTTGATGTCCCTCAAAAACCCTCTTAATCTCTCTTTAGCTGAATCCAATGCCTTCAGCTTCACCCTAAATTCCGCCTCACATTTCTCAATCAAAACTTTCAGCTCTTTCAATTCATTCTTCTTCGATTCGACCTCCTTGGAGAGTTCATGAGTAGACATTTCAATGTCATCCAACTGCTTATCCTTCAAAGCAACTTCGCCCTCTCGTTCCCCAATTAACTCCACAATCCACTCCAATTTCTGTTCTTTCAATTCTAACTCCTTTCCACACTCTTCAATCCTCGATTTAACCTCCTTAATTCCAATACTCAGCGTATCCATTTCAATTTCTCTCAAATTAATATCCCTTGAAATACCTCTTAATTTCTCCTCAGCGGAATCCAGTTCCTTCACTTTCAACCTAATCTCCGCATCATATTTCTCAACCATATAATTCATCTCATTCTTCTTCAATTCAAGCTCTTCAGAGCATTCATTTAATCGCCCCTCCTTCAAAACAACTCCTCTCTCCCGCTCTTCGAGTTCTAAAAACTGCTTACTAATCAACTCTCGAGTCGAATCAAAATGTTCCTCTAACTCTCTCCATTGAAGACTAAACAATAAAATCGAAGAAGCTTCACAATGTAGCTGTTCATAAGCTGTACAGAGATCTCTCTGCTTCAAGTCCGCAAGTTTCAAATCCGAAGCAATATTCTCCATTTGAATATATAGCTTTTAAAAAACAAAAAACTAACATGCAAAAACGAAACAACAAAATAGAGAGGAAAAAAACAGTAAACAACCAGCACAAGAAGAAGAAAAGAAGAAGGAAGAAGAAAATGTAGTACAATACAATACCGTGGAAAGGAAGAAGAAGAAGAAGAAAGTTAAAACCCTAGAGGAAGGGTTTTGTTTTCCGCCATGGGAGAGAGCTTTGAGAGAAGAAATATAGTGAAAGGAAAGGAAAAAATGTGACTTGCGTCGCAGGATTCCCATTAATACTATTTATATCAAAGAGAAAAAGCAGAATTTGCATTTTAACTTTAAAAAAAAAAATAGAGAAATGATTCGTCGATTCGTCTTCCCTCACCCGGAGCCGGAAGGGATATTTTGCATCAGTCGTGATCATGAATAAGACAAAAGGTTAAAACGTTTTAAAAGTTTTAATTCTACGGTGTTTGGTAGGATGTTGGAAATCACATTCTCATGTTTCTCAATCCCACAACTATTTATATTGGCATCTTATAAATCAGCCGTAAATAAACTTAAATTTTGATTATTTAATTGTTTAAAAATATAATAAGTTAATTAAATAAAAAAAAACATGTTTTTCATTCTCATTCTTACTTACCAAACGCAAACTTCACATTCTCAGGCATCTTATTCTCATTTCCAGGCAACAAACACCCCCATAATTAATCGTTTCTTTAAAAAAAAAACTTTTAATTTCTTTAAAAAAATAAATTTTATTGGAAAAATTACTCTTTCAAAATATCGTTTAAGGAATATTACTCTATTGTTTCAAAAAGGGGCATAGACTCAAATGACACATTTTATAAAACTAATTCCCTAAATAGCACCCTCTTTTCAAAATTCCCCAAATGACATTTTTTTTAATATAACAAAATTAATTGTTTTCATTAAATTTACAAAAATGTCACTCGTTTATTAATTCACTATATTTGTTCTCTTATTCACTATTTAGTGATTAAAATATGAACTTTATTAATCCACTAAATTTTCTCTCTTAGTCAATAATTTAGTGAATTAAAATTTGAGTTTTATTAATTCAATAAAATTTCTCCCTAAATCAATAATTTATTAAACTAAATTTCAACATATAATTGAGATCTTCATATTGATTTTAATTCATTAAGTAATTGAAGTTAATAAATTATTGAATAACGGTTTTGATTTTGCCTATAAAAAACACATAAAATTTACACTAGTATGCAACATCAATAACCAATATTAGTGATTATAAACTTGAAGTACAAAATAATATTTTCATAGAGTGGTAAGATAGTATCAAGATTTCAATTCAATAATTTATTGAACTCAACGCATTAAATAATTGAATTATAAATCTCAACAACAAGATCCATTTAAACCTATATACATCAACAATTCATTAAAATTTAGGTTAAAATGCAAGAATGACCCCTGCACTTTCACCCAATTTTAAGAATGACCCATGCACTTTATTTTTGACAAAAAAACCCCATGCACTATCAAGATGCTATTAACCGTTAGATTTTCCATCCATTCTAACGGTAGGGTATTATTTTATTACTTTTTTTTATTCTAAATATAATTACAGACCCGTTTTTTTTTAATCTTTTGAAACCCATTCTCTCTCCTCTCTCATCTCTCTTCTCTTCAAGCTCATCTCCCATGGCTGACTCAATAAATCACTTGAGGTTCAAAACTTTCTCTTTTCCAAAACAGGTATTGTTTTTGGTAATTGTCACCCTTATCACTCATATCTTCAAACAACTCAACTATTTCTGGCTTGAATTTCATTGTAAGGCAAAATTTAGTGATTCCATTAAATTCCAAATTCGTTTTTGAATCACCCATTTCCAAGCTTTCGGATCATCATCCTTAGCATTTTTTGTCTCTCTTTTCGAAGCTTCAGCCATGGATTCTCGAGCTTTGGAATCAAGACGAAATCTCTTAGCTTTATAAGCGGCTTCGTCAAAAGGAACTTCTAGCTAGGTCATACTGCTATTATCAGTATCACCATTACAACATTTCTAGATGGTTAATCAAAGCAACAGATACTAATTTCTTGCCTTACAATGAAATTCAATCCAGGAATGGTTGAGTTGTTTGAAAAATGAGTGATGAGGGTGTCAATTACCAAGAACAATATCTGTCTACCCATCACGTGCATTCGTCGATGAATGTTAGCAAATCAATGCAACAATCCTGATGCTGACCCAATCCAACGCCTCTTTCACTGCCCAACTGGACCAATTCTTTTTCAGCATCATAACATAAGAATTTGCATGAGAACAAAGTTCAAATAGAAAGAACAGCAATAAATTTTGGAACAAATATCATTTTCCCAAAAATGTAAAAATGAATTGATGGGAAAATCAGATCTCTGGTTAACGGGGGAGGAATCTCTATTGATAAAATATGTCACAGGGAACTCATTGAAGAAGATCTCTGGCATCATGTTGTAATTTTTCTCTATTGTAAGTCCATCATCATAACTCAATCGACTTTCAAACGATTCAAATAGTTGCGGCTCGAATGGAAACTAAACTACTTCTAACTTTTTTTCTCCAAGAAAGTTTTGAATCTAAATTTGATTTGTTGAGTCAGCCATGGAGATGAGCTTGAAGGGGGTTAGAGAAGAGAGATGAGAGAGGAGAGAGAATGGGTTTCAAAAGAAGAAGAAAAAAGGGGGTCCATAATTATATTTAGAATTAAAAAATTATAAAATAATATCCTACCATTAGAATGGATGGAAAATCTAACTGTTAATGGCTTCTTGATAGTGTAGGGGTGTTTTTTTGTCAAAAATAAAGAGCATGGGTCATTCTTAAAATTGGGTGAAAGTGCAAGGGTCATTCTTGCATTTTACCCTAAAATTTATAACAAACACAAAAAAGAATTAAAAAATAGTATCTTCTTGTGTCCTCATTTGGCATATCTTCACATTTTTTTCTTCTTTGTTTTCTTCTCCAATTCACATATACCCTAGCACATGTAAATCAACAATGCAAAATAAAAAGTTCAATAAACTATGTTGCAGAATAAAACAAATAAGCTTAGTTCAATAATTTAGTGAACAATATGGTATAAGTTATTGAATTGTATAACGAAAAACTAAATTGACACAAAAAAGGGATATAGGATGAAAAACTATTTTAAAAACTAAAATGACAGAGTTTACAAACTTTACCGAAACCGACCGGTAAGAAAATTCATAAAAAAATGAACCAGAGTTGGAACGGGAAAGGTTACGAACCGAACATGTATGTAATCGGCTCCCTTTAATTCACTAAATTATACATTATAATTTAATTCACTAAATTATTCCCTTTTATTCACTAAATTATTGAATTAAAATCAATATTAGGTATCCCAAATGTACATTATAATTTAATTCACTTAATTATTCCCTTTAATTCACTAAATCATTCTATTTAATTCACTAAATTATTGAATTAAAATCAATATTAGGTATCCAAATATACATTATAATTTAATTCACTAAATTATTCCCTTTAATTCACTAAATTATTGAATTAAAATCAATATTAGGTATCCCAAATGTACATTTAAATTTAATTCACTAAATTATTCCCTTTAATTCACTAAGATATTCTCTTTAATTCACTAAATTATTCAATTAAAATCAATATTAGATATCCCAAATGTACTTTTAAATTTAATTCACTAAATTATTCCCTTTAATTCACTAAAATATTCTCTTTAATTCACTAAATTATTCAATTAAAATCAATATTAGGTATCCCAAATTTACATTATAATTTAATTCACTAACTTATTCACTTTAATTCACTAAATTATTGAATTAAAATCAATATTAGGCATCCCAAATATACATTATAATTTAATTCACTAAATTATTCCCTTTAATTCACTAAATTATTGAATTAATCCATTTAATTCAATAATTTATTGAATTAAAATCATAACTAAAAAGATAAGATATTGAATAATAACATTAACAACATATTACAAGCTAAAGAGGAAATGAAGAGAAGTTCTTTGATTAAATCGACGAGTCATTTTTAAAGGAAAAAAAAGGGACAAATCTTGTAAACTAACCTATTGACTAGGAGGTAAAATTTAGTGAATTAATAAAGTTCAGATTTTAATTCACTAATTAGTGAATAAGAGAACAAATTTAGTGAATTAATAAATGAGTGACATTTTTGTAAATTTAGTGAATTAATAAATGAGTGGTATTTTTGTAAATTTAACGAAATAATTAATTTTGTTATATTAGAAAAAATGTCATTTGGGGGATTTTTTAAAACTTAAGCTATTTAAGACATTAACACTAATAAAAGTGTCATTATAGGCAAATTCTCTTTCAAAAATATCATTTTAAAACTCTCAAATTTTTTTATTTCTGTTAAACTTAATCGAAGTGGTACATTATGAACATTTGAGACTGAAAGGATAATTCACTCAACAAAATGAATTTTTTAAACAAATTTAAAAAATTGATAGTAGAATTAAAACTTTTACAATATTAGGGGTAAAATTGAAATTAACCCATAGATTATGGATATTTTGTATAATTTAATCTAAGATCAATTTCAAATGAAAAATACTAACCTAGTCATCCGTGAGCACGGGTTCTTTGTCACTTATTTCTATTCAATTAAATATACTAGTAAGATAAGTATATTAGCACTTTATGTTTGATTTCAATACATATAAGACATGTATGAAAATGAAGATAATTTTTTTATTTATGAATGAGTGGTTAAGTATTTTCAAATTTTAATTATATTTTCTTATTTATTTATATTTTAAAAATAAAATATCTCATTCAATCACTCAGTAAATAAAAGAAATGGTATAGGTTATGGATATTGTAGAAGTAGATTAGTGATTTGTTAATCGATTGTCGTTCATCGGGTTTCGAGTTTAGTTTCCGCTGCACTACAAGAGGTAAGTCTCTTTGTATTTTGAAACCCAACAATAATCAAGTACTAAAGTAGTAAATTGTTAGATAAGGATGTCATGATAAAGATCTTTTTGAAAAGTAATTTATTTAGTTAATGATTTGTTCATTTTTTTTTCAAGTATTTTAAAATTTTAAATTTTAAAATTTTATTTTTTATTATTTTTTATAATCTAAATTTGTTCTCAAATAATTTCTTCATTTTATTTTTTAGTTTATAAGAGTTATTTTGAAAATTTTAATCATATTTAAAAAAGAGAAGTAATTTTTAAAAATTATTTTTAATTTGAAATTCTGGTTAAATTTCGAAAAAGTTTAAAAAGCAAGATTATAAATAATTTTTTTAATAAAAAAAATTACGAGATGAAGTTTTTATTATTATTATTATAGTTTATATTTTAATATTCAACATATAACTATTTATATTAAACCGGTTTAAATTTTACAAAATGATAGCAAAAATTAAATCTTTATAATTTTTTTTTTAAAATTTATGAGTAAATTTAAATTTTAAAAATTTAAATTCGAAATCAAAATATCTTTATCAAATTAATACTGAAAATGTAAATAAAACAGATTAATGTAATATTTTATTTTTTTGAATAAAACATGTAAATTGCAAATTAAAGTTTGTCATAAAAAACAAATTCACTAGTGAACAGTCATGAAACATGTATTTTCCTTTCCCACGGAGTCAGATAGCTGGTGGGGGACAAAAACAAAGAAGTCACACGAAAATATAAAAAGGGCATTTAAGTAAACAGTCTTTAGGTATTGAGAAATCCAAAGATTTTTGGAAGATTTTCAAAAATTCATTGATATTGGGATACCCAAGGTTTTAGATGTCATTCTCTACAGAATTTTTTTGATAAAAAAATACGTGCACGGTATCTTATGTCATTCTCATCCTTCAAATCTAAAACTTTAACTTTGATTTACAATGGATTATGGAGTCTGGAAGAATTTTTAGAGGATAAGACATGATGGTACTCATTCATTGGAAGAAACTGTCCGTTTTAAGGGAGTGTTTGGTAGAAGAATTAGTGTGGGTGGGTTTTGATAATATGAGTTGTGAAACTTGGATTAAGATAATATGCAGGGTCGTCGTTGGCATGGTGCAATGGTGCAACCGAACAGAGCCCCCCGAGCTTTGGGGGCCCCAAATATTGAATTAAAAATTTAGTATTAATAATATATAAATGAAAATTTATTCTAAGTCGCGTTGATTTACCTTCTCCCTACGACATGTTTATATATTCTCCGCCATTATGAGTTGTCCTAACATAAGTTTAAAGTTCAATTTTTATATATTTTTTTATACTACTTTGATAATTTTTTGCTATTTTTTTATTATATTATTTTATTGATATTGTGTTTTAATAAAAATAATTTTTTTATGTATATATTTTTATGGTTTTTCATATTAGGGATTATATGATTGAGGGCCCAAATTTATATCTCGCACTGACCCTTATTTTTGTAGGAACGACCCTGATAATATGTGTTTGGATGTGTATGGGTTAACCTGTGTTTGGTAGATGAGTTTTATTTTTCGTTCTTGAGTTATTTAATTTTTTTATAAGGGGTTAGCAAATCCACTCATACTACTATTTAAAATTCATAGTTTTAATAGATCAAACCTAAAGTTACTAAGCCTACCTAATAAATACAGGATAGATTAATGAAGCCCGTTCCACCTCAACCCTAACTCTTCTATCAAATACCCCCTAAAGCCTCATAGGGAACGACCCGAAGATATTCAACAACAATTTCTTCCTACCTTGGATATAAAATGTATATTTTGGCTACTTGGGTATTATTTGGCCTCCAATTATAAAATTATATGTGAGGGGTAAGGAAGAAGGATTAAATGTATAGTCACTTAGTAATGTGCCACTCTCGTTGCTTTAATAAAGTAATTGGGGGTTTTCATTACATGCATCATGTGATTTGTATAGACTTGGGTAGGGGAGAGTACTACCAGTATTAGCTAGTTGTTTCATGTTTGGCTTCCTTTCTTTTCTTTCAGAATTAAGACAACTTTTTTTTTTGTGTTTTTTTTTTTATATATAAAGTATCGAGGGTGGGGATTGAACCACACTCATACTATTTTTTAAATTATTGAATCATAAAATGTTGTTTAAAAAAAAAATCCAAGATTATTATTCTTTTTTTTACATTTAACTATATTATTTGGTTCTATCACCATCTCAATATAAAATGCTAATCTTAGTCATAATATTTGTTTAAAATTACAATCTCGATAGAATCTCAATCTCTGACTAAAACTTCTTTAGCGGAGCAATGTAGGTGGTCAATCTATCAATACATGCAAGCGTGCGGAGTCAAGTTTTAATATAGTGATGTGAAAAGGGTTGTCGTCCTCTAGGATTGATATTTTAATTAATAAGTGAGTATCGTTTTATTATTAACCAAACTTTATCTAGAAATCGAAATTTAATGATATTTAATTAAACTAATAAAATAAAAGAAAATTAAGTAACAAAACAAAATAGAAAGTGATGGAGAAGAACACTAAGGAATGATTTCACTACTCTAGTTTATGGAATAAAATATTAATTCAGTCAAAAATAACAAAACAACATTTTATAAGTCAATAACACATCCTAATTACCTCTCCCGCGCATCTAATTAAGGTTCACTCCTAATTAAGAAATCAATATTCCTATTCAATTTCAGTAATTAGAAGTGTATTAATCACAAGTTCTTTTAAGACTTCTAAGAAAAAATCAAGTTTCCCAACTCTAATTTTCTCTTAGTTATGTTCCTAAGTTCTATCCCAAAACCACCTCTCTCGAGTGTTAGATTTCAGGATTAAAATCAATTAATCTATGATCAGTAGATCAAGGGCATTAAGTATATAAGAACATAAATAGAACAATTAAATTGTATTTAAAACTAAATTAAGACATAAACATAGAGTACGTATATTAATTCCTTAGGAAAAGTAAACTAGCAATCCATAAAACTAAAATTAACAAAATGAAATAAAAAGATGATTCTAAAAGACATAGATAGACTAACAGAAAGAATTGGAGAAATTCTTGATGCTCCCAAGCTTCCCAACCTTCGAAACCTTCAAAAATCACCAAATTCTATCAAAATCTGCTTTCTCATGCCTCCCGAATGATGAAAATAAGGTTAGGCCCGTTATATATAAGCATCTGAAGTCGGTGGGTGAGAAAGGCCTTGAGCGACGCCTTGCTCATGTGCAAGCGATGGGTCGCTTGGTTTGCGTTTGGTCTTCAATTCCCCTGCTCGTTTTCGGGTTGGGTTCAGGGCCCATGCACCTCTCTCTTCTCCTCCCTACCCGTTTGTTGTTCTTTTCAACGAATAAGCGACGCCTTGCTGATGTCCAAGCGATGAGTCTCTGGATAGTCAAGCAAGCCATCGCTTAAGTTCAAGAGAGCCGTTTTTTACCACATTTTTGCCAGCATCTTATTTTGCCCATTTTCTTTATCTTTTATCCTTTCCTTTTCTCCTTTTAATCTTCAATCTTTTTTTCTAAGAAATTTCTCTTTTCTCCGTTAACCTACAAAATAAATAAAATTAGAAAGAAGTTAATAAATGTCCCAAAAACTAATTAAAATTAAGAATAAAGATATATAATAAGTGGGTATAATACACACTTATCACAATCTCACACCAAAACTCATACAAAATTCTATAAGCCCGAACTAAAGTTTCAATCTTGGACAAACCTCGAACCAAACACATCAATTTCTACAATATCGAACTAAAATTTTAATGTCAGTGCCAATCTCAGAGCAAACTCATAACAAATTTCTACAATCTCGAACCAATCTTAGTGCCAATCTTGGGCAAATTTCTTATAGACATAATCCCTTGAAAATGAGAGAAAATTTATACAGATAATAGAAAATGATAGGTCCTTAAGAGATGAAAAATGATATTAGAAATAATGAATTGAAATAACTTGGTTTGAAGTATTCCATGTTTACTTCATGGGAATGAGAATGAGTTTTTTCTATTATCATTGTCATTGTTTACAATGAGAATGAGAATTGTTCGGGTCCCACAATTTGGAATGACAATAAAATTGTGGGACCCGAACAATTTGAGACTCTCTCATTTTTTAAGCAATCTCATTCCTTTATTCAAACTCATCAATTTGTAAATATCCGACTCTTTATTTCAAAGTAAAACATGAAAAATGACACATCGAAAGACTTTTTAAAACAAATCACTTGATAGACAGTTCTAGATAAACCCATATTTTTAAATACAGGTCGTGCAACCCTTTTCATTATCAAAACCAACCGCAAAAAGTAAAATCCATCCAAACTTAAATTCAAAACAAGTTCAATCTCCAAAAATAAGTAAATATTCCTTAAGGGTTGAACATACCAAATCCAAAAGAAAAATACGTAGAAACAAATAGATAGTTCACAATCAACGAGTAATAATAAGTCTAGTCTATCTATATCTCATCGTCATCATCAATGGTCAAGCGGCACCAGCTGCACGCCCATGTCCCCTACATCGTGTAGTACCTGAAAAGTTGTGTAATATCATAAGCAAAACAACCCAGTGAAGATAAACATAAAAGAATGTAACTTTGAACCAAATCCCAAATCCCAAATCCATTTTTGTGTCTAAAAACCTACAATCTCTTTACTACCCAAAACCTTCTTTCTAGTAAAAGGGTCACCATTCTAGTTCATAAGAAACTAATCATCACTAACGAACTTAGAACTTACGTAGCCCAGACGTTACAAATAAGGGACTGTAATCCTAGCACTTCGTCTAAACACGCACCACAAGTCTACTTTACATCCTCTTAAGAACCACATTAATATCCACGGTAATCCACATAATATGATGAACACACAACATACACATTATTACGATTACGACCCCAAGATATCAACATACAACAAACTCAGATAATGTAAGAACACACAACATACACATTATCTCATTTCTAATTTCAGGTTCCTGATATTCAATACACATAAAATGTGAAAAACACTCCGAATACATATTATCTTGATTACAATATCAAAGTATTAACATTTAATAATCTAAGAAACGTGAAGAACACATAGTATGCACATTATCTTGATTATAATCTCGAGGTATTAACAATGGATAATCCCAGATAATGCGAAAAACACATAACGAGAAAGACCTAATTGCAAAACTTGCTTAGCGCTTAACATTCCTATACAAAACAACTCGAAATTAACTTAAATGATGTTAGATAAGCTAAATAATATTAATTAAGGTTAATTAATATTATTTGGTTGATTTAAAATCATTTAAATTAAAAAAAATACCAGAAAATCTTGGACGTTACATAATATCATTCTCAATTTTGTGGGTCTACTAATATTTTTTTCACTTCGATTCTGATTCTAAAATTTATTTAATAAACACAAATAAAAAAAAAATCTTATTCTCATTCCATAAATTTTCATTATGATTCTATCTCATTCCCGTCAAGTAAACGAGATCTAAGAGCTTGAGTAAATATCATCTTAGTCCCTAAACTTTCACTCAGGATCATTTTCGTCCCTAAACTTTCAAAAGTGATATTTTTTGTCTCTATCGATGTTTTCTATTTGAGATACTAACGAAGAGTTTATGGAGCATGTAATTGATGATGTGACATTATATAAATACACAATGAGGTTAAATGACGTGGAAAATCAAATATAGAATAAGGTTTAAGATGTAATTAAGGAGAATGGTGAGATTAACCTTACTATATATATATATTCAGTGACTTTACAAGTTAGTCCTACTATATATGTTTGGCACTTCCAAGGACAACCAATAGTTGACACAGAACGCCTCCAACTATAGTGTCATTTCAACACTCAAATTTACACACTACTCATTTACAGCAGATCCACAACTATTCTCCCGGTATCCAAATGGCCCACGTCTTGCAACGAAACTCGAATCATACTGCCAAAACTAGGATTGTTTACCACACGTGGATGGTTTCGAATTCACAATACCAGAAGGTTCAATCGATGAGGACATTCGGGGACGCTTCATTTTATTCTGTTCATACGTCTGACTCCTAGTCCTACGTTTGTGTCGGCATTCAAGACTAGTTGAATGTGGTTGTTGTGTTCCCACATTTGACAGATATGGCTGTTGCGATTCAACATTGGTCGGATGCACCCGCTGCATTTCAACCTTGGCTGGTTGCTGTCCTGATGCAGGATCGTTTGATTGTGGCTGCGATGCTGGATGCATCTTTTGTGCTTCAATGTTTGATGGATGTGGCTGTTGCCAACCGAAATTGGTTGGCAGTTGCAAATCGGAACTGGTTTCATGCTGCTGTTCCAATTTAACCTTCGTTACACGTGGAAGTTGGCTAGTGCTGTGATTCTTCCTGTCAAGATGTCGTCCATGCATAGGCTCAGAATTTTCTTTCTTAGTCCTCTCATCTTCAGAACAAAAGTTTGGATCAGCAATACATGTATTTGCTGATTTAACAGCATCTATAGCTTCATCCTGTAGTAATCGGTGATAAATCAGGCATTAAAACACGAAATGGATCCACAATTGGAATGATTACAAACCACTTGGAATCTAAGATTTGAAGTAAATTCAAACCAAATAAGCATATTTTTTCCAAATGATTCAACTGTCTTGTATAAAATTAAATTAATTAGGCTCATATACTCTCGTGCATAGAAAATAAAGTACTATTTTTCTTCACTAATTTTTTTTATTAATTTTCTCTATAATTCATTTATGTCGAATAAAATTTTCAATTATTCAATCATTATCCAATACGTGTCGGACAAGTATTGGACATAGACACGTTAAACATCCGTGCTTCCTAGTTGGAAACCATATCAGATTCAAATGATCCGTCATTCATTCCATCTCAGTTAGTTATTCGACTAACTGATAATGCATGAAATTCAGGGTGAAAAATTCAAGTCAAATACTGGTTTCAGTAAACAATGCCATACAAGTTTTATTCTGTCAATCTTCACCTTCCATTAATCTAGTTTTATGGTTTGCAAACCAAAACTTTAAGGATAAAAAAGAGTAGATTTTTAAAGAACGTAAAGAGAAGAAAACGGAATACATACTAAAAGAATGTAAAGAGCAGGAAAAGGTTAACTTAGTCTATCTATTGCTAACTAATTCGGATAACGCTTATTCCCATGTCGTAGTAAAATCAAAGGATCCTTGTTCCAGGATTTTACTATATAAACAATGGAGATCATGTAAAAATGGAAAACCAAGGACAGACTTGTACGTACCTCTTCTTGACATGTTTCCTTTTTCTTGCAGGCTCTTATGGTAGCACTCCCGGCATCTTGCAAATACTCGTCCAAGATTTGTACTGGTTGAAAACTTTTCAACTTATAATTAAACCTAACGGCCTCAACAAACTGCTTCATTTGACTAAGATTTTGTACAAGGTCTGCAGAATGCAAGAACATGATGTTGAATTCATCCAACAGGAGGATGGAAGAGAATGAAATGGATCAAGTAATTATCAGAAAAAAGTTTTGCAGTTAGTTTTGTAATTTACTTGAAACTTGGAATAGGATTTGAGCATTTACTGGAGCATAAGAGCTTAATTTTTTTTTTCAAACGACCATATGAATTTATAGAGACTATCAAAACATTGTCTAAGCTTCATCATGATAATTAAAGAAAACCACAGAAATAGGAGAAAATAATGTACTTCGGTCCTTAAGGTTTGGGAAATGATTCGTTTTGATCAAGAAGGTCTGAATGATTGCACTCAGTTCTAAAATGCAAGAAGCTACTATTCAAATTAACATAGAAAGAGCTGAAACTTTTGTATATTCAATACAATGTTTATAACTCCTCTCATTACCAATTGGTTTTGAGATAGAACCATATGAATATTATGATATCAAAACCCAACAAGCTCAAACGAGCATCGGTCCACAAATGGAATCCGAACTAAGAATGGTGAGCCAAAAAGAGCCACCATCTTGGGGGGGCATGTTAAGGATCCATATCAAAAAGATGAAGTATATTACTTTATTTTCAAGTATGACCAAAATTAAAAACCATGTCAAAATATTGAAGTAGCATATCAACATAATTAAAATTAGAGATACATACAGAGTGTTCAGGAAGGCTACCGTTAATTTTTTGAGTAAAGCCGAACATAGCCCACAACTCTGCCACCTGTTCGTGCTCCTTTACATTCTCAAAAAGCTTCAAAATCTCATCTTCACTGAATGAAGAAGTCAATCCATATGAAACTAAAAGCTGCAAGAAAGCAACAGTCTCCAGAGAACTATTACTATCAGTTCCTATATTTGATTTCCAGTCAATTGCCAGACTCATTGCATCTTCTCTCACCTTAGGACTAATATGTGGTGAGATTTCCATCAATTTCTCAAAAAGAATTCTGCACCAGCCCAGTGAACTTGCTTCAAAACATATTCTTTCCTTCAACTGCTGATGGTTAGACCCTTGAATCACATCCAGGACAAGTTTTGCTGGGTCCCCTGACTCTTGAAGAGTAGATAAGATTTCACTTGGCGCCAAGTCATGTCGAGCTAACTGCTCATTCAGGAGTGATTGCAATCTCCTCTCAGCTGGATTTATGCTGAACTGCTCATTCTTGAAGATAGTTACAGACTCTTCATTGGTTGCTAAAGATTGAGGTTGCTCCAATTTAACCAAACAATGACGGGTGATGCCCACTGCATGACAAAAGAAACAAATACTAGAGATTTGAGAGTAATAGACCTGCATGAGTTATATCCAAATATAATAGTAGCAACTGGGCAATAGGTGAGCTTCCCAAATGATATACAGTGAGTGAAGGCAAAAGAACCAAAAGCACAAGCAAAGCTTCCGTATATCGGAGTCCAGGAATATAATCAAGTCAATCATTACAAAATCAAATCAAATACGTTCTCATTAAATAGTTAAATTCCAACAATCTGCAATGAATGAGAACGGAAAGGGGAGAAGGTGCCAACGGGTACTTACCAGGATTTTTATCTGCAATACCAAGAGCTTGGCCTAGCTCAACCGCTTGTTTATAGTGAGAAACAGAATTCAGAAGAGAGTGAAGTTCATCTGCCTTAAAATTTGAAGCCAATCCAAAGTTAGCTAGAAGTAGCAAGAATGCCACTACCTCCAAATAATTTTGGGCTGGCAGTGTCATCTTATCTTTCCAATGAACAGCTAGCTTCAGAGCTTCTTCTTTCAAAGAGGGTGTAATTTGAGGTGAGAGTTTCAAGAGTAGTTCAGATAGCAAAATGCATCCCCTCTTGATATTATGCACATCAGATTCTGTATATGATGTCATCATATGTGGTGGATAAAACCATCTCATTGCTTCAAGAACAATCTTTGCAGGGTGGGACGATGTTTGAAGAGCAACAGCCATATCAGTGCGTACCAAATCATGTACTTTGAGATGCTCACACAAGAAAAATAACAAAATTTTTCCATCTATGGTCATTCCAGAATGAAAACAATTAGAACCGTTGACATGCCTGCAATCTGACCCCTCAGTTTTTACTTTTGAAAGAAGGCTATTTGGATTCTCTCTCAGTTCTTTTTCAGTACACTTTTTTATTGAATCTCTGATTAAAGCAACATCTTTTTCTATGGATTCAAGTTTCTTGGCATGTACCTCGTATTTTCTTTCTTTTGATCTTAATTCTGCGAATTGCTCTTCTAGCATTTTCTTCTGTGAAGCGTAATCCTCTTTCACCATTGCAAACTCTTCCAGACGTCTACTGAATTCATCTTGGTTCAATTGGAGTTTCACATCCTTCTGGTTGAGCTCCTCTGTTCGTCTTATCAAATCATTTTCTTCATTCTTGAGTTTCTCAGCACGTACCTCATATTTTCTTTCATCGGATCTTAGTTCGGCATATTGCTCTTCTAGCAATTTCTTCTGTGAAGCAAAATCTTCTTTAACCATTTCAAACTCTTCCAAACGTCTGTTGAATTCATCTACCGTCAATTTGAGTTCGACATCCTTCTGGTTGAGCTCCTCAGTTCGTCTGATCAGATCACTTTCTTCATTCTTTAGTTTTTGTGACCGCTCTTCAATATATTTTCTCATTAAATTAAAATTCTTTTGTTTAGCTTTTAGGCCTTCAAGGCCTCTATGGACAGTCACAGCAATGTGATTACGCTGTGTATCAACTGATGATGACAGCTCATTAGAATGGTCATAAAAAGAATTTTGCACTGAATCCAGGTGATTTTCCTCCACTTCCCACTCCTTTGAGCATTCCATTATTGCCTTTTCAATAGAGCAAATATATTCCATTAGCAACATGAGCTGTTTCTGTAAATCCTGAGTTGATTTCTTAATGCTGTCATGTTGCTTTTCTTGCACGTCAAGTTCTTGACTATGTTTCTCAATACACCTTTGGCTCTCTTCAAGTTCAGATTCCTTAAGTACCAAATGCTCAGAAAGATCCTTCAACTTGTTTTGAACTGAACCCAACTCCTTCTCTTTAAGATCGAGCTCTTCTCTCCGCAATTGTATATTCTTATTCATAAGGTCCAATCTCTTATCTTTCCACTCAATCAAAACCATATTCTGAATGGACTCAAGCTCCTTCTCTTTAACCTTCAGCAATGTGGAACTCTCTCTAACTGCCTTTTGAATATCGTTATAATGCTTCTCCTTGGCTGCAAGCTCCTCTTCATGTTCTTGAAGCAACGTTTTTATCGATTCAACATTTTTCTCCTTCAAGTCAAATTCCATAGACCGATCCTCGATTAACTTCTCTATTCCGTTCAATTTTTCTTCTCTCAATTTGATGTCTTTTAAAAGAACTCCTACTCTCTCCTCAGCTGAATCCAATTCATTCATTTTCAACCTAATCTCCGTGTCATATTTCTTGATCCGATCATCATACTTTCTCATTTTATTCTTCTTTGATTTGAGCTCTTTGGAGAGTTCATAACTAGATACTCCAATTTTATCCAACTGTTTTACCTTCAAAGCAACTTCTCCGTCTCGCTCCTCAATTAACTCTGTTATCCAATTCAACTTTTGTTCCTTCAATTCAAACTCCTTTCCACAATCCTCAATCCTCAATGTGATCTCAGCTAATACCTTCCCTTTAGATTCCAATTCCTTCTCAAGGTTCTTAATTTCAGTAGTCAGTTCACTTTCTTTCAATTTCATGTCCCTCGATAAAACTCGTAATTTCTCCTTAGCAGAATCCAGTTCCTCCACTTTCAACCTCATCTGCACATCATATTTCTCAACCATAACATCCATCTCCTTCTTCTTCAACTCAAGCTCTTCAGAGCGTTCATCATTTGAAACCCGAACCTCATTTAACCGCTCTTCCTTCAAATCAACTCCTCTCACTCGCTCTTCGAGTTCTAAAAACTGCTTACGAATCAACTCCCGAGTGGAATCGTAGTGTTCTTCCAACTCCCTCCATTGAAGACTCAACAACAAAAACGAAGAAGCATCGGAATGTAACTGTTCATAAGCTTTACAGAGATTTCTCTGCTTCGACTCCGCGAGTTTCAAATTCGAAGCAATATTCTCCATGAAAATATAGCTAGCATGCAAAAACGAAACAACAAAACAAAAAAGAACAAGAAAGAAGAAAATGTAAAGATAATACCGTGGAAAGGAAGAAGAAGAAGAAGTTAAAACCCTAAAGGAAGTGATTTCTTTTCTTTTCCGCCATTGGAGATAGCTTTGGGGGAAGAAAATATAGCAAAAAGAAAAAAGGGAAAGAAAGAACGTGACTTGCTTCGCAGTTTTCCACACTATACTATTTATAGCAAAGAGAAAGCAGAATTTGCAGACAAAATTAAAAAGAATCTGAGAGAAATGATTCGCCTCTTCCTTTTACCTACAGGAAAGGATATTGTGCAACGGTCATTGATATGTATTTAATAAATTTTGAAATGAAAATATTTGTATACTCATTAGTGAGAACGGTCTCTTCCGAACTTTCATACCGTGTCATATTGTATGATTAAATGTATTAAGACGACAAAATAAATCTGTTTATAGATTTATTTTTATGGATGTGTGAGTAGACGAGTATTTTTTAATTTGAAATATATTTTTCTCTCTCTTTTTTTTTTTTATATATTTTTCAAAAATGAAATACCTATCATTATCAAGTACTAACGTGTTGATAATGTTCTTTTTAATCAAATTTATTTATTAATGATTTCTTCATTTTATTTCTTTTTTAAGTGAAATAACAATTAGTTTTAAAAAAAACTATTTTTAATTTCAAATTTTAGTTGAGATTTCAAAAAAGTTTAAAAGGTAGATCACAACAATAGTGTTTTTTAAAAATATCCGACATATGATTTTTTATATTAATTTTTTTAAAAAAATATTATATTAAATTTGGGGTGGAGTGATTAGAAACTTTTCAGTGGAAAGGAAACAAGAGTTATGTTGACCTTGGTGATATTAAATGAGTTTAAATTTTACAAAAGATAACAAAAACTAAATTCTTTATTATACATATTTTATTTTTATAATTTAATTGTTAGCGAGCAAATTTATATTTTAAAATCATGTAGTCCAAATCAAAATCATTATCTAATTATAATTATTAGTAAAATTGTAAATAAAACATATTAATGTAACATTTAAAAAAAATGAAAATTAAAAATATTGTTGAAATAACGTAAATTGCAAAATAGAGTCGGTCATACGTACCTAAGCCACTAGTAGTTAACTTTTAGTCATGCAAAATGCAGATAAAGCAGTTTTTTTCCTTTTCCAATGAGTCAAAGTTGCGGGGGGGGGGGGGGCGAACAAAGCAAATAAGTCATGCAAAATTATAAGAAGGGCACTTACCTAAATAGATTTTTAAACTAGGTAGTACTTTTTTTTTTTTGAAATTAATTACACCAATAACTAGTTTGATGGGATTAATTTAAAAATTAATTACGAATTGTCTTTTATATCATATTTACCCACCAAATGTTATTTATAGTTGAACATATGTCAAGAATGTGGCTCTCACCACCGTCGTTCTCACTCTGACACCTCTTTCCGATTCGACGACGATCTTCTTCTTTTTGAACCTTCTGATCTTTGACTTATCATCTGCTTCTTCATGTTTACCCTTTGAAGATTTCTCTTCTTCAAAACCTGGGTTTGTTCATTTCAGGTTGTCCATGGATTCTGATTTCTTTGATGGGTTTGAGATTTTTTGAGAAGCTTCTGATGGTGATTTTCTTGCTAGGAAAACGGTTGTGGAAGATAAGAAGGTTGTTCTTTTTCAAATCAATGTTTATTTGAAATAAAAACTATTAAAAGGTTGTTCCTTTATCCTCTTCTTCACTTTTCCTTATCTGGGTTACTGCTATAGATTTATTTTTCTACTACTACAGTTTGGTTTATCTATACTACACTATTTATTAAATATAAACATTTTATATATGGCTGCTGCTACAAATGCTAATGGCTTTTATAGGTTGGTTTATCAATAATATACTGTTTATTAAATATAAACATGTTTAACTGTGTATTTTTTATGTAATTTTCGTAAAAACAACCCTCTATGGCTACTACTTCAGGTTTTCATAGCCATTTCTACAAGTTGGTTTTTCAACTATACACCGTTTATCAAATATAAACGTGTTAAAACTATATATGATTTTGTTTTTAAAAAAAAATATGTTTTATTTTAAATTTAACCTTGTATTTTGTTTAGTTTTGTTAAACATTTTTTTAAGAAAATGAATACTTATCACTTTGTTTTTGTTTATCAATTATACACATTTTAACATTGTTAAACTAACGGTGATTCTCTTTTAAAAAATTCAGAGTTTGAAGAAGTACTAATGGCGGTTGGAGAATGATCAAAGAAGAAAGAAATTTCAATTTTTCTGAAAGGAAAAAAGTATTCAGAAACTTTAAGATTTTTTTAGTTATAGTTTTAATTTTTTTAAATTTAAATTTTCAATTAATGTTATAAAATTTAAGGGATTTTATAAGTTTACTTAAATCTTGCACTTGAAAATTAAATTGGGGTATGTTTTGTCTTTTCACAATGTAATTTAATTTGGCTGGTGGTGGTTTTGGATAGTTTTGATATACCCTATATATAAAGATTGTGTTTTTCTGAAATAAACAACATTAATTTGTCCATTACTAAAATTAATCGTTCTTAAACTTTCAATTGAGCAATCAACCCCTTAACTTTTTAAAAACTGTTAAAATTAAAATCATAAAATTTTAATTTGACAAGTTACCCATCTTTAAATTAGGGGCATTTATAAATCTAGCAATTTTTTAATAACATTTATAAGTGTAGTAGCTCTAAAAAATATTTGTAAATATAGCAAATTTTGATAAGGTAAACCAGTGATAAACATTGAATTACATATTTTTATATTAAGTTTATCTCTGATATACACATTAATCATTGTTAATCACCAATTAATATAGTAAAAATTGTTATATTTACAAATAGCTTATAAGTAATGATATATTTATAAATATTGTATTAAAATCTACTATCCAGTGAAATTTCTCTTTAAATTATTGATTTACTTATTATTTTTATGAAATATTTATGGGAGTGGGTCTCTGATACGCCAAACCCAATCTTTACCCGGACCCCAAAACTTTCATGGTGGAGGAGACATGTTTTGTTTTCCGATCTCATCTCTCCACATCCCGTCATTATTAGGAATGTATTACTCATCTTTAGGTTTTTTAATATCTAATTTAATAATTTAAGGGAGTAATTTGTCAAATTAAAATTTTAGAGGCTCTATTTGAACACTTTATAAAATTTAAAAAATCAATTACTCAAATTAAAAGTTTAAGGTGTAAATGTTACGACCCATATAATTTACTAGTAGTTTGTGATTTTCTTTTTAAAAAAAATCTGTTGAATTATAAACACGTATATGTCATAAATAAGTAAAAATATTTCAATAATTTTCAAAATTCTATACATCTTAATACAATTTTTTACGTTGATAATAATGATTTTTTTAAATATTATTTTGAAAAATATCGAATGTCTGAAAATATTTTAAATAGTAATTGTATGTTTGAAAATATTTCTAAAATATTGTAAATCGTCTTTAGTACAATGTTTTTTTTGTTTGTTTGTTTGTTTTTGTTGGGTAAGGAATTCACTCCATTTCTATTTTCAATCTTCATTGTTTCTCTCGCGCTCTCTCTCTCGTTTCTCTCAAATGGGTTATTTGTTTCTTTCTCTTCCCTGTTTTTCTGAAATGAGTGAAAAATAAATAAATTAAAGTAAATATACAAAATCAGATAGACTAATAAAAAATAAAAATACAAAAGCATTGAAATAAATTCGAAAGAAAAAAAAAATAAGCTCCTTCAAAATTAAGTCTTATTTTGATGACATAAAACTCGGTTAGGAATATTTTTTAAAAATGTTTAAAGTTATTATCTTTTAATGGAAGTATAAAAAATCAAAACGTAGAAGAAGAAAAAAAACCCTTTTTTTTTTTTGGAAATAAAGGACCATTTGATATATATTTGAAAATAAATTAAAAAAATCTACGGATTATAATTTCTTATATAATTTTTTAAAATATGATTCAAAACTACTCTATCATTTTATAAGAAATTATTAAAATGATAATAAATAAAATAGATTATTTTTTAATTTATTTTCTATGTGATTAGTTATTTCAAACTGTTTTTGTTTAATCTTTTTACCTTATTTACTAAATTTTAATTTTTTAAGACGTGAGATGGAGAAATAAATAATGATGTGAACACATTTTTAAAGGGGAGAGAGATGAATAGATGTGAACCCTAGAAACAAGGAAGAGAGAGAAACAAATAACCTATTTGAGTCTTGAGAGAATATCTTGAATTTTATAATTTAATTTAGAATGAGCTTGATTTTTGTTTTATTCTTTCAAAAATAGCATTTTATGAATTTTTTTATTTTAAAATATAATATATCTTTTTTGACAATTTTCATGAATAGAGCCAAGCTCAGACATGCATTTTTAAAAAATGTCATTTTCTTTTATAGAGTTTACCTCAAATAGTATAAATTTACATACTAATTACTAAAATGTTAGACTTTTTAAAAATTATTACATGAGTATTTTCAATGAATTTATTTAATTTTTACTTTTTTAATTTCAAGTTCTATTTAATTATTTTTCATTATTATTTTCAATAAATTTGTTGGTTTTTTCTTTTTTTACTTTTTTTAGTTCAATAAATTATTGAACTATATGCTATTTGAGTAATTTTCAAAAAATTATGACATTTCAATAATTAGATACGTAAAAATATGCTATTTTAGTAATTGTCCCTTTTTAATTTTCTTTTTTCAAAACAAAATATGTATTCAAATCATTTTTATTTGACTTTTTGGATGATATTTGAAAATGAGATAAAATAATTATTTTTATGACCATATTTTTAAATTTAAAAGAACTTATCAAGTTATATATTTTTTTATATCATGTTTATTTTAAGTTGATTTTTTTAAAATTTAAAACATAAAATTTGATATTTTTTTAATATATGAAATAAAAGAATTTATTTCAAATCACTTATGATTTAAATTTTTTGTATTTCTGCTGAATCATATGAATATCTCACTTAATTTGGTTCCATTTTACTTTGGTCCTTTTATTAGAATATTTTTCAGTTTGTTTCAGTTATAAATCAAAACAATTAAAAAAAAAACTATTATACTAGATTGTATTTATTTTTTATTTTTTAAATTACCTTATTTTCATTATATTTACCTATATAAAGGAATTGCAAAAAGTTCATATATGAAACAAATTTAATTGAGTGTAAATAAACGAATTTTAAGTAAGTTATTTTCTTAAATTAATTTAAAGTTACTCAAATTAATTAAAGAATATTATATATAATCACATATTCAAAATTTGAAAATTAATTCATCATTGAGTATATAAAAATTATTTTATTTGATAATATATGTTCTCCCTCAATCACCTCATAAACCTAGAGAAGATCCCTTGGAAGTGGAAAGGGGAAATAAGGAGAGAGTGGTCCACATCCTATATAAAAGGTCAAATTTCATTCAAAGAATGAAGAAAATGTCATTTTTCACTGTCAGAATAGAAAAAATGTCATTTTCAAAGGGATTCGAGTTTATGTAAAGGTGAATCATAGATATAGCAACTTGTTTGCTTTTTGCTTTTCCTTTTTTCTTTTTCAATTTCAAAATCCAAAATTTCAGGAATTAAGCATGATTTTAGCAAACTAGTAAAACAAGGTAGGATTTATTTGCCATTTTTTTTATACAATATTGAGGTAGGGGATTTAAAAGTGGAACTACATGTTTAAAATCAATGGACAATGCCATGATTGAAGTTTGATTTACCATTTGAATTTCAAAATATCACTGATTTAGCCTACTTAAAAAAAAACGCCCCATGGAGGAGTTAAAATAAAAGAACTTCATTAAATAGCCATAAATGATAATCAACAAAACAATAAAAAGTGTAGTTGGTTGGTGTTCCATTTAAATTTACGAAATGTATACTCTTGTTTTCCAGTTTAAGAAAATAATTTAAAAAAAAAAAAAAAAAAAAGAGGGAAGGGGAGAAAAAGATAAAAATATGTCGATCAATGATATTATGATTATGAAATAATAATATTTTAATTACTATGATTATTAAATAATAATATTTTAATTACTATAACTATTTAATAATAATATTTTAATTCTTATTATTAAAAGGATTTGATTCCATGATTCATTCCATTACTAAACCAAACAAAGTAATTGATTCCATTGATGATTCCACTGTTGATTCTAAAAACTGCAACAAACGAAGTAATTGATTCTGATTCCTTTTCCCTTTCTGATTCCATTCCTTCCCTGATTCCTTTCCTTTCCTTTCCAGTCAACCAAACACAGCCTTGGTGTTTCGATCTCCCCAGGTCAGCCAATTTTCTCTAGCTCTCATTTTCCAGTACATCTCTTCTTCTTCAAATAAACTCTCTAACTCTCTTTCCAACTTTCTAATAATCACAGCATAGCCTGTTTGTCTACTTGTAAGCAACATATCAAGCTTATTTTTTTTTCCTCTTCAATTGCTTATGATATACCCCTTTAAGTCTCTTTTTATTCCAGCTAGCCAATTCCTTAACAGATAATCTAATTTTGCAATTTGTGTCCCTTGAAGAACATTGCTATACATTATCAATTATCTCATTTCTACCATGATGGATGTCGAAACCACCAAAAATAAATACTTACTCTCGGGATTTAGAATTTTATAGTAGTGGTGAGTAAGGTCGATCTCCATAGGGAATTGAGAATTAAATTAACGTTAACTAAAAAGGGGGGGTTTTGAGTTTTGGAAATAAAACAAAAAACAAATTAAAAAGAATAAAAATCAATAGAGAAAAGCTTCCAACTAAAGGTTAATCTCGGTTATGGTTCATGGATTTGATCATCGATTACTAAACATGCATTCCTAAATTCTTCTCTAAATTAGTTGGCAGTCGCCGGAACTAGGGTTGATATCGGTCCGGTTTTGGAAAAATCAGGAACCAAACCGACACCTTCGGTTTATAATAATCATGAACCGAACGGTTCTTCTTTTTTCACTAAACCGGTCAATCAGTTTCTCTTGGTTTCTCGGTTTTACTGTTCGGTTTATCGGTTTTGTGATTTGAAAAAAGAAATCATAGATCAACGTACAAAACTCAGACATGACTAAAAAAAATCTAAAATTAGTATTCAGATTTGAATCTTGATGTCTAAAAAACCCAGATCTGAGTTTTAAAACCTCAGATCTAAGGTTGAAAAGCCCAGATCCGAGATTGAAAAACCTAGATCTGAGTTTTGAAGGATTGGATCTCAGTTTAAAACTATGAAAATCGTTGAAAAAAGAAAAATAGAGATGAATGAAGAAAAGCCACGAAAATAGCGATGGAGAAGCGTCTTCTTCGAAGATTCTGACTTGATCTAGCAATTAATTAGAGTTAAGGGAGGGGAAAGACATCCGTGGCTACTGAGATGGGAAGGGGGGGTGGCAGAGAGAAGATTGAGGGTGGTGAGTCGTTCGTGACTAAGAGAAGATTGGGGGTGGAGGAGAGAATTGAGAGAAAATGGTTAGGGTTTTTCAAGTTTTAATGTTTTTACATATATATATATATAGCACCGGTTTAGTTTTACCGATTAATTAATCTAATGAACCAGTAAAAACCGAAATAAATTCAGTTTTGTTATTTTTTAAACAGACCAAAACCAATGTGTTTAAAAAACCAGACCGAACCAATCGGTTCGGTCTGGTTCTTCGGTTTATCGGTTTTTTTTCTCATCACTAGCCGGAACAACAAGTGTTCTTCCTTAATTTCTCGATAACCAAGATACGATCTAATGACTACTTCCGTAATTAACAGATAACCTTAGAATACGATAATAAGATTTAATCTATTAACAACATTAAGATGAGAAGAACCCAATTCTAACTAACAAACACGGTACAACCGATTCATTTAAGTTAGATCATAAATCTCCATAACATAAATTAAAAAGTATCCTTAATCAATTTATGTTATCATGCTTCTTGTATTAGAACAATTAAATAATTACGGATTTAAACGTTCTAACTAGCAATATGAAAAATTAACAATTGAACATATGGCCACTATGCACAAGAATTAATCAACAATAAAATATGCAAAGAGAAAGCATGAATAAAGAGAAAATAAGAATAAAATTAAGAGCAAAACCTCACAAATTCATAAACCAAACCTCGATAATCCTCTAGTTGGAACAAAAAAATTAGCTAGAAAACATATTAAAAACTATCTAAAAGTCCTATGAAAAATTGGGGAAGAAGGGATTTTAAATTAGGGTTCAAATGAGGTTTTAACTAAGCCAAAAAGGAGATAAAAGGGATAAAATCTGCTTCCTAAATCTGTCCAGCCGTCGGAGCCGAGCCGTTGGAGCCACCAAGCCTCACGAGCCACGTCCGCATATGAGAGGAGTCATCTGCCATGCCAGCAAGCCGAGCCGAAAGGAAGCCAGGTGCTTCCCTTGCCTAATTTGGAGCGACGTGTCGCCATTGGGAGAGCGACGTCAGCGCGCACTATTTTCTTCTTGTGGATGACGTCAGCACAGCCAAATTATGTTATTTTTCTCTCTGGTCTCACCGCCGCACTGACAACTCTCGGGTTTTTGGCCCGAATTTCGATTTTTCTGCAGGATGCGGCCATGGATCCCATCGCCACGGCGTTGGGTCTTTTTCAACACTAAAATGTGCATAACTTCTTCGTTTTAAGTCTGATTTGAGTGTCGTTTTCGCCTACATTCATGAAATTTAAAGATTAATAATATTATGAACATTTAAATCAACTAACAATCATATTTTAATTATTTTGGAGATAAACCACTAATAAACACGCGTAAATTACGAGTTATCATATACCAGCAAATTTAGTCCACCCTTCTTCCAATCTGAGAATATCATGACTCTCAAATCTTCTCTGACCCTGTCCACCAGACCTCAAGGATATGTGAATGGGTCTATGATTTGAAGCTAGAAAATTCAAGTGTTCCATCATGCTATCTGCAAACTTGCTTTTGAAGTTATTTGTAACGTCCTGTGTTTTTCGGTAAGTTTTAAGTTGAATAAATATTATTTTCTTATTATAATATTTATTGGAATTTAAGAAGTGATGGTAATTAATATTTAAATTTCTTTTTCAGGAATTAAATAAAATTATTGTTCCATTTATTAGAGATAAAGGCAAAAAAAATAATAAAAAGAAAAGGAAAAAAAAAAAGGGCTTAGGCGTGAAAAGGAAAAGAGGGAAAAGAAAAGAAAATTGGTCTTCTATTCTCTTCATGTAAAAACTACAAAGACTTCAAGGTAGGGTTTTCTCCCTTTTTCTTCTTCATCTTTCTTGCCACCAATCCATGAGCTTCCGGGTTGATAGATTCACATTTTCTTTGTATTTAGGTGTGAGTCTTAGTAAGCTTTTTTTTCGGTGAAGGTTCGGTGAAGTTTAAAGGAATTCTCATCAAATTTAAGATCAAGGTAATGGAATTTCTTTCTTTAAATTTCTGGAATTTGGTTTAATTTATGTTTAAAAACCCATCAATTCATTGGAATACCATTCTCTTCCTTCAAATTTCCTATTTACTTTCAATTCCATTCAAAAACCTAGAAACCCTAATTCTTCAAACCTTCAAAAGAACCTTTTTTGCCTTTCATCAATGGATAAAACGGACCCAGGAAACCACCGAAATGCTGCCGCCATCGCCAAGACGAGGGGAAGCAGTAGCCCCCATGGCTGTTGCTACGCGACGCCATGATGGGGGAGGGAGGGCTGTTTTTCTGCTCTCTCTTTCTGTCTCGTGTCATCGCGTGCGTTCGTAATTTTTTCCTTTAATTTGTATAGAATTTAAGGGTAGATTTTAAATTAGTTGAGTGCCATTTCAGGTTCTTAAAATACAAAGGAAAAGGAAGTTCAAGTGTTGGAAAACTTAGCTTAAAAAGGTGAGTAGAACTTGTAAAGATTAGATGATTTTCATGTTTGTGTTTACTTTGCTTTATAAGTTAACCTCTGAATTTTTAAGCATGTTATTGGATGTTTTTATGCATATTAAAGAGGTTTTGGGCTGTTTATAAGATTATTCAATTTGGAGTTAAAGTTTGTGTGAAATTGGATTAAAGCGTGTGAACTTTTGATTTTCGATATCGAATTGCAGTAAGACTGAAACCATGAATTTTCTATGATGTTCTTGGATGTTTAAGTATGATTTTGGATGTTTTAAAGTGTTCAAACATTGCTGGTTGTGAATGCCTTAGTTGAAGACTAGTGGCCATTAAGTCGATACATTAAGCCTAAGAGGTTATATATTCTTTGTTATTGTTACCTGAATCATTGGTGATTATTTCCTTATGTATAGGGGCTATTTTGGGAGTGAATTTATAGTCGTTATGCTGCTGGAAATTAGTTAGAAATTTATAAATTTTAGAATGCCCGAAAAAGGAGCGAAACTACACTAGTGTTGTATTTTGGTAGAGTTCGCTTACAATAATAGCTTTCAGACTACTATCGACATGACGCCGTTTGAGCCACTTTATGGTAGAAAGTGTCGATCTCCTGCTCATTGGGATGAGGTTGGTGATAGGAGACTTTTGGGCCCTTAGTTGCTACAGTTGACTAGCGAGTCAGGTTGCTTTGATCAGAGAATGAGGGTTGCTCAGAGCCGACAGAAGAGTTATGCAGATAAACAGCGTAGCCCACTTGAGTTCACCGTAGGGGACCATGTGTTCTTGAAGGTAGCACTTATGAAAGGTGTTAAGATATTTGGGAAAAAGGGTAAGTTGAGCCCTAGGTTTATTGGTCCGTTTGAGATTCTAGCTCGAGTTGGGGCAGTGGTGTACCGTTTAGCCTCACCTCCTTCCTTGTCAGTCGTTCATAATGTTTTTCATGTTTTGATGCATCAAAAGTATGTGGCGGACCCGTCTCATGTGATTGATTATGAGCCAGTAGTTCTGGATGAGTATTTGACTTATGAGGAGACATTGGTTGAGATGTTAGCTTCAGAACAGAAAGTACTGAGGAATAAAAAAAACAACTTGGTCAAGGTTCTATGAAGGAACCAAGTATCGAAAGAGGCCACGTGGGAACGTGAGGATGATATGAGAGCTCAATACCCTCACTTGTTTACCCATAAGCACTTTTCGGGGGCGAAAAGTCTTTTAAGGAGGGTAGACTGTAACGTCCTGTTATTTTGAGATATAATTATTTTTTTTTAAGTTTTCTTTCCTATATTTATTTAATTAAAGTATTTAATTAGTTTAATTCTAGTAATTTAGAATTTAGAAGCTTTAACCTTTATTTAGTAATTTTAAATTTCAAAGTTATATTGTGAACTAGGTGCATTAAATATTATAAATAGGCCAATTAAAAATAATTAATCACCTTCTAGCTTAAATTATTTGTGTGGGTTAATTTTTAGAGGAAAGTTGAGTTTCAAAAGCATGGGGTAATTTTTAAAAGAAAAGGAAAATGGTCTTTTTACAATTTAAAAAATATATCTTCAAGTTCTAGGGTCTTCCTCATCGTCTTCATTCTTCATTTTGAAATAAAAAACAAAAACATTAATTTCTTCCCCCTCATTTCGGCCAAACCAAGAAACCTAGAGAAAAATTGTGTTCTCTCACATTTCTCAACCGTTTTGAGTGATTTTTGTTGCGTTGGTTCAGTATTAACATGGGGAATCTTTCCCCTAAGCTTTGGAAGGAAAAATCTTGCTCTTAGAAGCTCCAACAGGTAATTTACTCTATGGGTTTCTTGTTAGTTTTGTAATCTTTTTATTGAAATACCAATGTCTAAGTTGGTAGAACTTGAAATTTCCTTTCTATTTTACTTTACCCATAAACCCTAGATTAATCCATAACCAAACTTTGCTAAGTACCAAGCTAATTTAAAAACCCAAACCCTTGAAGGTAGATTTGGTCAAAATCCTCTTCTTTTTTCTCTTTTCTTGGAGTGTAGTTAAATTTTAAAGTATTTTGATCATAACTTCTTCATCCCAACTCTGTTTCGAATAGGTAAGGTATCAAACTTTTTGTTTTTCCGAGATCTATCTTTTGAATCAAATTTCATATCCATCAAGGTTCTTTGGAAAAAGTTATCATCAAAATACCTCTCCAGTTGGAGGAAAAACAAGTTTCCTTCGTTTCTTGTTTGTTTCTTCGGATTTCCTTGAGAAAAACTTGCTTGGATCTTGAAAAAATAATTAGGATGAATTTGGGAAAGGAATCTTTTCATTTAAGGTCAAAAGGGTGAGATTTTAAAACTTTTTTTTATGGGTTTTATGTTTGTTTTAGTGTTTCTGAAATGAAATCCCAAGATCTAAGTTAGTGGAATTTGAGATTCTATTTCTTATTCTTTTGCTCTTCAATTTGGATATCATTTCTCTTACTCTTGAGCTTAGTTTTACTTCTCATTTCCTCAAAACAAACTTAAACCCTCTTCCCTTATAAATTGACAAAACCGTGGGTGTTAATGTTGGAAATCTCAGGCTCTTTTTATTTTTTAATTAATCGATGTTTGTTAGTTGTTTGTTTGATTAAATTAATGTATTTTAGGTGTAATTAACTTGTAGGTGGTGTTGGTTGTTCGCTTGACGATTTGTTGGAACGTTAATTTCTACTCAAATGTTAAAGGTGAGGATAAGTAGAATTTACGGTAAATTTAGGAACTAAATTCTTGAACGAATTGTATGGCTCGGGAGATAAGTTAAATTGGAATTAATTGATTTGAGCATGATAATTATATAATTTATTAGGATTCGGAAGTATAGAATCGATATTGTAAATTTATGGATTTTACATATTCTTGGAAGTTAAGGTATGGAATTATTGGGTTCAAGTATGTTTTTGCTTTAAGTTTGATTATCATGTGTTCTTGGATGTTTAATTTACGATATCGAGATTTTCTGCTAACTTGGGACTTATTTTCTGAGACTGGGTTCTTCCAACAATTAGAGTCTTTGGCATATAAGATATTAGATTTTATAGGATTGTTGTGATCGATAAAGTATGGGCTTATGTGCCTATAAGTTCTAATGTTCTTGATTAACGCTACTCTGATGAGTTGTTCTGGAATTGGTTCTCTGTTTATATTTCGATATTCAAATTTCTGACTCTTTATTATCACACTTGTTTGCATGGAGGAATAATGAGATAATGCATATACTACGTGTGCTTGCATTGTTTGGTATTATTCGTTGTTTGATATATGTATCAGGAGGAATGCATAGACTACGTGAGCTCCATGAACGAAGGAGATGAATAATGAGATAATGTTTAGTTGTGTGAGCTTGCATTATCTGGTATTATTTATAATTGCTATGATACATATATATTCTAGACTGCTTAGACTACGTGAGCTTTGCATGTCATTGGTGAGATAACAGGATCATGTATTGATTGCGTGTGCTTACATCATCTGACGAATATTCACTGGAGGGGGGGGGTTCTTGCTCTATAATGCAATGACTACGTGAGCTTGCATTTGTTCTTGATAAGAAAGTAAAGGCTTCGTGAGCTTTACTTGATATTGGAGTGAGATAATGGGATCGTGCATAGACTACGTGAGCTTGCATCATCTGACATTAGCCACATGTTCTTTGTTCTTGTTGTATAATCAAAGACTATGTAAGCTTGCATTTGTTCTTGATAAGAAAGTAAAGGCGTCGTGGGCTTTACTTGATATTGGAGTGAGATAATGGGATCGTGCATAGACTGCGTGAGCTTGCATCATCTAATATTATTCACATGTTCTATGTTCTTTGTTCCTGTTCTTATTCTTTGTTAAGACTGCGTGAGCTTAACTTGTTCTAGTTATATTCCTGAAAGATTTAACGTATGACTACGTGTTCTGATTATTACGAGCTTGGGAGACTTGACTACGTGCATGATCTTTATTCTTTGTTACTTGCCCTTTGTTCTTGGAAGAATTGCCTGATTTTGCATTTGGAAGTTTGTTTGGGTAGTCAAGAGATAGTAGGTTTCGTTGGACACAAATCCAAATTGGATTTGGGATCTAAAGTTACTTTATTTTCAATTTATCTTCACTGGGTCTCCCGCTCATGATATTACACTTTCAGGTACGTGACGTTGTCGCGGTCGTGGCCATGGAGCTGGTACGACATGATTCTGGATCGATGATGATGGATGGACTAGAGTTTGTTGTAGTCCATGTCATGACACTTTCTTTTATCCGTTTTATTACTTATGTTATTTGCTTCTATGGATTTCTGGATTTATGAACTTATTTTTATTGTGAGTTTGAAACTTATGAAAAGGGTAGCACTTCCCATCTTGCATGTTTAAGGATTTTGGATTTCATTTTGAAATAAAAGGATGTTTTATCGATTTACAGGTTTTTCAATTATTATTTTAAGTCTTCCGCTTGTGTTATCTATTTAATTCTATTTTAAAGAGTCGGGTCTTTACATCCCCGCATTTTCAATTTGTATCTAAGTGGTCCCTGAGTTTTAGATATGGGAATAAATATTATTTCAAATCTTTCATCAATTCAAATTTAAGATTTGAAATAATAATCTCATCTAAGTTTTTTTGCCAATTAAGTATTTTTATGTCAGCATTAAGTCTGTAGCATGTTACAAGTTAACGCAACGAGAGTTTTTCTAATTAATCTAAATTAATCAACATGAAAGAGTCAGAGTTACTTTAATATCAATGCAAATTTATTCAAGAACATGTAAATTCTTGCAATTTTTGAAAATTAAAGGCTTATTACTTACATTGAGTAAATATGAAGAATTGTTTGGAGGGTTCCTTTATCAATGAATCTTCTACACTTTATCTCAATCGAACAAGTAAAAACTGATTGTGGGATCGAACTTTAGAAGAAACTAGGAAGAAGAAAAAGAATTTATCTTCCTTACTTTGGACCTCAAAATCGGGAACTAGATGGAGAGGGGAGAAGAGAAGTTTTTCAATTTCTTGAGAACTGAATATTGATCAAAGCCTCCTATTTATAGACAAATGGGAAATTTTCCATGTAAGATTAAGGGATAAAAGAAAAAATCTTTTTCCCGTTATCTTTTCTATGGCCGAAAATCAGGTAGATAATATAAGGGAAAATTCTAATTTTTCCTTGATTTATTTTATCTTGGATAAATATTATTTTATGTAATTATTTTAGAAATATAATTCTAATGATTATCTTCCTAAAGTACATGAGGTGGCCGAAAAATGCTCTACTAATTAGTTAATAAATCTTAATGTATTTAATTAATTATTTGGGACATTTACTAATTGGGTTCATTAATCCAATTTGGCTAAAGACTTTCTCTTGAATTAAAAAAGTCCAACTTAATTAATTATTAGTTTTAATATTAATTTATATATTAATTACCATTTAAATAAATAATAAATAATATTAATATTTTCTCCCAATTAAATATCATCATGTAATATTTAATTATTAATTCTTATTTAAATAATATTCATAATTTAAATAATTCATAATATTCATAAATATTTTATTATTAATTAATAATATTGATTTCCATTTAAATAATTAATAACATCAATCAATAGAATTTTAATTGTTAATTACCATTTAAATATACTTAATATTTAAATAATTAATAATGTTTAATTACTAATATTTCATTATTAATTCCTGTTTAAATAAATTCATTATTTAAATAACTAATATTGTAATCATTTAAGTAATTTAACGTAATGGCCCGAGTTTTAGAATAATAATATATTTTATTTATAAATGGGTTTTACTATTGATATTTATATTTTAAACTTATTAAATGAATTGTTCTGAATGGTTATTAAATGTTAAAATGGCTAACTATGGTTGGGTTACAACCTAACCATGGTTAGAAGGATATTTTAGATTCGCTTAAAACTAACTACGGTTAGTTGAGAAGAGGGGGTTTATTTAAAAAAAAACAAACAAAACTGTAACGACCCGACCCGAAATGACCGAATAAATAAGTAAACAAATAACTCATTTGAAAAATATAAATAAATCAGAGTAAAACGGAATAAGTGCGGAAGCGAAAGAAATATTCGAAACAAAACATTTGTTTTGGCGCCAATTTAAATAATTTAAAAACAATAAATTTAAAATGAAAATCCATAAAACAAATGACAAAATGTTCAATAAAATAAAATTAAAATTAAATAAATAGAAATGACAAGTCTTAAGGGTCTATCGGTGTAGCGCCATCCTCGTCAATCACCATGGTCTCCATTAGTATCAATGTTACCTGCAAAATAAAAATTTGCAGGGCGTTCGAATACCGTGAGTTTTTAGCTCAGTAGATTAAATCCAAACTCAAATAAGTAAATTAAATACATCTAATCTCATATTTATAATAACGTATGGATACTCGTCCATTCCCACCATTCATCAACAACTAGTAGGTACTTAGCCTACAAAGATCATAACCACAGTGTTCAGCTCTATAGAATAGTATCATAGTGGCCACTATGATACGTGCCACACTATCCATCGTGGTAATCACTTGTCCAACTCATCTCAACTACTTAGATATATCATAATCACAGTGTTCAGCTCTATAGAATAGTATCATAATGGCCATTATGATACGTGCCACACTATCCAACGTGATTATCATATATCTGAGTAAAATCATTCAAATAAATATCAAACAATAATCAATCTTGAAATAACTCCCCGATCATAACTCATGAATAATAAAATAAAAACAAAGAATAAATATTTAAATCAACACGCATTCACATCACAAATAGTTAAAAGGAAAGAAATAACGCAATCGAGTCACAATAAGAAAATCATCTAGTTATTATTTAATTTTATAAATTAACTATATTATTATCTCATAATTGGCTCTAAAACTTATCCTAAACATTATTGTAAATCATTTTAACTAATTATTAGGTGGTTGTTAATTATTAATATTAATTAATTAAAATATTAAATTTGATATGAGTTTATTTAACTTAAATATTTTATAGGCTCTAATTATAATTAAAAACCAACTAACGGTCATAAACTAAATAATCACAATATTTACAAATAAAACAAGCACATAAAAATAGTAATAATAATAACAAATAAATAAATCATCTCCCAATTATCGATCATAACTCAAATATGAACATGATTCACAAATAAAAACGAGCACATAAAATCTTTAAAATAAACAATTTCATCATCTAATAATATCAGGATAATAACACAATAAACACACAATCACAATGAATTTAATTTAACTTCTAAGTAGGAATTAACCTACCTTATTCGCAAATTGAGCAAGCAAACGAACTCGAAGCGATGCCAAATAAAATTCTAAAGGTGCCCAAAACCTGTATTGACATTAATTTAAAGTCAATTTTATGAAAACCGGAAGAACGGGACGAAAACCGGCCAAAACCGGCTAAAAATCATCCTGAACAGTCGGACCAGTGAACCGACCCAATTGGACGATCCAGTGGGCCCATTGGACCGTCACCTTCCCAAAAGCACGCTGTGCATGCAGCCATGGAAGGAAACGCATTCTATGCGTTTCCTTCATGTCTTATATTTTTTATTTTTTTTTTAATTTAAATTTAAATTTAGTTTTAACATTTAGAACTTACCCAAACTCAATGAACGAAGAAAACGATGATCCAAAACCCGAGCGATCCGTGACCAAAACTCAAGAAAATGTGAAGAACAATTCCAGATTCCGGCGAGGATAAAGCAGATTCCGGCGAGGGAAAGAAACGATGAGTTTTCAATGCGGGTTTAATTGATTATCGACAAGATGAGTGTGAACTCCGGCGAAGACTCTTCCTATCGGATTCGAAGGAGAACGGTGAAGTTTTTAAGAGGTTTTCCGACGTGGTGGTGAGCGGCGGCGGCGGCAGGTCTGAGAGAAGAGTCGTGGTTTGACCTAGGGTTTCGTGAAACTTTATATACTAATTGATTGAGCAGAAATGACATAAATACCCTTTAGTTAAATAATGACAAGAAGGGTATAAACGGTATTTTGGTCATATCTTTTTACTCGGAACTCGGAATTGAGCGTAGTCAATTCCGTTGAATTCGTATCGACGTAACGGTTCGGGAAAACTAAAGATAACGTTGATCGGGTCAAAATTTGGTGAAAAGACTAAAATGCCCTTGGGTGAAAATCCGGGTTGTTACAAAAACACATACAATGGACCATTTTACAAATAGTTAAATAAGCATTTAAGACATATTTTATCATTTATCTTTAATTAAATAAGAAACTAAGGCATATGTTATCATTTCTTTTAAAGTAAAATTAGATAGAATTCTATTTTTGTTCTCTCATTCATGCTCTCAGCTACAACAACCCTTGGAGGTGGGTTTTGTGAATTTTGATTATCTAGCAATTTTTTATTTAAATATATATATATATACCTTTCCTTTCTTATTTCATTGGAATTAAAAACACAACAAATTTTAGACTTTCTCTTCTTCCTTTCATGCTCATGGCCGAATAGCTCAAGGTATAGGGGGAGCTCGATTTTTTGTCTTCAAATCATCTTGGGTTTGCTTGAATTCTATGAAAAACTCTTGGGTTTATGATCGGTTTTCAATTCTATGAAGGTTGGAGCAAGAATCCATGAGTTTTCAAGGCTTTTGGTAAGTTTTCTAAAAACCTAGAAATCACAAAATTAGGATTTTTGGGTGTTTTGTTTGGGAAGCATGAATTTAAAGGAAAAATGTACTAAACCATAAAAATTAGCATTAACCTCCATGGATGATTCTTAGAAGTTTTCTTTAGTTTTGTAAAACTTAAATTATTTTCAAGTTGTTTATGGTTTTAAATTTATGTAGAAGTTGAATTGTTCTTTTTATTAAAACTTTATCAAAACTCTAGAACCTATGTTAATTTCTTGTTCTAATGCACTTAAACTCATGTAAATTGTGAATTTATTATATATTGAGAATGGAAATCATCTAGGCATTCTTTTGTATATTAAAATATAATCAAAACACTCTCCCCACTGTTTTGTTATTAAACTTAGGGGCTGTTTTGTAGTCTCTGATTATGGGGCTGTTTTGGTGTCTCGAAATGGTGATTAATTGTTCCTAAGATGTTTAAGAATTATATTAAGGGGTAATGACAATGTGGGGCTGTTTAGAATAAATTTTACATAAATAATTGCCATGTGAGGTTAAGGATTAAGAGTAGTTTGTAATACTTTTTGTGTGTAGGTAAAGGCTTAAACCACTCCAAGTGGTGCAAGCTAGATAATTGGTATCACAAGGTGGGAAAAAAAGGATTTAAAGTATTTTTATATGATGATTTGCTATGTATTTTGGTGTTTAAGCTTGGGAAGAATGAGTCAGACAAGAAAGGGGTTAAGTGGAGATAAGTTTAGAAATTTTTGCCTTGACTAAACCAGCATGGTTATGGAATTGAGATAGGATCTTGTAATAGAGGTCTAGGTTTCAAATTATTAGAAACAAGAATTAATTTCTCTGTGGGAGGTGCTCTAGGCTAAAAGAAATATGAATTGTAGCTTGCTTTAGGTTATGGAAGTGTAGGTTGAAAATAAGACTTCACCAAAGGGTATGCGTGTTATCTCGAAGAGGAATTGGTATCATTCAAGAGTGAAGTTTAGACATTTTAGACACCACACAAATGTAGGAAGCCAAGGATGGAACTCAAAACTAAAATCACCATTGTTGGCCATTTGAAGATTTCCTAGTTTTTCTAATTTTGGAGTTTTCTTAACCTTATCTTAATGTCTTCCAATTATGGTATATTTGGGTTTCTAAATACATTTTTTACATAAGAAAATCAAGTTAGGAACTCCAACCAATGATTTTTCAAAAACCCCTCACATGGCCAAATCACCACTTTTCTCTTTAGCTAGTTTAGAGGCTTTTTGGAGCAAATCGGGTTTCGGGGTTTAGATTATTATTTTTAATGATTTATTTATGATATTTTAAGCTTAAGGTTATTTTTTAAATGATTGTGATTGATGAGGAAAGAAAAGCCAAGGTCAAGCCTTGTGTTGACTTGAAAAGTGAGAAAACAAGAATTGGACCGGTGTTGGTGGTTGTTGCGTTTTGGTAATGTGGGTATGGATGCTTGTTCATGGTGTGGGATGATTTTGAATTGGTCATGGATGGTGGTAGGGTCCTTTGACGCTTGAATACGAAGGGGAAATGAATATTGCAAAGGAGACGGAAATTAAAGAGCTAGAATTGACCAATTGTCGAAATTACGGAAATATGATAATATCTTGCATCCTTTTGTGATTTTAGATTTTCTTACATATTCTAATTGCATTTTCACATGTGTCGAGTTAAAGATCGATTCATATACTTATTTGGGCTATATTTATGCATACTTGTTATATTTTCGGGCTATGTTTGATGGTTTGTTATGGAACAGCTTAGAAAGGAAATTGCTTGAAATGTGCACTAAAGGTTATGTTATTTTGAGCCTAAAGCGTATAGTGATTGAATTGAATACGACTTGGAGGAATTGTTCTATTCATGATATTGAATTGAGATTTTGTTATATGATGTTTACCAAAAGCAAGCATGTCAATCTCATTTCATCTCATAACATATCATTCATGCATATCATGCTATCGGTTTGTGGCCATGGGGTCGTAACCCGTGTAACGTTGTGTTGGTTGTTGAACGTTACACGTGGTTACCGTGACGGATGTGGTGTAGCTCTGAGGCGCTGTGTGGTGGATGGCCTGGATGCTAGAGTGGTTATTATGATAACCTGGAAGATTATGTGGAGCTACGGCTTGAGTGGTGAATGTGATAGTATGTGTAAAGTGCGTAGTGAGACGCGAAAATGATAATTGAAAGAGTGTGTTGTTTGAAAGATTATGTGGAAAAAGTGGTTATGCTTAAATTTTCATTGCACATATTATGCATTCATTGATATTTGACTCCTTCAGCATAGCATCCCGAGCATCACATCTACATCATTTCATTATGCCATTAACCCATATCGAGATAGCCTCGAGACATCCGGTGCTGGTAAAACGAGTGAGATGTGAAAGTACTGATACTTTAATTTGTGGAGTGAGCTATTGAGATAGCCTCCAAGACCATTGATGCACGGTAAGGTGTGTGGAAAGTGAAAGTACTAATTGATGCTCTGATATCAACTGTAACGACCCGACTCAAACAGAGACTAGGTCACGAGTACTCTCAGCGGAAGCGCAGAAAAACATGAAATTCAAACAAAGTATAATAATTTTGAAAAAAAATTCCGCAGGGTACCGTTTGAAACTTGTACTATGCCAAAACCTGTAATACATTTTTTCCCAGCCAGATAGAACATAAACACATCACGGGAGTGCACATCCCCCGGTTTCTAGAAAATAAAAACATTTGAAATATCAAATGTATAGAAATTACCAAAGACTGCACATTTAACATGATTTCAACAACTTAAAAAAAATCAAGCTCAATAAACTTTAAATATTACATAACAATAATTAGTTTTACATAAGTTAACTCTTATGTAACTAATCCAACTCGAGCTTAAGCTTTGACGACAACTAGTCCAATCCCAAAGTTTGGCATCCAAGCTTCAACGTATATCACCTTTCAGGTTTTTGTTGCGGTCGAGGTCGTAACTAGGAAGATGGTATGCGTTGAAGCTTGGATGCCGGACTTTGGGATTGGACTAGTTGTCATCAAAGCTCGAGCTCGAGTTGGATTAGTTACATAAGAGTTAACTTATGTAAAACTAATTATTGTTATGTAATATTTAAAGTTTATTGAGCTTGATTTTTTTTTAAGTTGTTGAAATCATGTTAAATGTGTAGTCTTTGGTAATTTCTATACGTTTGATATTTCAAATGTATTCATTTTCTAGAAACTGGGGGATGTGCACTCCCGTGATGTGTTTATGTTCTATCTGGCTGGGAAAAAAATGTATTACAGGTTTTGACAAAGTCCAAGTTTCAAACGGTACCATGCCGAATTTTTTTTAAAAATTATTATACTTTGTTTGAATTTCATGTTTTTTTGCACTTCCGCTGAGATACTCGCAGCCTAGTCTCTGTTTGAGTCGGGTCGTTACATTTAATTTACATAAATTATTTGTTTCTTCATAAGTCAAGTTAATGACTTGATTTTGCAACACGATATATGGGCAAGTATAGGGACTCTATGAACCTATAGATCATAAGCTTAGTAAATAGTTAATTAATCTATTAACTCATAATCAATTAATTACTATTATATAACTATGAATAATTTCTCTATAGATTCATAGTTCAACTCCCCTCACTATAGATGAGTTGTATCCATCTAGTTATCAAAAAGAGTTTGTGATATATCATTCACATGAAAACTCATAATTACAGATTGGCTAGAATTACCTACCGTTTTATCCTTGTGTTCCTACTGATTTCTTAATGAACTTTATTTGTAGTCCAACTAAAGATAGATAGTTCTATGACAGTAGAAGTTGTGGCGCCATTGAATCATACATCAAGAGAGTTGTCTAAAGTTTCAAAAATGATCAGGTATCCCACTGATACCATTATTTTTCGGAAAGTTATAAATTTCTTCTTTGTGTCCCTGCTATTACCTTCTTATGTTCCCAACTATGTGAATAAAAGAACATAACTCCATGAATAGAAGTTCACATTACACTCAAGATTAAGATTCATCACAGTTTGATAAACTTAATTTGATATTTGATCATTTCTCGCAAACACTATAAGTGAGATATCGATCAGAATATTATGGTTCGTCTTATACAATCATGATTGTATATGATACTTTCACTTTCATGTCACCTACATGAATGATTCAGATAAAATCATTTGTAATCTATACAAAAATGAACAAATATCAATAGTGTTAATAGAATAAAGTTCTCAAATGTTACCCATATACTATATACTCTTGAAGTTACTTATCTTCACTTGAATGCTCATGTATGTTTCACATACTCAGTCGTGATTTCATGACAGTAACTTTGGGGCTTTACTATTTGAATGTGTAATACATCTATTATCTTTAATGAATTAATATAATTAAAAGAACTTTAGATTATTTATTTAAAATTTATTCAAAATAAATTAAGTTTAATAAATAATTACAAGTTCTAGGACACCAATCCTAACATTATTATCAAATTCCTCTAACAAACTTACTATCTTATTACAAATATGCCTCTAACCCTCTAATAGGTATTCCAAAAATACTTTACCTCCCAAACACACCGTGTCCAAAAGGTGAGGCTAAGTAATGGCACTTGAAAATCTTCAACCCCTCCTAATACACATTAACCCTCTAAAAGGAATTAGAGGTATTTCAACAAAAAAAATCATTAGTCTTGCTGGTCAAGCCATCAAGCAAGGAGCTCATCACCAGTTCTGATTTTTTTATTATATTTACAAATGTAATCATATGTTGTAGGGGGAAAAACATATTAAGGGAGTATACATTTTCAGTATAGTCCATTCACCGACTTGGGGTTCCAATATTCTTTAGAAAACAGGAGATGTAATGAGAGTTTATCATCTTCTCCTACATTACATTCCACCATATGAGAAGCTCAGAACATGAATTCCAATAAAGACCCCACAATCCACTGAAGAATGCCCCAAAGTGTATGTAAATAATTATTCCTTTTAGTTTTCAAATCCAAAATTTTAGTAAAATTTTGCTTGGTCGGATTCCATCCTCTTTTTTCCTTAGTGTGAAATGGTCTCTTCATAAATGATGACTTAATCCTCGAATAATAGGGTCTATCGTTTTTTAACTCCTAGTCAAACTGATCAACAATAGTCCAAACTCTGTTCCTTGCTTGGTTGGCCTTTTCTTAAAAAAAACAAAAAACCAAGCTCATTTCCATTTTTTCTTCAAAAAAAAAACTTATTCTCTCACTTGATGTTAGCGCATCCTTATGCTAAAACAAAAAAAAACCAAGCTCATTTCCATTTTTTTTCCAAAACAAAACTTATTCTCTCACTTGATGTTAGTGCATCCTTATGCTAGGTTTTTTTTTTCGTAAATGGGCTACAAGAACTCCATAAGTAAACTCTAACCCTCTGTTTGTTTCCCATTGTTTTGGTAAGATTTTAAATCCAAATGGAATTCAAATCAATTCCACTGTTTGTTTTCATTAAAAATATTAGGATTTAAAATCAGAAATGATTTCTAATCCAGTTTTTACTTAAAAAAATTTATAGACCAAAACGGTAAGAATTTGCAGGATTTCAAATTAAATTACCTATTTAACCTCTCTATTTTATAACTTCCCACTAACTATTTATAATTAAAAGGTTAAATTAGTAATATTCTCACTTTCTTTTCATTTCCTACAAACATCCAAACACATAATGAAAATTAAATTCATTTCAAATCCTTACTGATTCCAAACACAATTAAGAATTTAAAATCATTTCCTATACTTTCTTGGATCCAAACAGAGCATACAAGTAATGTTTCTAGGGTCCCACTCAAAGTTCCTTTTTCATTTAATAATTGAAATTTAAGACATACCTTAATTTCTTAGGAATGTTTGACCTATTCTGCATCCCTTTCATTTGACCCTCACAACACTATTTCTTTTAACAGAAGACAATCTGCCACTGCGCTCATTTTCTAACTCTGGCCTATCATTTCTCCATTGCTGACTCTCTCTCTTTCACTTTGATAGTTGTCGCCGCTTTCCAATATTTATGTCTTATCATATATGGTGCTCTAGCAGGCAAGCTCTCTCTTCCTCTTCTACGAAGCTTCAGTCCATTGCATCGTATATACCTTTCTGACCCCATCTCTGACCACCTTAAACAATCTTTCACATAATTTCTATTTCTTCTTCCATTGCCCCACTTATTTTCTCTCCATCAAAACCATTATAACTAGATGTTCCACCACCATTTATACTACTAGCTCTTCAGGGCTTGTTTGGGAGTGTTTATGAAATAAGTCCTTTTAATCAAAGTACTTTTCTTATAAGTACTATGATAAAAAGTGCTTAGTTTTATATTATCTTATTGTTTGGATATAATATTTAAAGACTTGTTAAATAAAATGTGTATAGAAAAGAAAATTTATAGAAATAAATTAGAGAAATAACGTGTATAATGAGAATTTAGAAAGAGTATGGAAAAATAAGTTAGGGGAGGAAATGTGTGGAGAGAAGTTAGATTGAAAAAATGTGTGGCGAGGAGAGTTAGAGAGAGAAAGTGTGTTGAAAGACGTTAGAGAGAAAAAGTGTGTATAGAGAGGTTATAGAGATAGAATGTTTAGAGAGAAGTTAGAGAAGCAAAATGTATAGAAGAAATTAGAAATACAAGGTTTTAAAAAATCAAAAACACTTCAAAACGCACATATTACTTACTTCTTCAAAAAAAGTACTTTGAAGTGCTTATGACTTCTACAAAAGTGCTTCTAAAGTGTTTTCAAACATAAAAATTATATCTAAGAAGTGCATTTGCTCATTTAAAAGCACTTTAAGCTTGGTAAAAAGCACTCTCAAACATACCCTCAATCTCTTTACCTCAGATCAACTGCTCCCCATTCCCCAACATATTCTCTCTTGCGACCAGTTTACCTCCATTTTTTATTTTCTTCTATTTTGGTTAGCATTGAAAGATAATTCCCGATGCCATTTACGAACTTGAAATCTTCTGAAGCCATTTTCTTATCTCGGTGCTTCCTTATATAACCTGTAATGCTGATTTTGCTCCGACTTCTGAATTCAATTTCTTTCTGATCAAACGGTTCTTCTTTTTATTTATTTTTCCTAGGGGTGAAAGAAAAAATCGGAAAATTAAATCAAACCGGACAGTAAAAAATCGAACCGTTCCGGTTTCTATTTTTTAAAAACTAAATCGGCTTCTAAAAACAAGTAAAAATCTCATACCTCTTCCCTATTTCCCCCTAGTTTTTATTTATTTATTTTATTTTATATTTATTTATAACTTTATTTTAATTTATATTTTGTATATTTATTAATCTAATTTTTTCAACTAAGTTTTTGTTTATGTTTGATTTTGTTTTGTTTCATTCTTCAATATAGGAGGCTTTTATCTTTAAACTAAATGTAAATGTTCTTTACTAGAAAAACCAGAAAAATCGAAAATCGAACCAGGATAAACCGTTTAAAATTGGACCAATTCCCATTGTGAACCGAACCAGTTCGATTTTTAAAATTAATTGAAAAACTGAATCGAACATAACCGATTTCACCCCTCATTTTTCCTATCATCTCAAGTTTTAGTTCTCCATTTTCCATTTGATCTAATGGCTTTTCAACTTGTTTGTCGTTCTCTGATGGCTTCTTTTCCTCTTCGGTAGCTTCTGATATCAAACTCTCCTCCTCCATATAAATTTTCAATGCTCTTTAATATTCCCTCAAACTCTCCTCCTCCATATAAATTTTCAATGCTCTTTAATATTCCCTCATCAATCTGAAATTTTGTAATAAAGTCTCTAAAATGACAACTATTTCTTCCAATAACTTCGTAATTTTCGGATCGTTCCTAGGAATTTTTCTTGCACTTATTCCGAAGATCGAACGTCTTTGATATCAATTGTTAGGAACCTACTGGAATAACACTTATTATATTGATAACAAACAAGAACAATAAGATAATCCCAAGTAATTCAATGAACTTGGATGCCTCCCCTCTTGAATAACACTCAAGCCAAAACAACCATCTAATTACCCGACTAAAATATCATAACTTTCACTATTTATAATCAAACTCCCCTAACAAACTTACTATCTTATTACAAATAATCCATAACCTTCTAACATGTATTCATAACATATTACTTTTCAAATCTATGCGTTTACAAATGCATTAATGAATTTTAGTGCGGTAAGCATGACATGCAAAAGAGAACCAGTGGATATTATTTATCATGGAAAAAAAAAATCAAACTTTACCTTTGAACTTTAGAGATATTATCAACTTAAACCCTAAATTTAAATGTTATCAATTTAACCTTAAACTATATAAGTAGTTGCAAGTTAAAGAACCACCTAAATCATCATGGTTTCTAAACAACAATGGAACTCTAAATCATCATGTTAATTTCAAGATCGGAACGTCTGGAGCAATCTCAAGCAGTAAATTGAATTTTCAAATAAACTCAGAATCACAAATCTAGACACGCTATATATATGTGGGTATTTAGAAGAATCACAACAATATTATTAAAATAAAATATGTACAAGAGGTTGAGAAAAACTCCAAAAGAAAGTTACAAAGATAAAAAAGAGTTCCAAGTTGAGTACAAAGAAAAATAAGTTAAACCAAAATCTAAATGCGCAATGTTTATAGCCCATAAGTAAATGAAATACAAAAGGTGATCCCAAATATGATGGTTAGGGGTGCTACCAGTTCTTGACAAGAACCGGACCCGAACCGGTAAGAAATTGTAAAAAAGAGGGAACTGGAACCGAACCGGTAAGCAATTGTAAAAAAAGAAGGAACCAGAACCGGTTTAGAACCGAACCAGTTTCTAATCCGGTTCCGGTTCGGTTCCTTATCGTTCCTAACATATAAAGTCCAAAAATCATAAAATTCATTCCGATAATATCAACCAATCCAAAAATAATATATTTCACAAATAATTCAATTCAAATTCATAAAATTCTTCCTCAAAATTCATATATATGTTGATGTTCATCCAATCCAAAATCATATATATCACAAATAGATCAATTCAAACAATGTTTGGTTCCTATATTTTTGTTTTTTTATTTAATTATATGCATATTGGTTCGGTTCCTGTTCCTTATCGGTTCTAACTACATAAACCGCAACCGGATCGATAACTTATCGGTTCTTAAAAATAAGAACCGAACTGGAACCGCGTGAATCGGTTCCAGTTCTTCCAGTTCCTCTTGCACCCCTAATGATGGTGTTCAAGAGCCATATTGTTCAAAATGTGATTGTTCCTCTCAATCCTAATCACCCAAAAAAGAGCCACCACAACACAAATCCAAAAAGTGCCATTCTGATTTCTTCGTGTTTCAAACGGGGAGATGGAAAAGAGAGTGCAAATATTCATACGCATAACCCAATACATATCAAAATGAGTCAAAATCTAGCTCCAAAAAACACTAGTAAAGTTCACAATGAATGAATAAATGATTTGCAGCTCATGATCCTTACCACAAAGACAACACCAATAAAGGGACAGACCAAAACAAATTCTTTTTCTGCGAAACATCACAAGAGTTAATCTTCTCTAAAGCAACAGACCAAACAAAAAGTTAAACCTTGATAGGAATGTCGTTATGCCAAATAAAAGTATAAGGAAAACAAAAGTGGAATGGAACATGAATCAACTGAGTAAAAGGAATTACTAGTGAAAGAGCCCGAAGGATGAAGAGTCCAGGTTTTACAATCTTCTAAAGTTGTAGGCCTAAGAAAATGAATGGACGATAGTAGCTCTTGAAATTGTATAAACTCATTCTCATTAAGATTTCTCCTAAAAGAAAGTTCCCAAGACATTTTTAACATTTTTTTCCCAATTGCAAAGCCTCTTTCCAAACTGTACAAGCTTGTTACCTCAACAGTGGCAAACACGAGGGTTGCGCTTGTTCTGGGACTTAACACAACACCTTACGACAATTTCAGCTTCATGCAGGCGAGTTGCATCCTACAATCAAATTGAGGACGAGTTTTTGGAGTTAGCTCACCCTCGCGGGATCACGACCCTTTGGCCCGGCCATTATAGCAGGTGTGTCACCCAGGGTATTTTGAACTATTTTCAAATTTTAAGAATTAGAGATGTAAGTAAAATCTAGATTTATTTATACAAAATACCCCTATACTATGAGGCTGATTTTAATTTTACTTCTAACGTTTTAAAAGTTTCAATATACCCTTAACCTTTTAATTTATTTAAAAAAATACCATCTATAATACCTCTAAAAGGGGCTTAAGGGGAGAAACTTTTGATTTCCCCTTTTGCCCCTCTCTATAATATTAATTTATAAATTTATATTTTAGTTATTTTTTATAATATATAATCTAAAGATTATTGAATGGGAAGGAGATATATAGTCAACTCATAAATGCATTGAAGGAAAAATACATGCACTACGTTGGTGTACTTACATAATTTACGTTTAATTTTTATTTCATTTTTAGTGGAATGATTCGATCTCTTTATTAAGCAACTCCTCGAATAGTGTAGAAATTCTCATTCACATCACATTGAAAACTCCTTGGGGAGTGTATAGGTTTCAATTAATATATAGTAATTAAAAGCGGGTGAACGATTATTATAATTAAATGAAGGAAGAACGGCAGCACTGAGACGGAGAAGACTTGGCGAATTGTAAGAATTTGTTTGAGATCATGAATTTTTTTTTAATTTTTGAATTTAATTTATTGTTAGTATTTATGAAATATTTGATGATGAAATATTTGATTTATGAAGATCTTACTTTCAGGAATTTCAAAGATTCGTAGTGCAGGCTTTGATCCAGTTTTCTGAGATCGTACAGAGCCTAATTTTATCAGTTGTAGTTTGTTTTGAGTTAATTTTGTCGATATAGATTATAATTTCAGTGTGTGTTTTAAGATGTAAATATTTTGTTCAATTCTTCTATCATTTGCAGAGGCGAAGGCAATAAAATCACAGTCGGAATGAAGTGCCTATCATTTGCAGCGGCGAGTGTATAGGTTTCAATTCTTCTATCATTTGTTTTTCCTATATTCTTATGAATAGACTTTGGAATGTTTTTTTTTAAACCATTAATTGTTAATTTGTTGACTAAAACTAGAATTGTAGATGAATCGATTCTAATTAGTTTGTAGAACTAGAGATTTGACTAATGTTGTGTTTTTTCAAGATGAAATTGAAGCTTTCTGAGCATTTTTGTTGTAAGGTGTGTAATCAAATATTTAGATAATCTTAATTTTGTGATTATTTTATCTATTGTTATAGACTAATATAAAATCTTTGAATTTAGGAAAGTGAGTTATTCGCATAGTTTTAGTTTGTTTACAATTATTTATTCGGCTACTATTTATAAATTAAGTTCCTTTAACCAATTAATTAGGGGTGAGATAGCATTGATAAGATACGTTAGAAATGATTGCTCATCATCTTTATAAATCCTAAACGATTCAACGAGACTGTAATTACGAATAAGAGTTCACATGATTCCAAACTTGGTGATCCAAATGAAAAGGAGTTTCAATGCATTTCTATAATGAAGAAGTATGTTAGGGTCTATGGTGGGGTGGCCTTGAATTCATAAAGTGATAGGGCTCAAATACTGAAAGATGCAACTTGGCATTCGCCTCAAGTATTTGAACAATTATAAATTTCAACATTATTAGAGGTAAGAATAGGAACACCGTTCAGTTCTTTTAGTTGTTTGCTTTTCATATTCTTTGCTATTTTTTACCTTTCAATTTGTGTTTTCATATTTTTTTTTCTTCACAAAAATAAATTGATGCAGTAAGAATTTATAATTTATGAATAAAGATTTATCTCAACATAAATTGACTTATTCATTTAGAGGTTGAACTATGAAGTTTGCAGTAGCTATTTTACAACCCATTTAAAATATATTAAAATAAAAATTGAAATGCGTTACAAACTAAATATTCACATGCGTAGCACGTTTCAATGGACTAGTTTGTTATAAAAATTACTCTTTCAAAATATCTCATTTTAGGGAATTATCTTTTTATTATGATAATACTATTTCAAACATACCCTCAATCTTTTAATTTTCATTTAACTTAACCAAAATTATTGATATATATATATATATATATATATATATATATATATATATATATATTAATTAAAATATTATAATAAAAATATAAAGTAAGTTATTTTAAAATTTCATTGAAGCCAAAACATGCCTTTCCCTCCTTAACATTACCGCGCCAAAGTAAAAAAAAAAGTTTAAAAAAGAAATGAAATAAATTCCCACCACGCTGGCAATCCGCGAGAAACCTACTTCAACCAATCAAAAACCTCCATCATTTCCTATAAAAACTCAAACGCATCCCATTCTTCATTCTACTTCTCCAAATCAAAATCCATTGTTTTCCAAATCGTAAAATTCAAACCCAAAAGAAAATGAGTTCAACGGGAGCAGCAGCATCAACGAAAGGAGGAAGAGGAAAGAAACCATCCTCCAAATCAGTGACTAGATCTAACAAAGCCGGCCTTCAATTCCCAGTTGGCCGAATCGCCCATTATCTCAAGAAAGGTCGCTACGCTCAGTGTCACAATCGTAGAATTCTTGGTTAATACAGACACGATTGTGTGGCGCTTGCCCTCGCTCACGGACAAGCCAGCCGAAACACTAGGGCCTAACGCGCCCTATACAATGACCTCCACGCACATTTATCTAGAAAATGTTTTATAAAACGTGTTTGGAGAAATACATTTGAGAAAGCTTTGATTCATTCGAAAACAAGAGTACATAGTAGACAACAACAGTGAGAAAATACAAAGTTTGCTAGCATACAACGAGATAGGAGAATATTGAGTTGAGACTCTTCATACCCCCCTATAGTACATTCTAGAGCATTTTTAGTCTGGCAGACCCAGACATGAAAAGTGGCGAGGAGTCACTCGCTTACAAAAGTGATTAAAAACATAATTAAAATCTTAATCTATTTACAAAGCTTAATTGAGACAAGGGGGACAATGCCTTGGGCATACGGCCATAAGCAAACAAGACCCTGGACAAGCATGACCATGACATTCTCCCCCACTTAAATGGTTGACATCCCCGTCAACCGACCTGACTTGACTTAAAGTCTTCGATCTTCTGCTTGAACCGCTCCAGGTCTTCTTCACGTTCCCAGCTAATCTCTTCATTCGGGAGATCCTTCCATTTGACAAGGAATTCTCTCGATCTCGTCGAGGTTTGCCGACTCTACGTGTCCTCTCGGCTAGGACTTCTTCCGCTATTCTTCCTGGCAGTATTCTTCAAATTCACAGGAGGTCTTGGGACTTACATTCGAGCACCATCTTCTAAATCCGGGATGGTAAGTCTTTAGATTGCTAACATGGATGACTGGGTGAATTTTCATCCAAGCGGGCAACTGAACTTTGTATGAGGCTTTGCCCACTTTTCGAAGGACTTCAACTGGTTCTTCATATTTTCTCATTAGACGGTGATCCTTCTTTCCTCGGAACCTAAGTTGTTCAGATCTCAGCTTTATAAGTACTTTGTCCCCTGCTTGAAACTCTAGCGGACGACGCTTCTTGTCAGCCCACTTCTTCATATGTTTAGAGGCTTTTTCTAGATAGGCCCGAGCTACATCAGCAGTCTGCCTCCACTCCTTAGTGAAGTTGTAGGCTTGAGGACTCTTCCCAGCATACGGGTGGTCAGTGAGATGTGGCATAGATGGTTGTCTTCCGCATGAGACTTCGAAGGGGCTCTTTCTTGTCGTAGAGCTCTTCTGACAATTAAAACAAAATTGGGCAACATCTAGCAATTGCACCCAATTACGTTGTCTTGCATCGATGAAGTGGTGTAAATACTCCTCAAGGAGACTGTTGAAACGTTCTGTCTGAGCATCCTTTTGAGGATGGTAACTTGACGATACATTCAGATTAGACCCCAACATACTGAACAACTCGGTCCAGAACGAACCTGTAAATCTTGCATCTCTATCACTGACAATACTTTCAGGAACACCCCAGAGCTTCACCACATTTTTAAAGAACAATTGAGCTGTCATTTCCGCCGAACACATCTTCGGAGCCGGGATGAAGGAGGCATATTTAGAGAATCTGTCTATCACAACCAAAATGGCTTCAAATTCTCCAACCTTTGGGAGGTGGGTGATGAAATCCAGAGAAACACTCTCCCAAGGGCGAGAAGGCACGGGTAGGGGTTCCAGCAACCCCGCTATCTTGGCCTTTTCAGTCTTGTCTTGTTGGCAGATAAGGCAAGTCTTCGTATATTGCATTACATCTTCGCGCATGTTTGGCCAATAATATCCCCTTTTTAGTAGTGCAAAAATACGTTGCCAGCCAGCATGGTCAGCCCACAGGGTAACATGACATTCTTCTAACAAAGACTTCCGCAACGCCCCTGCTCTTGGCACATATAACCTACCCCCTTTAGTGAGTAGGAGATCATCTTCCACCCAAAACTGTCTTGTCTTCCCTTCTTTAGCCAGGCTAACAATTTCCTGAGCTGTAGGATCATCTTTTAAGTGACGCTTCATCGCTTCCTTTATAGTACCTGCCACTTTGCTAGCTTGAAGGTGAGCTAACATGCACAGGGCCGCATGTTCGCTCTTTCGGTTCAAAACATCAGCTGCAAGGTTAGTCTTCCCAGGTTTATGTTCAAACTGGAAATCAAATTCAGCTACGAACTCTTGCCAGCGTGCTTGCTTTAAGGTCAACTTGGGTTGAGTAAAGAAGTGGCATACCGCACTATTATCAGTCTTCACAACAAACTTAGCCCCTAATAGATATTGTCTCCAGGCTCTTAGACAATGGACCACAGCTAACATCTCATTTTCTGACGCTGCATATCGTCTCTCAGCATCATTCAGTTTTCTACTTTCATAGGCGATCGAGTGGCCATCCTGTAGGAGGACACCAACAAGAGAAAAGTCAGAGGCGTCTGTCTCCACTTCGAAGGGTTTCGAGACATCCGCTATCCCGAGGACTGGACCCTCCATCATGGCCTTCTTTAGGCTATCAAACGCTGCTTGACAATTAGGAGACCAACTCCAAGTATTACCTTTCTTCTGGAACTCAGTCAGAGGCGTCGCCTTTTTTAAGAATCCCTCAACGAAGCGACGATAGTAGTTAGCCAATCCTAGGAACAATCTCAACTCAGAAATAGATGTTGGGACCTTCTATTCTTGGACTGCTCTCACTTTCTCATCATCCATGCCAATCTGCCCACATTCAATTATATGGCCAAGGAAGCTGATACTTTGTTGGCCAAACGAACACTTTTCTCTCTTGACATACAACTGGTTTTCTAGCAATTTAGCAAATACCAACTTAAGGTGTACTCGATGTTCTTCCATGGTAGAGCTGAAAACAACAATATCGTCTAGATAAACCACAACGAATTTATCAAGATACTCGTGGAATACCTGATTCATTAAAGTGCAGAATGTTGCGGGAGCATTTGTCAAACAAATGGCATGACTAAGAACTCAAAGGCACCATAGCGAGTAACACATGTTGTTTTCTGTTCGTCCCCTTTTGCAATTCGAACTTGGTAGTATCCTGACCGGAGGGCCAACTTAGTAAAATATTTTGCTTCATGTAGTCTATCAAAAAGGTCAGGAATAATGGGCAGGGGGTATTTATTACGAACAATTATCTTGTTCAAGGCCCGATAGTCTATACACAAGCGAAGACTACCGTCTTTCTTTTTCTGAAATAGAACAGGAGCACCATAAGGGGCTTTAGCAGGTCGGATGAACCCCAGCAGAAAGTAACTCATCTAGTTGATTCCTAAGCTCAGCTAACTCAGGTGGTGCCATTCTATAAGCCTGTCTTGCCGGGGGCTTCACTCCTGGTGTTAACTCAATCTCGTGATTTATACCTCGTCTCGGAGGAAGAGTTTTCGGCAGACTCTCAGGCATAACATCAGCAAATTCAACTAAAACATGTTGAATCTCTCTTGGAATGGGCTTGTCTTCACATTTCTCCTTAACAAGAGGTATGGCCATAAAAGTAGGTTCATCATGCGCAAGCCCTCGTTTTAACTGAAGGGCTGATATCATACGGGCAACTCCAGGTTGCTTGATGACAACAGGAATAACTGTCGGGTTGTTGTTCGTGACTATCAAACTTCTAGTCACAGGTATCGGGATGACTTTGTGTTCTAAGAGAAATTCCATACCGAGTACGACATCAAAATCATCCATCCTCACTACTACAAAGTCGACATCCCCAGCCCACTGGCCTAAATTCAAGCGAGTTCTTTTTACACTTCCCACTATAGGAAGGGCTGCGGAGTTGACTGCTTTCATCTTCCCTGAGTCCTGTTCAATCTTCAATCCCAAATGTTTCGATTCCAGTTCGGTCATGCAGTTATGTGTGGCTCCAGAATCCACCATAGTACTCTTTGCGGGTTTACCATTGAACACCGCTTCTACAAACATGAGACCACGTTTAGAGGAGTCCTTGAACCCATTCACTTGTTTCTGAATGGAAGAGAAGAAGCTCAATGCTCCCATCCTCAGGGTTTCTTCTTCTTGATCATTTTTAGTTCCAGGCTCTATTTCTTCCTCCGTCTTAGCCTGAATTGTTGCTTGCATGGCCGTGAGGGTAGCACGATGGGGGCATTCAGCTACTCGATGAGGCCCCTTACAAAGAAAACAAGCCAACGACCCTCTTGCATTATAGTTCGTATTATTCGGCCCTCGGGCTGCATAATTTCCTCCTTGAAATACAGGTCTCCTGTCTCCCCCACCTTTAGGCACATTAAAGTTCGAAGGTTTGCTTCCTGAGCTCGAGGGCTGAGTAACTTTCTTCTGTTGGGTAGGTTCGGTACTATAGTCAAGTAACCGTTCAGCAGCTGCTAAGGTAGTACTCACATCTTGGGGCTTCTGTTCATACAACTTAGTTCTAGCCCACGGCTTTAGACCCTCGACAAAGCTGAATACTATCTGTTCAACAGCCTTCCAATGTTCAATAGTAGGTGAGGACAAATATTGACTCACTATACTAACTGAATATGCAATATCTGGACGAGTTACAGTAAGGTAATTAAGTTTTCCAACCAACCTCCGGTATCTTTCAGGTTCTTCAAATAATTCACCATCCCTTGTAAGCTGCAAATTAGGATTCATTGGGGTGCTACATGGTTTAGCCCCCAATTTACCAGTCTCTGATAGTAAATCTAACACATATTTCCTTTGAGAAAGGAAGATCCCTTTACTGCTTCTCGTCACTTCAACACCCAAAAAATATTTCAACGCCCCTAAGTCCTTGGTATGAAATTGACTATGGAGGAAAGTTTTGAGGGATAAAATACCTGCACTATCACTTCCTGTGATGACAATGTCATCTACATACACAACCAACAAAATGATCCCAGCTGCAGACTTGCGATGAAAAACAGAATGATCTGATTTACTTTTTCTCATGCCAAATTGTTCAACTGCCAAGCTAAATTTACCAAACCATGCCCGAGGGCTCTGTTTCAAGCCATACAATGATTTTCTCAGATAACAAACCTTTCCATTCTCTCCCTGAGCAACAAATCCAGGTGGTTGCTCCATATACACCTCTTCTTGAAGATCCCCATGAAGAAAAGCATTCTTGATATCTAACTGGTGCAAAGGCCAACCATATGTAGCAGCCAGAGAAATAAACAATCTAACTGACGTGAGTTTGGCAACAGGAGAAAAGGTGTTAGAATAATCAGTCCCATAGACCTGAGCATACCCTTTAGCAACGAGGCGGGCTTTCAAACGAGCAATAGATCCATCAGGATTAACTTTGATTGCAAAAACCCACTTACAACCAATAGCTTTCTTACCCGTAGGTAAATCGACCAAAGTCCAAGTTCCATTTTCTTCTAAGGCCCGCATTTCCTCGATCATGGCATTACGCCACCCAGAATGAGAAAGGGCATCATGAACAGTCTTAGGTAAAGACACAGAATCAAGTGATCCAATAAAAGAACACACAGAGGGAGACAAATTGTTATAAGATACAAAAGAAGTAACAGGATACGTACAAGTTTGTTTCCCTTTACGGAGGGCAATAGGGAGATCAACTTCTGTGACTGGATCTGATGTCGAAGCCTCTTGAACGGTGGTATCTAGACATGAATCTGGTTCAGTACGAGGACGACGGGTAAACACTTGAGGAAAGGGAGGCATGGGCAGGGAGATTGGTAGAGGAGGATAAACAACAGTTGGTACTTCAGAGGGAGGTGGCAAAACAGAAGTCGGTATTTTAGAGGGAGGTGGAACAACGGTAGTAGTGGTGTAGATTAACAAGTTATCATCTTTCTCCGGAGAAATGTATGAGACAGAAGGAGAGAACGGTGTAGTTTCTAAAAAAGTAACATCCGAAGAAACCAAATATCTATTAAGAACTGTAGAAAAACATCGATATCCCTTTTGAACCCGAGAATAACCAAGGAAAATACATTTTAAAGCCTTGGGATCAAGTTTAGAAAGTTGAGGACAAACATCCCTAACAAAACATGTGCAACCAAATATCCTAGGTTCTATAGGAAATAAAGGTTTATTGGGGAGCAAAGAGTGGTAAGGAATTTGACCATTAAGAACCGAGGAAGACATGCGATTAATGAGAAAACAAGCAGTAGAAACAGCATCTGCCCAAAAATGTTTAGGAACTTGCATTCGGAAAAGTAAAGCTCGAGCAGTTTCCAACAAATGTCTATTTTTACGTTCAGCTACCCCGTTTTGAGACGGAGTATCAACACAAGATGTTTGATGGAGAATGCCACGTGTGATCATAAAATTTTGAAAAGTGGATGACATATATTCTTTTGCGTTATCACTTTGAAGATATTGAACTGGGTTCGAATTTCAGCACAAAACGCTGAAAAATGAGAAAATACCTTAGAACGAGATTTCATGAAATAGAGCCATGTCATTCGAGAGTAATCATCAACAAATGTAACAAAATACCGAAATCCGGTTATAGAAGCAACAGGACAGGGACCCCAAACATCGGAATGAACTAACTCAAAAGGAGCACTTGCACGTTTATTGACTCGTGGACCATGACTGACACAATGATGTTTAGCAAACTGGCACGACTCACAATCTAAAGAGGACAAATGTTGAAACTGAGGGCACAATTCTTAAAAACAGAGAGAGAAGGATGACCTAATCGACAATGAGTATCAAAAGCAGACGATGACAATACTCCAGAACATGCAACAGAAAACTGAGGGTCAAGAACGTAGAGGCTGCCAGATTCATGTCCTTTACCAATAATTTGCTTCGTCGTAAGATCCTGAAACAAACAATAAGTGGGATAGAATGAGACACAAAAATTTAAAGAGTGAGTAATTTGACTGACCGACATCAAATTACATGACAAATCAGGGAGGCTAAGAACACAAGACAAAGGTAATGAAGGAACGAGTTTAGCTTGACCAGATCCAATAACAGTGGAAGTGGATCCATCTGCTAAAGTAACATGAGATGACGAAGTGTGTGGTTCGAATGAAGAAAGTAATTTAGGATTACCTGTCATATGATCAGTTGCACCAGAATCGATGACCCATTTGGAAGAAGAAGAAACAAGACATGATGTCGATTTACCTGACTGAGCAAGAACAATACCAGGAAGCAAGTCGATGATTCACTCTTTCGGCCATAAAATCGATAATTTGTACTTGGCAAGAAGAAACAAACAAGGAATAAAAAACAGTTCAACCAACGGCTAAATAATTAGCCACTAACAATCAACCAACCACAACACCCAACAAACAGCTAGGGATTAAGCCTCAAATATGTGGTAACGAATAGATAAGTAACACAAAATCCGGACAACAAGCAAAATTCCAGAAAAACACAGATTCGAACCGAATTAGCGCCAAAAATCGATCCGGGAATGACAAAATTCCTCGTTTTTCGTCAAAACCAAGAAGTGTTTATACCTAAAACCACTCCCAAACGACCAGAAATAAAATTCGACCAAAACCAAGCAAACGGCGGCGAGTCACGGCCCACGCGCCACGCGCGTGAAGAGGGTGGGGATCTTACGGCGGCGCGTGTGGCCCACGCGCGCGCGTTTTCGGCGAACAGTGGCTGCGACTCGGTGTTTCGGAGGGCGGCGGTTCTTTCTACGAGGGTGGTGTCGACAAATGGTCACTTTTGATCGAGACCCGAACTCGAACCCTAAACCTTTTGAACAAGAATTCACTCTACCAACTCTCAAACAAAATTAAAAATCTTTAGGCTTTGATACCATGTTAAACGATAAACTAAAGAGTTGAAGAGAATGTAATTCATGTATTTACTAACGACATGCACATCATATATATACACATTAGAGTCTAACCTAATGGGCTTAAAAGTAATGGGCCTAACTATGTAACTATTATAATAAACTCAACATTTATATCTAACATAAATAAAATTATCGCCCTTAGATTTGCTCGAAACCTGAAAAATCATTAGTTACAACTAATTAGTACTAGAACCAACTTAAAATAGCGAAAACCTGACCAAAATAGCTCAAAATGGCCAAAAAAACCGCTTGAACCAGACTAAACCAGCCGAACCAGTTCAGGTGAACTGGCTAGCCTGTTCAGCCGAACCAATTCTTCCCTATCTAACAGCCACGATGCGCAGGGGAGGGAAAAATCAAGGGAAGCTCACCGTGGCTGGTTTTCCGGCGTTTTTAGGGAGTTCCGACAGCAGAAAGGAGTCCGATCCACGTCTCTCGTACCTCCCTATCTCTCTTCTCCTATCAACCCACACTTCCGGCGAAGAAACCTTGCAAGAAAAAAACCCTCAACCATTCACCCAAACCATCTCGTACTTCAAAATTAGGTTGCTTCCTTTTAAGTTTCTAAGAAAGAAGAGAGTTCTTGATCAACTAAGGGATTTCTTGTATTAATGATTGATCTGATACATTCTCACTTATATAGTAAGTATGTATTGAAAAAGTAATAAACAAACTTCATAACTAACTTTAACAGAATTTGAAACTAACTAATCATGAGCTCAATTAGGGTGCTGTCTTAACATCCCCCTCAAACCGATGGCTGCTTTTGACCAGACTTGTAACTGAGTTCTCCATTGTGAAAAGCTAAGGTAGACAGAGGTTTGGTGAAGACATCTGCCATTTGTGCTGATGTAGGGAGATGATGCACAAAAATCCTCTTTTGATGCACAAGATCTCACACAAAATATATATCAAGTTCAACATGTTTTGTTCTTGAATGAAGAACGAGATTTGCCATATTATTAGAACATGTGATTGCAACACTTTCAATTCACAAGTAAGGAATGAATCCATAAGATTTTAGCTGAAACATTGGCTAGACTTCATTATTCTGCTTCAGTACTAGATCTGGAAATAGTGTGTTGCTTCTTGGAGTTCCATGAAATAAGTGTTAGGAATGGTGTCCTAGAACTTGTAATTATTTAATAATAATAATTTATTAAGAATAAATTAAATGAATAAACATATGTTCTTTATATTATCTAGATTGATTCAATTAATGATATTAGGAATATATGGAAATATATAAATATCAAACATTCAAATAGTAAACCCTAAGTTACTCTTATGAAATCACGACTTAGTATGTGAGTCATACAAGAGGATTAAAGTCGAGATGAGTAACTTAAAAGTGTCTCTGATAAATGGATAACGTTTGGGAACCTTATCCTGGTAACACTGTTGATAGCTTCGCATTTTGTTTATAGACAAATGATCGAATCCTGATCATTCATGTGGGAGACATGAAATGGAAGTATCATATACAATGTTGATTGTATAAGACAGGACCACGATGTTCGATCAAATTTCTCCTTAGTACCGTTTACGAGAAATGATCGAATATCAAACTAAGTTTATCAACCGTGATAGATCTCAATCCTGAGTGAAATGCGGACTCCTATTTGTGGAGTTATGTTCTTTGATTCACATAGTTGAGAGCGATCTGTAAGAACGCTCAATACACTCCTGTTTTGGAAACATGACTAGATAAGTAGCTGGGAACTCATTTTCACAAGATGGAATTCATAACTTTCCTATAAATTAACCGGTATCGGTGCGATACCTAAATATTTTAGGAACTTTAGGAAACTCCCTTGATGTCTCGATTCGAGACATGAACAAGTGGCGCCACGACTTCTATTGATCACAGAAGTATATTATCTCTAGTTCGACTAAAGATAATGTTCATTGGAGAATCAGCGGGAACACAAGGATAAAGCGGTAATTACAAGGGCAAAACGGTAAATTTATCCGCCTGTAATTATGAGGGTTCCACGTGAAGGATATATCACAGATATAAATAAAGATAAACTAAATGGACATAACTCATCTATAGTGAGGGGAGTTCAGCTATGAATCTATAGTGGAATTATTCATAGTTAAATAATAAGTAATTAACTGATTATGAGTTAATCACTTAATTGACTAATTATTAAGCCCATGATCTATAGGTCCATCGGGTCCCTATGCTAGCCCAAATATCGTTGTAGCAAAACTAAGTTATTAATTTAACTTAGGAAGAACAAACAATTTAAGTAATTGATTTTACTTAAAATTAGAAAATATTAATTATTTGAATAATGAGATTATTTAAATGAAAATTAATATCAATATTATTAATATTGATACAATATTAATTGTTTAAATAAAGAGTTTATTTAAATGGAAATTAATGTAGCATTATCAATTATAATATTCTAAGGCAAAATTAATTGTTTAAATAAATAAATTATTTAAACGGGAATTAATGTTAATATTATTAATTATTTAAATAATGAGTTTATTTAAATAGAAATTAATAATTAGTATTATTAATTAAATAATGAGTTTATTTAATTTAATAATAAATATTAGAGAGAATTAAATACAATTGGTTTAGGAAACAAATTGGTTTTGGCCCAAATAATTAATTAGTTGAATAAGATTCAATGGTAATTAATATAATAATTTTCGGCTAAATGTGTTTAATTAGAAATTATTATTTGAATTTTCTAATTTTAAATACATAAATTATTAAATAAAGAAAAGAAAATAAATTTTATATATATGCCCATTAGTTTCCCTGACGCGTGTGCACTCAAAGTGAAGCAAAATCAATTTTTTTGATTTTCGATTCATGTAGGCGCTGAAGCTATAAAAGGATATTCATATATATTTATATTTTATTTATATTTTCTATTTATTTTAATAATTTGGAGATAAGCTTTATCTAATTAGATTAGATATCATATTTTCCTATAAATATGACCATTGGGATTCATATTTAACATACTTCCCACTTTAATTAGAAAAGTGAAAATTCTCTCTCAAGTTTTTGCCCAATTGCCGTTTTTCCTTGGGGAAAAAATTTAGAAGAAATTTTTTCTTCTTTTGTTCTTCCGGTTCGATTCCCACAAGTCGGTTTTGCTTTCGATCGGGATATAGCATAGAAGATCCGGTGTTGCTGAGGATTTGATGCTGTAAAGAAACCTCCAACCGATTCTCCATTTATTACTCAATGTAAGTAAAAGGCCTTTAATTTTCGAAATTAAGCATGAATCTACATGTTTTTATCACAAATTGCATGATATTAATAGATCCATAATTAAATGTTAATTAGTTTACTAAATCAAATTCCGCTAGTTTAGTAAATCATCCCTTCAATTGGTATCAGAGCTAATTTTAATTATCATGCAAAATTGTGAGTTTTCGAAAATTTTGGTGGGTTGCATAAAAATCGTTTTATGTATGTTTTATATAAATTGTGCTATATAAATTGTGGAGGTTTGCTAATTGACTGCTTAGGTATTCTTGAGGCACTTAGGATTTTAAATTTTAGTAGAAAATTTGTAAACCCTAATTTTAGGGTATAGGAAAAGGTTGTAATTTTCCCATACCAAAAGGAGCAAAATCGGCTACACCAAGGGAGGAAGAGAAGAAAATTTTTCTCCACCATTCCATGAGGTCCACGCCCAAAGAGGAGATAAAGAAAAGATAAGGTAAGATATGGTAAGATATTTTAACATAATTATCTTGTTATCTCAATTTAAAAATTTAAATATTTAAGATAAGGATAAAATCCTTTTAAAGATTATATCCCTATCTTAAATTATGAATTTATAAATTGATATAAGATTACATGGAAAATATTTTCTTTATTTTTTCCATATAATTAAAAGATAATTATTTTAAAACAAGTATTTATGGAAATATTAAGGAGATAATATTTGCCCCATAAATACCCATTCCCACGCCTACACCATGGAGGAGAGAGAAAGTTGAAGCCTCAAGTTCTACAATGGAAGATTTAAATTAAGTTGTAATTTAATTTTCCGTTTTAGAAATAGTGCCAAGAATACCGGTCAATTTAGCTATTTATTATTTAAATTTTTATATGTATGATATAATTGTTTTTAAATAATATTCATGCATAAGAGTATGTCATGTAGAAAATCCCACCATAGGTTGTATGATTTTAATTAATTGTACATACATGCATCATGATATAATATGTGTTATTATATGCTAATGTATGTGAAGCATGCTATAATTTTATTTTATAAATGTTATTATCGAAAATTATATTCTAATTGTTTTAGAATTAAAAGCATGCTTATTTAGTTAAAATTCAAAAGTTAAATCTAGTTTAAAAGTTGAATAGAAACTAAATGAATTATTTGTAATATGGAATTATTGTTTAAACAATTGGGCCAAAATCCATATAAGATAAACAAATAGAAACTTTTAATTAAGGGTTAATTAAAAATTAATAATTGAGATTAATTAAATTGAACGGATCTCTCGGCGAAAGCTCGCCAGGCGATGAGGTTTCATAAAGTTCCCCTAACACGGGCGCCTCTAAGCTGGGAGCGATCCGGGAGAAAAGTTCAAATTAATAAATCAAAATTATTAAGACGGCTCATAATGTGATTAGTTTTAATTAGGAAAACTTGAACAATCACTTTATAAAATTAATCTAACCAATTTAAGAGTTAAAGTTGATTAGGTTAATTAAAACTTGGATTAATGAGTTAGCCTGAATTAGTCTAAGTTATGAAACCCTAACTCAAAATATTAAGTGGGAGAAGGAAACATGTCAATGTATCCTATGGTCTCCACTAATGGGCTCAAACGTGAGATTTATACATGGCCTCCGTAACAACTGCTGCGGTGTTCATTCCCATAGGAAGGTTTATTGTATAAATCAATATCAAGTTGGGTCTCCCGAAAGGGATAAAGAATTTTAAATGAGATTGATTGAAGATCGAATCTACACTTCGTAGACACTCTTCAATTTTATTTAAAAGACTAAATTAGTGGGTCACACTTAAAAGGAAATTTGATAAAATTTGTTATCAAAATTCTTGACCAAATACACGGTAAACAATGACATAGGAATATGAGTTATTCTGGAGTTGTCAATTGTTCGAGTGGCATCTCGTTTTAATGATGGTAACCGACCTATCATTCACTCGGGACTTCACTGGTATCATTAAAATATCGTGACATAGTAACATGTTTTAGGGCTTTTTCCGTTCATTAATATGTTCGCATTCATGCATCATATTTAATTTTATGTCGAAACTTTGTGTATTTGAATGTTGAATGCATATTAGATTATTAAGATAAAGTTTATTTAAATTTCAGTAATATAGCATCTGTTTTAGTCACCATACTTGGAAAGAACAAACTGAAATATGAGAACTATGAAATGAATAATTTTAGTAAAGTAGTTTACTTAAATAAATGATAATATTAATTGTTTAAATAATGAGTTTATTTAAATAGAAATTAATATCATTATTATTAATTATTTAAATAATGTGTTTATTTAAATGGTAATTAATAATAAAATATTATTGATAAATAATTATTAATTATTTAGGTAATGTGTTTACCTAAATGGAAATTAATAATTAAACATTTATTATTAATTTTAAATAATAGCGATTATTTAAAAGGATAATAGTAAATAACATATTTATTATTGATTTAAATAATGTCGATTATTTAAATAGAAAATAATAAATATTTATTAATGATAAAGTATAAAATCGGAATATGATATTTTATTTGAATAATTGATTTATTGAAATAAATATCAAGAGTTAATAAATAAGATTTATTAATAAGGAAGAATCTAGAATTGAATTAATGAATTCAATGGATTTTGGTTCAAATTATTAAATACCAAAATCGGTACATATATAATGTTTTAGGAAATAATTGTTGAATTATTTTGTCTAAAATAAATATATAAAAGAATGTTTAACCAAAGACAAATTAAACAAAGAAAAAATTGGTTTTTCTTATTGATTTTATTCACATAAAATCGGCACGTAAGATAAATAAGGAATAAAATTTGATTTTATTCTTGGCATTTATCTTGTATTTATGTTGATAGTATTTCCTAATTCGATTGGAAAACTGTTTTGCGTATAAATACAAACGTCTTGGTTGTTCATTCAAAAGCTTCTAATTTCAATTTTCGAAATTGAAAAATCTTTTTCTTCCTAATTTCGTCGTAACCGATTTTACAATAGTCAAAAAGGGAAGAAAATATTCTTCTTCCCAAAACCATAGTTTTCTAATTTAGTTTAATGATCAATTTGTTTTTATTTTGAATTATGTAATAACTATTGATTCTCATTTCGTATGAATCAAGTTTGGGAATATTTTAAATAAGAGTTATTTAGGTAGATATTTCTTTACAATTATATTACAAAGTTCCAAAGTGTGATTGGATGGTTATTCAAAATACTTAGCATAAAACAAATAAATTCCAAATCCAAATTCTAAACTCCGGTATATCTAAATGAGTTATAAGGTTTAAAAATGTTTAAATACTTAAGTCTAAAATTACTTAAATAAGTTAGAGGGATTAATCTCTTAAAGATGGTTCTCAAGGAGTTTGAGATGATAACCATATTAATCCACGAACTTATGGGATAAGTAAAATCAAATATCTTTGATTTATCAAAGATAACTAGACTTAAACATCACTAAAGTTGGACATTTAGATGTTAGGACTTAAGTGATAAGTAAACATTAAATCGATTTCTTATATTCCAAACATTCGAGTTATTTAAAAGGATGTTTTAAAGGTAATAACCGATATGGAATAAACAAAAAGAATCAGAGAGTAATAATTAGTGAATAATTGAATTCACAAATTATCAAAGAAAAGTTCAGTAAATCAGTGATACTGAAAAAGTTTAAACCATACTTAAGATAGAGAAGAATTACAATGATTTTATTTCACAATAAAACAAGTAGTCATTTAAAAGTTTAAATGGTAAAACTACTTGTAGAACTTTATTTGAGTGGGAGCGTCATAGTACGAACCAAAGGACTTTCGAAGTCCAAGTGAAACTCATTGACTTCAAAATCAATGAATAAAGTTCAAAATAAGTGAAATAAAAATGACACGAATTTTCAATAGTGGAGTTGAAAAATGGTCACTTATACTTATACATTATTTTTGAAATAATAACAAGTATAAAATTGTAATCATTAAACAAATGAAAGTAATGGAGAATTACTTTGTAGTGGGAGCTTAAGAATTTCGAGAATTCTAGAACCAATGTGACTAAAATAAAATTTACAAATAGTATGTTAGTGCACATAGATAAAATGGGAGATTTTATGAGTTGCACGGCTCAAATTCGAACATGAATTTACTTCCATGTAAGAATTCGACAAAAGACCTTTGCGAATTAAACATCAAATGAGTTAAGTATAAGTAAAATAAGTTTTTACTAACTAAACTCTAGATTCGCGTGATTACTAAGTTGTTAGTAAATGAAAGGTGGTTGAACATGATGGTTTCAAATCAATAGTTAATAGAGTTTATTTTATGGCGATAAAATATGGAATCTATTACACTTAATGAAACTAACATCAGACAAAAGAAATACATACTAAACAGATGAAAACGTTACTGATAAAGTATTAAAATGACTACCATGGCTAAATAGTTGATAGTCATCCAGTTTGACTGGAATTACAAGTCAAATCTCCAAAGATCTAGGACAAGTGGGAGATTGTTAGGAATGGTGTCCTAGAACTTGTAATTATTTAATAATAATAATTTATTAAGAATAAATTAAATGAATAAACATATGTTCTTTATATTATCTAGATTGATTCAATTAATGATATTAGGAATATATGGAAATATATAAATATCAAACATTCAAATAGTAAACCCTAAGTTACTCTTATGAAATCACGACTTAGTATGTGAGTCATACAAGAGGATTAAAGTCGAGATGAGTAACTTAAAAGTGTCTACAGTAAATGGATAACGTTTGGGAACCTTATCCTGGTAACACTGTTGATAGCTTCGCATTTTGTTTATAGACAAATGATCGAATCCTGATCATTCATGTGGGAGACATGAAATGGAAGTATCATATACAATGTTGATTGTATAAGACAGGACCACGATGTTCGATCAAATTTCTCCTTAGTACCGTTTACGAGAAATGATCGAATATCAAACTAAGTTTATCAACCAGGTGATAGATCTCAATCCTGAGTGAAATGCGGACTCCTATTTGTGGAGTTATGTTCTTTGATTCACATAGTTGAGAAGCGTCCGTAAGAACGCTCAATACACTCCTGTTTTGGAAACATGACTAGATAAGTAGTGGGAACTCATTTTCACAAGATGGAATTCATAACTTTCCTATAAATTAACCGGTATCGGTGCGATACCTAAATATTTTAGGAACTTTAGGAAACTCCTTGATGTACCGATTCGAGACATGAACAAGTGGCGCCACGACTTCTATTGATCACAAGTATATTATCTCTAGTTCGACTAAAGATAATGTTCATTGGAGAATCAGCGGGAACACAAGGATAAAGCGGTAATTACAAGGGCAAAACGGTAAATTTATCCTTTGTAATTATGAGGGTTCCACGTGAAGGATATATCACGAGATATAAATAAAGATAAACTAAATGGACATAACTCATCTATAGTGAGGGGAGTTCAGCTATGAATCTATAGTGGAATTATTCATAGTTAAATAATAAGTAATTAACCGATTATGAGTTAATCACTTAATTGACTAATTATTAAGCCCATGATCTATAGGTCCATCAGGTCCCTATGCTAGCCCAAATATCGTTGTAGCAAAACTAAGTTATTAATTTAACTTAGGAAGAACAAACAATTTAAGTAATTGATTTTACTTAAAATTAGAAAATATTAATTATTTGAATAATGAGATTATTTAAATGATAATTAATATTAATATTATTAATATTGATACAATATTAATTGTTTAAATAAAGAGTTTATTTAAATGGAAATTAATATAGCATTATCAATTATAATATTCTAAGGCAAAATTAATTGTTTAAATAAATAAATTATTTAAACAGGAATTAATGTTAATATTATTAATTATTTAAATAATGAGTTTATTTAAATGGAAATTAATAATTAGTATTATTAATTAAATAATGAGTTTATTTAATTTAATAATAAATATTAGAGAGAATTAAATACAATTGGTTTAGGAAACAAATTGGTTTTGGCCCAAATAATTAATTAGTTGAATAAGATTCAATGGTAATTAATATAATAATTTTCGGCTAAATGTGTTTAATTAGAAATTATTATTTGAATTTTCTAATTTTAAATACATAAATTATTAAATAAAGAAAAGAAAATAAATTTTATATATATGCCCATTAGTTTCCCTGACGCGTGTGCACTCAAAGTGAAGCAAAATCAATTTTTTTGATTTTCGATTCATGTAGGCGCTGAAGCTATAAAAGGATATTCATATATATTTATATTTTATTTATATTTTCTATTTATTTTAATAATTTGGAGATAAGCTTTATCTAATTAGATTAGATATCATATTTTCCTATAAATATGACCATTGGGATTCATATTTAACATACTTCCCACTTTAATTAGAAAAGTGAAAATTCTCTCTCAAGTTTTTGCCCAATTGCCGTTTTTCTTGGGGAAAAAATTTAGAAGAAATTTTTTCTTCTTTTGTTCTTCAGGTTCGATTCCCACAAGTCGGTTTTGCTTTCGATCGGGATATAGCATAGAAGATCCGGTGTTCTTGAGGATTTGATCTCGTAAAAGAAACCTCCAACCGATTCTCCATTTATTACTCAATGTAAGTAAAAGGCCTTTAATTTTCGAAATTAAGCATGAATCTACATGTTTTTATCACAAATTGCATGATATTAATAGATCCATAATTAAATGTTAATTAGTTTACTAAATCAAATTCCGCTAGTTTAGTAAATCATCCCTTCAATAAGATTACCTCCAAAGTATATGCAAAAACCAGATGTAGAATGTCTATCATCTGGATCAGAGGCCCAGTCAGTATCAACAAAGGCTTGAAGATCGAATTTAGGAGGTTTGGTCAGTAGCAGACCATGGTTTAACGTTCCACTGATATATCTCAAAATTCTCTTCACTGCTTTCCAGTGAGCTTCAGTGGGTTTATGCATAAATTGACAAACCTTATTCACACAATAGGCTAGCTCAGGACGAGTTATTGTGGCATATTACAATACAGCCACGATGCTGCGATATTAATGAGAATCAAACAAAGAATTTCCATCTCAAGCAGAGAGAATAGTGTTGTTAATCATAGGTGTTGCTATTGAATTTTCTTCAAGCATATTGGCTTTAGTTAGCAATTCTGAGAAATACTTCTGTTAAGATAGAAAAAGACCACCATTAGAAGTGTAAGACACTTCAATCTCAGAAAAAAGCTGAGATCACCTAAATTCTTCAAAGCAAAAAGTCTGATTCAATCTGGAAATTAGCTCACTGATAAACACTTGGGAGCTTCTTGTGATTATAATATCATCCACATATATCAGAATGTAAGTACATGAATCTGATGTGTAACGAAAGAATAGAGACTGATCTGCCCTTGAACATTTGAAGTCAGCAGCTTTTAAAAATTGGCTTAATCTTAGAAACCAAGCTCTAGGAGCTTGTTTCAAGCCATATATAGCTTTATTCAGCTTGCATACCAATGGAGTATTAGAATGTTGAATTGTGTATCCAATTGGTTGTTCCATAAGAACTTCCTCTTAGAGTATGCCATGCAGGAAAGCATTATTAATATCTAGCTGCCGTATCTTCTAGGAGTGAGCAAGAGCCATAGTAAGGATGATGCGAATAGTAGCTGGCTTTACAACAAGACTGAAAGTTTTAGTGTAATCAAGATCATCCTGTTGATGGAAAACCTTGGCCACAAGCCTTGCCTTGTATTTAGCAATAGTAGAATCAAAATTCCCTTTTATTTTGTAAACCCATTTGGAACCAATTACCTTCTTATCATGAGGTCTGGGAACCAATGTCCATGTATTATTTTCAGTAAAACATCATATTCTGTCTGCATTGCCCTTTTCCAGTGTTCTGATTTTAAAACATCTTTAGCTGAGGATGGCTCTTGACTATCCAAATTACTAGTAAGAAGCACCTTTGGCTTCAAAATCCTATTTTTTCCTCTAGTTGTCATAGGATGATTATTAGATGTAGCTGTAATTTTATCCTGTAAAGACTGCAGAGAAGGCCGAACTGATATATGTTGCGGATTAGCAATAAGACTAGGGACATCAGAAGATGTAGAAACAAGAGGACTAGTAGCAGGGGAGGCTATATCAGTCTGATTAGAATTAGAAATGGGAGTAATTGAAGCAGATGCGTGTTGAGAAGTAGTAGGTAGAGATGGTGAAATTGGTATGTGAGTCAAAGAAACAGTATTTTGAGATATAAGAGTGGGTAAAATACCATTTTGGTCCCTAAACTTTCACTCGAGTTTCGTTTTCGTCCCTGAACTTTCAAAAATGACGTTTTTCGTCCCTAAACTTTCCAAATCGTTTCATTTTCGTCCTTCCGTCCATTTTTCCGTCTGAACATTAACAAATGCTTACGTGGCATGCTTACGTGGCTTTAAATGCTATTTTAATATCAATTTAATTTATAATAGTTTTGAATGCTTATGTGTCAATTTTTTTAGTCTCTCTCTTCCATTCTCCCACCCCTCCTCTTTCTCTCTCCTACATATCATCCTCTTCTCTAACTTTTCTCCATCATCCATTTTTTCACCACCATGAATACTTTTTCAGTTTTCTCAAGCTTCATCACAACCATTTCTCAACCCAGATCTAGAAACTTAAGGGATAAAAATTTGAGATTTTTTAAGATCTTATAGCCATTGTAATGGAACTCATAAAAGTTGGAAAATTAGAAAATTTATTATATTTTTTCTTCACTTTTGTTTTATATCAATTTTTGTTACGTTTTTAGAAATTAGTTTTTTCTAACATGTTCTTTAACTACATTTCTAAATCTGGGATTTAGAAGATTGTAAATCCACATCCATTGTAAGAAATTTAAAATGATTGCAATATGATTCAAAGATTGCTTATGAGAAGTTGATTTGAATAATAATCAAAAGCTAAAACAAGAAAAACCCTCTTAAGATTGAAAACTCAAGGCTTCTTATTTACACAAGATCCAAAAAAAAGAAAAAAAGACACAATTTCAGTTGAATCTGAGGAAAAAAAAACTCTGTGAAAGGAAAAAAAAAACAGAGAAAGAGATAAAAGCGAGAAACGTGAAGGCGACTGCTAGATGAAGACGATTTGACAGAAACGTGAAGGCGATCTTGGCCAGAAACGGTATCGACTCATGAAGACGATCTTGGACAAAAACGTGAAGGAGAGTGCGAAATGAAAATGATTTGACGATCTTGGACACGGTGGTCTGAGATCGACTCTTGAAGCCGTGGTGGTCTGAGATCGAATCATGAAGCCGTGGTGGTCTGAGATCGACTCGTGAAGCCACGATTTGATGATTGCAAGATGAAGCCACGGTGGTTTGAGATCGAATCGTGAGCACGATCTTGGATAGAAATAGAGTAATAGATCTGACGACGGTGGTTAGTGTATGACAAAGAAAACAACAACGCTACTATGGTTGATTTGGGTGGCGGCTGCTTCAAGTTGAACAAGGGATGGAGATGGGAGAGGTGGGCGGCGGCTGCTTCAAGTAAACAATGAGAAAGAGATGAAATTAGGGTTTGCTTAGAAAGGAAAGAGAGAGGAGAGAGATTATAATTATAAAATGAATAAAAAATGCCACATAATTAAAAAAAATTATTTAAAGAACTAAACATGCCACCTCATTTAAAAAAAGCCACGTAAGCATGCCACGTAAGCATCTGTTAATGTTCAGACGGAAAAATGGACGGAAGGACGAAAATGAAACGATTTGGAAAGTTCAGGGACGAAAAACGTCATTTTTGGAAGTTCAGGGACGAAAACGAAACTCGAGTGAAAGTTTAGGGACCAAAATGGTATTTTACCCTATAAGAGTAGTATCAATTGGTTTTGCAAAAGAGAAGGAAGATTCATCAAACACTACATGTCTTGAAATATAAATTCTTTTATTTGCAGATAAACATTTGTAGCCATGATGCTGGTAACTATATTCTAAGAAAGTGCATTGAGAAGACCTATATTGGAGTTTTTGTTTATTATTTGGTCTAAGGTAGGGATAGCATGAACAACCAAAGGTTTTGAGAAAAGTATAATTGGGTGGTGTGTGAAATAACTTTTCTATAGGGAAAATAATGTGAAGAACTGTTGTGGGAAGCCTATTAATAACATAAACTATAGTTGCGAAGGCATCATCCCAAAAAGACATAGGTAAGGAGGCTTGAGCAAGTAGAGCTAAACCTGTTTCAACAATGTGTCTATGTTTTCTTTCCACAATACCATTTTGTTCAGAAGTGTATGGACAAGAAAGTCTATGAGTGATGCAACGTGTGTGAAGAAAAGTGGGAAGAGATTTGAACTTTCCACCCCAATCTGTTTGCAAAGAAATAAGACTGGTTTGGAGTAATTTTTCTGCTTGGACTTTGAATTGAATGAATGTTTTATAGGCATCAGCCTTAGATTACAAAAAATAGATCCAAGTATGTCTTGAAAAGACATCGACAAAAGACATATAATACTTGAAACCATTATGTGATATAGTGTGTGCAGGATCCCATAGATCAGACTCTACAAGTTGAAGGGGAGTTGTATAAACTGTAGCAGATGAATTAAAGGGTAATTTATGACTCTTTGCTACTTGACAAGATTGACAAAAGTAAGAATTTTTATTTGATGAATAGGAGATATTACATTTATTCAATATAGATTTGACAGTAGAAACATTAACATGAGCTAATTTACGATGCCAAATATCGAGTAAGCTATTTTTATCAGTACATTGTAAAGAAGATTGTTGATCTGAGACAGTGTTGAAACTAAATGCTGTAGAGGATGATGGAGAGGTTGTGAATGATTTGAGATGATTTAGATCTGGTGGAGACTTTGACAATTCTTTGGGATGATGCTTTTGCAAATTGAATCTGTATAGACCTCCCTTAACAGCACCTTCAAGAAGGGTTTTGCCAGTTGCTTGGTCCTTGACACAACAAAAATTTGGATGAAATTCAAAATAGACTCTGTTATCTTTAACAAACTGACTTACACTAATTAAATTTACAGTAATTTTAGGAACATGGAGAAGGTTTTTAGGACAAAAGGAATGCAATAAAGTGGGTGAGATTAGATTTGTAGAACCAGAATGAGATGTAACAAAACCTGCTCCATTACCAACTTGCATTTGATTATTGCCTGCATATTCTCCACCAATAGCCAGATTATTCAAGTCATTAGTAACATGATTTGTTGCCCCTGAGTCAGGAATCCAGTTGCTATCATTGTTCATATCATTTGATAGCATCATAGCAGACATAGGATTAGTATTGGAAGCCCCAAAATGATTAAATTGGCTATAGCTAGTATTTCCATTTCCACTTCCCTGTGAATTTGGTCCAAGATAATTGAGATCAAAACGTTGATAGCATTTCCATTCTAGCCTCTTCCACCTCTATTTGGTCCATGATATTTGCTGCACAATTGGTATTGGTGCCTGCCATTTCCATTCCAGCCTCTATTATTGCGACCTCTTCCTCTATTTGTTTGTTGATTTCCATATCTCTGTCCATTACTTGAACTATTATTTCCCCTATTTCCTGTCTGAAACTGAGTATTACTATTGCTATTTCCACCATTTCTTTGAATTGTTAAGTTCACATATGGTAAAGATCCTTCAGAATTAGGCATATTTTGGTCAATTCGTGCCTCATGAGTCAATAACAAAGCTGATACATTTTGTACTGATTGATGCTTAGTTTTTGACGTTATTACAGAAACAATTGCATCATACTCAGATCCAAGACCTGACAATATCTTGATCAGAAGTTTCATTACCTACAGATGCAAGAGAAGCAACATATCCCTTCATTTTCTTCAAATAATCTTTCATGGACATGCCTTCTTTCTTCGTATTCTGGATCTTTGTCTTGAATTCCATTACTTTAGCTATATTTCTATTTGAGAAAAGTTCTGCTACACCATTCCAGACTTCTTTTGCTGTTTTGCAATCCAGTACTTCAGAAAGGATCTTTTCAGTCATTGATCCTATCATCCATGAAGATAACAATTTATCTTGCTTCTTCCAAAAACTGAATTCAGGATTGATAGTTGTTGTTGCAGAGTTTCCAGTTCTAGTGGTTTATGTATTTCACTGGTTGTTGCATATCATCTTCAATATAGATCTCCAATCCATGACCTTCAATGGCTGTTTCCACTTAAAATTTCCACAGCAGGTAGTTATTGTCATATAATTTGACAATAGAAGCCTTATTTCCCAGATTCACTGGTTTTGTCATTTGATTTTGAGAATCAATCGCTGCATTTGATTGATTTTCTGTTGCGCCAGAGGAAGACGCCATTGTTGAATCCTTCAAGGATCTCTTCAAATTTTTCTTTTTGCTGTGAGCCTAAGGCTCTAATACCATCTTAAGATTCTAAGAAAGAAGAGAGTTCTTGATCAACAAAGAGATTTGTTGTATTAATGATTGATCTGATACATTCTCACTTATATAGTAAGTATGTATTGAAAAAGTAATAAACAAACTTCATAACTAACTTTAACAGAATTTGAAACTAACTAATCATGAGCTCAATTAGTGTGTTGTCTTAACACTTCCATGGCCAACTACCGGCGACGTATCGAGCTGAGAATTCGAGTTTCAGTTTAGTGACGGTGGCGGTGGCGTGGTCAATCCGACGGAGAGAAGATGAAGAAAATAAAAAAAATCAAGAGAGATAAGGAGGTGGGGTGGTGGCTATGGCTGTCTCACGGCGGCGTGGAGGGATGACGACAACACGTAGGGGCGGTGGAACGTTTAACAAAAGAAAAACGAGAGAGGGAGGGGCTGCGTGGCCTTGCGAAGAAGAAGAAGAGAGGAGAAAGTTAAAAAAAGAAAAGAAAAGGAGAGGGGCGGTGGTGGAGGCTCATGAAGGGAGAAGAAGAAAAGGATTTTGTGGTTTTCTCTATCTCTTTTTACCCAATAGATATTGCCCTAAAATTTAGGGATATGTCCAAAAAGAAGAAGGGACCCCACACTTCGTTATCATCTTAAAATAACTTAACAAATCACCAATTAATAACTTAACTAATTTAACTAACGTATCAAATTTAAATAAATAAGATGAAATAAAATAAATAATTAATAAATTACTACGAAAATAACGGGACGTTACAGTTAATTTAGGGTGACATTATATTTTAATAATTTTAGTTTTATCCATTACTTTAATATTGATTTAAAAAGGTATTAAGAATTTCCTCTTAAAATTAGTAGATTTCTATATATTAAACTTAAATATGAAGTTTAATTGACCCTAAGGCTTAATTTTTTTGCAAAAAGTTTTGTTATTAAATCTAACCATTTTTTATTGTTAATTAATTGTCTTGGATGTAATTTTTTTCACTGGTTATCTTATTTGTTACTTGACTTGATCAAGGTTTTGTTTTCCGTTTTTAAATATTACATAATTTTTTACACATTTCTTTTGATAATCATAATTTTTTAGCAGTTCTATCGCTATAAATTAGGAGACTATTTAACATCAATCCACTAAATATAAGAACAGTTCATATATGAAAATATAAAATAAGTTTATGAAATTTCTTACAAATCATCAAAATATTATCGTCTTATAAATATTTCTCTCAATCCATATATAAGTTTAACCATTCAAAATCTCCTCTCTTAATTTCTGCACCATTTCTTAGTCTTCCTTTTAATCGCCTAATATTCGTTTTTTTCTATTAGGATTTCAGTAGTTTTCCAATTGAATCTAAAAAACCATATAAATTTAAAAATAGAGATAGAGATAAGAATAATAGGTTAATGGATGGAGAAATTAAATAAAATAAATCTAAACAAATTTAAAATCTATAACAATAAACTATATCAACATGAAAAAAACAACAACTATGTATGGCATTGATTTTTCTAGCATGATTGAATTTTGGGGTTTGATCTCACATTCCTTTTCTCCTTTCTAAACAAAAATTATTTTTAAATTATATTGTAACTATATAACATTTAGGTCGATGAAAATTAGCATTTTTTTACCCAATAGGAAATAACATTTTTTTCTAAAGAGATCACAAATAAACAATGTATCCTTACATTTGAAGTTTTTTTATTTTAACTATTTATCCACTCTTCAATTATTAATCAATTTTTTAAAATTATCAATATTTAAGTTTACCATTTTCTTTTTTAAATGATTATGGAATGATGCAACAGAGATGATATAGGGAAAAGTTTAACCCAAAAATAATTATAAGGAGAACAAACCTTTTGATATATTTTTTTTAAAAGTATATGACATATTTTCAAATTACCTGAGAGATTAATGTAGATCTGAGATCAAGATGGTGTGATGTACTTTGTTTTTTTATGAGAAAAAGTGTGTATAAGGTTCTATTTTGACAAAGTAGGTAGTGGTTTTTTTTTGTTTTTTTAGTAGAAGTAAGAAAGCAGAACAACCAAAGCCAACAGGGAAAAAAAAAAAAAAGCAAAACAGAAACTTTTAGGGTTTGTAATTGAAAAAGATGGTGAAAATAGTGGTCTAAAATTTGAAGAAGAGAATATATATATATATATATATAATTACTCTTAATGGTTTTAATAGCTCTCAATTTTTACGGTTTTTTTTCCTAATAAAATTATTTGATTTTAAGGATACATAAATGGTAATTATTTTCTAGAAGATGTCGTTGGCAATGATTCTCGAATTCAGACACTTTGAACTTGAAAGGAATTATTACTTCTAGTACCAAACATAACTGAGTGGCGTCGATGTTCCCGAAAACATCAGTTCCTTCAACTGCTCTTAATCTCTCTTCAAGAACTTGGAGTTTCTCATTCGATGCTAATTTTCTTTCTCTTTCCACTAACTCTGTCTTGCCTTCAGGATCGTCAAGGTTTGGTACCGTGATGTCAGCTTTGAACGATTCATTCACTTGACGATTAGAAGTTTCAATAGGGATCTGTTGATCTTTTTGTGGGAATGGAAGTGGACGCTCTATTGGATTGTCAAACAGAAGGTTGTATGATGTGGATTGTCGGATCAAGCCTTCCTTTGCTGTTTGAGGGAAAGATGGATTGAATCCTGGCGGATAAAATGAAGTATCTGATTCAAAACGTGCTTGGATATCAGAGCGTGCTTGAGAGTTAGTATGTGATTGATGGTCGAAGCGTGGTTTAAAAACCGGGGTTTCATGAGTAGACTTTGTGACAACTTTCCCCTTTTCAATGACAAAGAGGAGTTTAACGAGCTGCTTCTAAATGGTATCGACATTTTTCCTTAACTTCTCTTATTTTTTCTGCTTTTCTTCTTTTTTCTCTCATTTCCTGTTCCTTATTTTGTTGATCATCCATTATTTTTACTTTGTATCTTGTATTATAAGGATGTGAATGTATTTGTCGAGCTATTGTCAAAGACTTTAAATTTTTCGGGAACTTTAAAATTGAAAATAAAAAATAGTAAGAAAATCTAAAATGTGACAAAAAGTGAATATTATTAATGAAATGAAAATTGACAAACTAGATACTACTTTTCAAAATAAAACTAACAAATTTTTGTAATTTACTAAAAATTTAAAAGTAAACCTAAACACGAAAATCAATAAAATGTTCCCCAATGCCCTAGGTCTTTATGAATCTTTCCAAGGAATTTGATGATCTTCTTTAGATTTGGATGAGTAGGGATGATAAGAGTCTCTAAAGCGGATGCTTCTTGTGCCAATTGGTTGGTTCTTTTGGTTGCTTTCTAATTTGCATTACTACTTGCTCGATATTGCGACGTATCTTGGTATTCACTTGATTCACTTATCCGAAATCAATTCTTAGCCCAATATATTGATCTTCTAGAATTTTATGTTCTCTCAACCGTTTCTCTTAAATTTATGTTTTCATCACGTGCTCGAATCAACTCAGCTTCACTTCCACTAATATTTAACTGCCAATCATACAATGTTCGTCGCAAAAGACAATTATTCTCTTCTATTTCAGCTATTTCTCTATTTCTTGTGTTGATAACTTCCTCCAATTCTTCTGCCAACTTTTTGAGTGAGACGATTTCTGATTGATGTCTCTCAATTTGATCCTCTCGTGATTTCAAAGTTGTTTGCAGAATTCCCTTATCCCTTCTTAATCTGCACATCCTCTGACTAAATTCTCGAGCTTCTATGTCTAGTGCAAGCAACATCTCTCTCTAACTTTTCCTGGTTCTTCATGTTATTCCTCATCTTCTGCAATTCTCGTTCTAACTTATCATTTCGTAACTTCTCTAACTTCATTTCTTCTTTTAAGTTTTCATTTTTTTGTGTGAGAAATGAATTCTTTCCTCGGAGAATGGCCAGTTCATCATCATGTGATTTTTCTTCAAGGATTTGTACTGGCCCTGTATCTTCATCCATTCTTTCTTCACGAATCGATAGGTTGACCATGTTCTTTCCTATTTTCAAATGCCATTGCTCGTATTTAGGTGTGGTGATATGAAAACCTCGCCCCCCTTGAATTATGCTAACAGATTTCCATGCCATCACTTTTTGTTCTATAATCTCCTTGGAATTCTCCAACTCATATGCAATTCTGAATTCTTCAAATCAGACGTAGCTGGAATGAACTGTTTTAGCCCTATCTGTCGTAATACCATCAATGAAGCATATGATATACCTCCCCACGATACTAAGAGTGAAAGTGTTTGGAAGTCACCACCTTTGTACATCATAGGCTTCATTGTCATCCATGATGCCTTCCATTGTACATCGTCTGGCTTCAAAGTTGAGAATTTTTTTTATCCAAGTCTCTTTTTCAGGTGAAGTGTGGTCCATATTTGTCTAGATGAATTCCAAAATAGGATTTTGCATCATATTCTAAGAATTAGTGAATTTTATTCTCGGAATATTAAATTCAGGTGGACATTGAACATGGCTAAAAATCCAGATATAAAGTAATTGAGCACACCGTATAAATTTCCTTGTTCCTTTTGTTCGACAATGGTTCAATGATCGAAATGTCTCTGCTAAGATAGGCATGATTTGATTTACTCCCACTTCTAATTTTGCGAACAATTTGACAACCCCTTCTTCCACGTGTCCTGCAATTTTTGGAAATAGAATCGCATTGTAGATGCAAAGAGCTAGTAGTGCAAGTTCTCTACTATCATTTAGATATTTCTGTCGAAGCTTCATCAAATATTCTATCGAGATGCAAATACTTTTTCCTTTAATTTTTGTTTGTTTCTCAAATTCAAAAGCCTGAATCTTCCCCAAGAATGATGCCAATGCCCTCTTCATTGTGAGATCTTTGCCATACTCATAGACCGAATTTTCAGCTGGACAAGGTGTATGTAGCAGAGACTGATATTCTTCAATAGTAGGAGTCATATCAATGGAGCTAAATGTAAAACAACTGTAGGCGGGATCCCACTATTGAATTAATGCCCTCAGAACTGAATGATTGATCGACGCATATAAGAGTTGAGCTATGTTACCATATTTTTGGACAAATTCTTCTTTCTTTTCTGGAGTTAAGCTCTCCCAAGCTTGCTTTAGAGGTTCGAGGTTAAATTCTAGAAAAGAAATGCCTTTGAGAGATAAAACGACATTTTCTGATATACAATCTCCATGGGTCTTTTGTATTTTCTCTGACCAGATTCGCATGATGAGTGTGTTATGAACTCTGATTTGTGGAGTTGTGTTCTTTGATTCACATGATTGAGAGTGATCCGTTGATACGCTCAGTACATTTCTATTGTGGGGACATAACGAAATAAGTAGTTGGGAACATTTTTACACAAGGTGATATTCACAACTTTCCCATTATGAGGGTGTCAAGTGCAACGTTTAACAATTTTAAGAACTTAAGGTAACATTTGTAAGCATGGAAGCATTACTTTATAGTTGGACTATAAAAATTGTTCATTAGAGAATCATCGGGTACACAAGAATACAAGAGATAATTACACAGATAGCTGTAATTATGAGTTTTACTACGTGAAGGATACGTCTCATCCTTACTTGATAACTAATGGACATAACCCATCTATAGTGACAGGAGTTCAACTATGGGTTTATAATAGAATTACTCATAGTTAATAATAGTAATATTTAAAATATTAATGAGTTTAATCGATTAATTAACTTATTATTGAAGCTCATGATCTATAGGTCCATCAGGTCCCTATGCTAGTCCAAATATTGTTGTAGCAAAACTAAGTTATTAATTTAATTTAGAAAGAACAAATAATTTAAGTAATTGATTTACTTAAAATTAGGAAAGATTAATTATTTAAATAAAGAGTTAATTTAAAATGGAAATTAATATTAATTATAAGCAAGGAAGTAAAAGTCGATGTCGGTCAAGATGTCGAGGTTCAAATATACGGAGTTGTCTACGGAGTTGTCGATGTCGACGGACATTCCCATAAAAATCACGAAAACGATGAAAACTTATATTAATTTTTGGACTTCATAAATGAAACTTTCACAGTAGGGTATTTAAGTCATAATCTACCATATAGTGAAAATATACACCTATAAATGCATGAAATTTGTCAAATTATGAAAAATTGGAGAAAATGTATCGAACGTTCACATCACATTAAACATTTTTATTACAACGATGACTTCAAAATACATATGACTAAAAACGACATGAATACCTCGGTGGGTCAACAACACCATCACTCTCATTTTGTTTCCAATTTAAGTACCCTTGTCATGTCAATCGACCCTCGTAATTGCGAACAAAATTGTCGACATGCAATAGATACGAGTCATCACTTGCACAAATAGGCCCTCGTCGTAGATAATGATCCAAATTTCGAGCTTGAACAAGCATCGGAATAGGGATCGGGATTGGGACATACATAAATGACGAATCATTGGATTGAGATCCATGTTGAGAGGTCATGGACTCTTGGGAGACATCGGGAAGTTTGGATTGTGATGAATGTTTTGCTGAAATTGAGCCTGAGCTTGAGGGAAGTTTTGATATTGAGGGATATTATGCTAAAATTATGTCCCTCCAATTCCATAGCCAAAATTATCTTGAGGGTAATTTTGTTGAGGCACAAACTATGATTCCGCATCTGGAATATTCGATGCATGAGAAGATGCTATTGAGTCTCGATCGCTGATCTTCCCTAAACCCTAACAAAAGGTTTTCTGATTGCAGCTATCCCCTCACCACCTTCACGATTTCCATGGTCTGAATCATGGGTCGCGTGATCAAAATTCGATGGACAACTCGGTGAATGTCGACAAAAATCGACGGACAACTTACTGAATGTCGACAAAAGTCGATGGACAACTCGATGAAGGGATAACGTTGTCTGACAACGATTGGATAAGTCGAACGAAGTCGATGTCGCTAGGTATCGTCGAGTTGTCGAAGACTTCGTATAAGATATTTCTTATTCCATCGTCGAGTTGTCGAGCCTTGTTTTGAGCGAGTTGTCGTCGACATTGTCGACAATGTCAACGACTTTTGCTTCCCTGATTATAAGACAATATTAATTCTTTAAATAAAGATTTTATTTGAATGGAAATTAATATAAAATTATTAATTATAATATTTTAAGGCAAAATTAATAGTTTAAATAAATAGCTTATTTAAACGGGAATTAATGGTAAAATTATTAATGATTTCAATAACGAGTTTATTTAAATGGAATTTAATAATTAATATTATTACTTCAATAATGGTTTTATTTAAATTAATAGTAAATATTATAGAGAATTAAACTCAATTTATTTTGTGAATCCAATTGGTGTTAGCCTAAAATAATTAATTAATTGGATAAGATCCAATAGTAATTAATAATATAATTTTCGGCTAAAATGTGTTTATTTATAAATTACTATTTGAAATTTTCTAATTTTAAATACATATATATATAATTCTTAATTAAAGAATAAAAAAATATATGCATTTCTTGGCATTAGCGTGCGTTAAGATTAATGTAGTTTTATATTTTTTTATTTATCTTTTCTTTATTTTATAATTAGGAAATAAAATATTCTAGTTAGATTAGGATACCATATTTTCTTATAAATATGACAATTGTGATTCATATTTTACACTCTTCTCACTTTGATTAGAAAAGTGAAAATTTTCTCTAAATTTTTTGCCAATTACCGATTTTCCTTAAAGAGAAACAAGAAGAAATTTTTTCTTCTTTTGTTCTTCCGGATCGATTTTCACAAATCAGTTTTGCTTTCGATCGGGTCATAGCGTACATGGTTTGATGATTAAAGAACCTCTAACAAATTCTTCATTAAATTTCTATGTAAGTATTTTAAAAGTTTCTTATTTTAAGTTTAAGGCATTTTCATTATTCTTGCATGATAATAACAATGATCCATATTAATTATGAGGTAATTAATAAACCAATCAATTTCCACTGCGCATTAGATTTATATCTCACTCCCTTCAATAATGACTGTACAAGACTGAACCACGATGTTTATCAATTTCTTAATAATGCCATTTATAGGGAATGATCAAAATATCACTCAGATAATCAAGTGTGATAGATCTTAATTATGAGTGTGTTATGAACTCCTACTTGTGAAGTTGTCCTTTGATTCACATGATCGAGAGTGATCCGTTGATACACTCAATACAGTTATGTTTTGGGTAATGAAATGAGTAGCTGTGAATATTTCTACACAATTGTCTTACTATGACGGTGTCAGTGAGACATTTCACCATTTTAAGAAGTTTAGGTAACTCCATTGTTGTAGTGATTCACTACTTGAATAAAGAGACGTCTTCCACCAATCATAGAAGTATTAATTTATAGTTGGACTATAAAAGTTGTTCATTAGATAATCGTCGAGTATACAAGGATACAAGAGATAATTACAAGGGTAAAACAAAAATTTAACGTAGCTGTAATTATGAATTTTATCATGTGAATGATACGTCGCATATTTACTTGATACTAATGGATATAACCCATTTATAATGAGTGGAGTTCAGTTATGGATTTATATTGGAATTACTCATAGTTAATAATAGTAATTAATAGATCAATGAGTTTAATGGATAAATTAACTAATTATTGGAGCTCATAATCTATTGGTTTATCAGATCCCTATACTAGCTCAAATATAGTTTGAGGTTTGCATTTTAAAAGTCAATAGATCCAAAATTTCGAATGTTTTGTAGTCTTCAAAGGGTGAAGAGGGCATTTAAGACTATAAATGTAAGTAAAGAGTCAAAATAGTATGAAATAAAAGGTGTATGTTTCAAGTTGAAAATTTGAAGCTCATTTATGTAAATTCCCAATTAACATTAACAATCTTATATAAAAGGCCATTTCCGTTTCCCGCCTTTGTTTTGTGTTCGGAATCGGATATCAAATCAAAGAAAAGAAAGAAATGGGTATTAAGGTAGGTATCTCATCTTTCGTTCTTTCACTATTATTCTATTGTGTTAGGAATCTGATTTTGGTTTGTTTGTTTGTTTGTTGAATTAGGGTTTAACGAAGCTGTTAGCAGACAATGCCCCTAAAGGAATGAAGGAGCAGAAGTTCGAAAGCTATTTTGGTCGCAAAATCGCTATTGATGCTAGCATGAGTATCTACCAGTTTCTTGTTAGTATACGAAAACCTATTTTCATTCTCCCTTATTTAGCAATGCAATGCAATTCAATTATTGTTTATTAAATTTTGTAGATTGTGGTTGGTAGAAGTGGGACTGAGATGCTCACTAACGAAGCCGGTGAAGTCACTAGGTATCGTTTCGTATCGTTTCGTTTCGTATTACTTTCATTTCAATTTGTTCTTTCTATTCTAATCTGTCTCTTTCTTTGTCAATTAGCCACTTGCAAGGCATGTTTAACCGCACTATTAGGCTTCTCGAATCCGGAATTAAGCCTCTGTAAACCTCTTTCTCTCTTTCCTTTTCACTCTCTCGTTATCTTTAATTTATCATCTATTCATTCCATTCAGCTATGTCTTTGATGGAAAGCCTCCTGATTTGAAAAAACAAGAGCTTGCTAAACGGTACGCTATCCTATCCTATCCTATTATTTCCCCTTTTCTCACTTTCAAATCACTATTACTCATATAATATATCACAGTTACTCTAAGAGAGCCGATGCTACCGAGGACCTGGCTGATGCTGTGGAGGTATCTCACTTTCCCATTAAACCTCTTTCTTTATTTTCTTATAAACCACATCCCACTGCTACGCTTACTATCTCACCCATCTAGGCTGGCAATAAGGAGGACATCGAGAAATTCAGTAAAAGGACAGTCAAGGTTACTCTTTTATAATACTACATACTCACTCTTGTCATTTAGGATTGAATTTAGATCACATTCATATAATAAAGTGATTAAATTGCAGGTTACAAAGCAGCACAATGATGACTGTAAAAAACTCTTAAGACTCATGGGAGTGCCTGTCATTGAGGTGTGTGACTGCTGACTATACATTATAATTATCTTACTCGTTGCGTTACTTGTAACATTAACATATATGAGTCCCGATGGATGCTGCAGGCACCTTCCGAAGCAGAGGCACAATGTGCTGCACTTTGCAAATTGGGCAAGGCAAGTAATCTGAATCTAAACTTGTGAACTAGGAAATAAGGGCACAGTTGTCGACATTACATTACTCAAACATTGAGTCATATCAAGGCTACATTGAATAAATTACATTTTTTAATAATTTTGTTTGCATACTTTTACATATTTCAACGCTTTCAAACATGGTACGTTCTATAATGTAAAAATTGAGTTATACATACATGTATTCCTATTACAATATCAAATTATTGATTTCAAGAGTTTTATAAATATCACAAAGAAAATTATATTTCTTTTAAGAATGTGACATTCTCCAACAAAGTAAGTGCAACATTACAACACACTACTGCTGCGATCACTGACAGATATTTTCTTTGTCTCATAGACTGTTTAAAGACACTATAGAAAATCTCCTCCTTGAAATACAGCTGATGGAAAACATCCCAAACTTACCTGGTTGTATGGATTGATGTCGACCATGACATGTTTTGAAGCTTTAGATCAATTTTAGGTTCAACCACAGTGCTCCTTACCTTACCATTCAAGGAGTTATCACCATTACATTTACAATTGGTGATTTGTAGGTTTAGGATCTCATAATGATAGCTAATTTATTATTGTTGAGAGAGAAGTTTCTTAAGTAGTTTTGGGTATTGAAAAGAGGATATCAACGGAAAAAAAAAGAAACAAAGAGGTAGAGGTTATTAGGGAAAGTTTCTTATGGGATCGTATCAACATGAAATACAGTATAGCTGTACATATCATCCACTCCGATGACCAAACAGAGGTGGATAAGAATATTTTGGGAAACATGGTGAGGTGCGCAGCTAGTGATACTTCTAAACAGTGGGATGCTTCACCGACTGAAGCTGTGTTCACTTATAATTCTATGACTAATTGGTCTACTGGAAGGATCTTGTAACAAGAAGGAAGAATATCTGGCACCACATATAAGTTGGGGGGGGGGGGGGGGATAAGTAAAACTTTGTAAGTGAGTGGGGGCACGAAATAAGTGAAAGTGAGAGGGGGTTTGAATGAGCCTGCCCTCATCCCAAGGCATGTCCGTTCTTGAGGCATTCTTTTGTTGGGAAAACCTCATATCTAAAGATGTTCTTCTCTAATTTTTTTTCAGGATAAGAAGCAATTTTAGCCATGGGCTGTCAAAGATATTAGAGGAAAAAAGAAACTTTTTTTTTTAATATATGCAAATTCTTCTTCTAAAAGAAGTGCATGGAATTTCAATGATATAGAATTACTTGAATATACTTCTTTATTGAACATTCTTCATAATATGGTGATTGACCCTCGAATTTTTTTTATGCTGCTCCTGATTTTCTTTGAACCTCATGATATATTTTGGTTTCATGGATTCTAAAATTCTCATGTTATTTGAAATGTTCTTTTTAGAAAGCTTAAATATTTGTCATAAATAACTTAGACCTCATTGTGCAGTATCTTCTTATTGTTGTGGTTAATGCTATAGCAATGGTGAAGGATTGATCATTTATTTTCCATTGCTTGTTTGTAAGGGGCTTATGGTACAGACTTTTTTTATACATTAACACGCGGTGAATGAATTTATTTCAAGGAATTTCTTCCTTTATGTGTTGGGATATTATGGTGATTAGGCTTCCAAAAAGGGTTGGATTTTTTTTAGATTAAGGTCGAATAAGTAGAATTTGTTTGGATTACAGAAAATGCACATTTACTTTTTCATTAGCATAATAAAAATCTATGGATTCGGTACTTCTTTTTTCGGTAAGCTTGAACTCTAGATGGGTTTCTTTGTTGCAGTTTTCTGTATTTTTTTTTTTGTTATATCGATTGGAAAAGACTGTTCTTAGGTTCACGTATTTCAGGTTTATGCCGTTGCCTCAGAAGACATGGATTCTCTAACATTTGGTTCTCCTAAATTTCTTCGTCATTTAATGGATCCAAGCTCAAGGAAAATCCCAGTTATGGAATTTGAAGTTGCAAAGGTGATTTTGCGGCAATCTCAGTTTGGCTGTTTATTTTTGTTACCATTCACCACATAGTTTTATTTCAGATTTTGGAGGAACTGAACCTTACCATGGATCAGTTCATTGATCTCTGCATTCTTTCTGGATGTGATTATTGTGACAGTATTCGAGGTATTTAGATTCTTTTTATGTTTTTCTCCTTCTTGATGTTGTTGATGTTCAAATTTTGTCGCGTTGTCTTGAGTTTTCTGTATCTCAAATTTAGAGCCCTTGTGCATCTATTCCACAGGTATTGGGGGACAGACTGCCTTAAAGCTTATCCGTCAACATGGGTCTATAGAAAATATATTAGAGAACATAAATAAAGAAAGGTAGTCTTTTCTCCCTTTTAATTAGTTAACTCAGTGTTTTAAAAAGTGCACAAAGTGAAAAAATGCAAATAAATAATCTAGATATGCCTTTATTTTTAAACAATATCTAAGAAAAGGCCTCAATTCAATAAATTTTCATAATATTACTCTTGATTATACTATAATTTTCACATAAATATATATATTTTTTATTTTCATATTGTTGCTTCGCATTCAATTTCAGACTCGCTTTTAAAAGACTGAGTTAACTGATAGTTACATGAGTCCCAAATACCCAAAATAATGAAGCATTCAATCACTAGCCATATTCTTTGTGCCTTCTCTACTTTCTTCTTCTGGTACTCCTATAACAGTGTCTATCTATTTTTACAACCTTTGAATAAGTTACTAATCTTTTATTTGTCAACGAGAATGGAAAAATGAACATCATGTATTGGAGATGATTAACAATTACATTCTCTCTCAATAGTTAACTGTTGATGAAATTTGTTTTTAAAGCCATTGAAAACAACTACAATAATGAAAAGGAAAAACGATAACTGACGAACTTCCCTCAAGGCTTCTCATAGGGATGACATTTTAAATTCACACTCTCCATCCCGAGCCCGTACCTTTTCCTTGAGAATGACATGCAAGAAATCCCAATCAACCAAACCGCTTTCTTAAGGTCAAGTTTAAAAATCAAACCCCCTTTTCTTTTATTTTCCATTCATCTTCAAGTTTATTGACAATGAGGAAAGGATCCAAAAATTTGCCTCCCTCCTACAAATGCAATTTGGTATTTAGTGATAATGTGCGAGAATCAGTTTTAATCACTTTGCCAACACTTTTGCCACCAACTTTAAGGGCCGATTGTTAGACTAATAGGGCTAAAATTCCTGACTTCCTCATTGTACTTTTTCTGGGATTAAAATTTCATAGTTGAATTCTATAAATGGGAACTTAGTTAAGTTACAAATATGTTTTAGTTTTAAATTTTGTTGATGTCCTCAATTTTTGTTTATTGGGAAACCACTAAATTTTGTTTATTTGAAAGATGTGGCAAGTTTTTGAGGAACACCTAACTTAATGCCTTTCCCTCTTATTATCATTATTATGTTGTAAACAGGTACCAAATTCCAGATGATTGGCCTTATCAAGAAGCTCGCCAACTTTTTAAAGAACCACTAGTGTGTAACGATGAGGAGCAGCTTGACATTAAGTGGGCCGCGCCAGATGAAGAAGTAATTTTATTTTTCATTTTGTAAAAAAAGTATTCTCCTTGTACACTATATTTTTTTTATAGTTTTTCTTAATAATACTGCTATCACATCTTTTGCAGGGCTTGATTGCATTTTTGGTGAATGAGAATGGGTTCAACAGTGATAGAGTGATGAAGGTCTACCCTTGTAATAATATGAATGTTTATATATATTAGGCTTTGCATGCAAGTTTGATAGAAATCAAGTATGTCTCATTGATATTATACTGAATACAGTGTAGGAAGAAATTACTTTCTAATCTTTTCATCACTAAGAATTGAATAAAACTGTTAAAACTCCCTGCCTTGTATAGATCCTATGGATCTCATACACAAACGCCACTCCAAACTCACGTAACAACCTCATAGAATAGAATAATAACCATGCCCATGATTCCCTATTTACCATATTCCTTTGGGAATATCTATAAATGATCTAGGCTCTATGAAGTACCCTGTTCCAATGAAGTCTTGATAGGCCTACTATACGTAAGTTTTATGAGAGAGGAAAGGGGTTGGGAAAACAGAATGTGGATAAGAATTAAGTAGCTGAGGTGTAAGATGCCTTGTAACCGTTTGGGGGTATTTTAGTAAATAAAGAAAGGCTGGTAGTACTATATATCTATTAGGTAGATTTACTTTTAGGGATTCTAAATATTGTATTGATGTAATAGAGGAGAGAAAGGGATTCTCGAATTTCCCTATTGTGTTGAATTCTTAATGAAATGCCTCTGAGATGCTAACAAGTCTCTCAAGTCATCTTACCCTCAAGGTGAAAATGAGGAAACAAAGCTTACCAATCTTGAATGAACCGCCTAGTTGCTTCTTCTTTAGCCATTCACTGTCAGTGAAGTAAACATGATAGGAATGTTATGAAGGGGTAAAATAGTAATAAGGTTATAAGTTAGTTATGGAGGAGTGGTTATAAATAGAGTCAGTGGATATATTCTTCTTAATATATTCTTTCACCAGGCTGTAGAAAAAATTAAAGCAGCAAAGAACAAGTCATCACAGGGCCGGTGAGTGTTAACCGACAATTTTTTTTTTTAAATATTGTTTTTTTTTTAATTTTTTTATTTTGGCTAATCATGCTATTTATTCTTCGTTCACAGGTTAGAGTCATTTTTTAAGCCCACAAATAGTTCTTCAGTACCAATTAAGCGAAAGGTATGCTATCATCTATTGATGTCTTCTTTGCATCTGATCTAGGGAATTTGTAAAAAATAAAGATTATATTCTAATTTCACCTCCCCAATCTAATTCAAGTGTTCAACTTCAGACTTTTAATCCCCACAATATTTTTAATGGCATCAAGATAGATATATCTATGGCCTTTCTCTTCAATTTATATTAGTTGGTTATCATTATTTTTTGTTTTGGCGGAAATTGGATGGGTGTTCAAATGACCTTTGAAAATCCCTTCTAAGCTTTGTTGACCCCCCTCACATTTTTCATTTTAATGAGATTATAAAGAGTGAAAGTACATGTTTACCCTTAAACTGAAACTTTTTATACTACCAAACAAGTTTTATAATTTCATTTATTATCTTATTTTTTTGTTTCTAGTCTCAATACTCGCTATCTCTCTACAAACTTTTTTTCCATATCCCTTCAAGGGATTTACATCTACATCAAACATTCAATTCATCTTTCTTGCTAAAAATGAATACAATATATTAATGTTTTATCATTTATAAATTCATCTAAATTTAAGTGATTTGTTCACAAGAAATGAAAAAAAACTGGAATTTTGGACCGAGATGGGGGACGGAGATGGAATTTTGGACCGAGATGTTAGACCAAGATGGAATTCCGTCACAAATCGCCCAAATCGTTACATACCTTGCAAAAATCTGCCAAATACCTTGCAAAAATCTCCCAAATACCTTGCAAAATTCGCCTAAAAAACGATACCCTTATACCTCGCAAAAATCACCCAAAATCTCACACCAAATCGCACCTTAAATTGCTGAACAAAAATCTCTGATTGGTTTTTCACACCGCCGCCGCCGTTCGTGGTAGATGAGAGAGATAAGAGATAGAGTTAGAGAAGTTTAGTTGGAGGGAAAATAAAGCAAGAGTACTTTTGTATTTTCATAGGGTAATGATGATTTCAAAAGGTCAAGAAAATGAAAATGGTGAGGGTTGTTCAAACAACCTTGGAAGTTAAATTTGGAGGTTGTTTGGACAAATTTCTCAAATTGAAAAATGCTCATCTTTAATGTCAACATTGATTGGACTAGATGGATTCAAGCATCAAGGTTGCACCGGTGCTGTCTGCAATTATAAGTTCCCCTATTCGCAAAAACTTCTCCATGATTGCTTCTGTGTTGATTTCTGTCTTCTTTAATTCAAACTCCATTTCTTTTTTGTCTCCTACATTGGATGACAGGTAAACAGATGTATACTTAGATTTCCCAAACCAGCAATCAAGCATAAGTACCCTCCGCAAGTTTTTTATACTTCCAGAACAAAGGTTGTAGGCAGCCTAGGCATGTCAATGTTAGACCTTGCTTCCAAGTTCTCTGGCCCATTAGTTATGGTTGCTTGCTTCAGCAAATGAAGCTGAAAACCCTGGTGAAACTTTAGACTCTAATATATCTACTTAATTGAATTGATGATGACACTCGGATATTATGTAGCTGCAATGGCTTTTTCAGAATGTCTACTGTCTTTCAAACATTCATTATTATATTTATTTTAATTATCTTAAGACCATGTATGTGAGCAAATAGAAGAATAGTATGGAAACTATAATTTTCAAGCTCAAGGTTCCGGATTCATACTAAGTCGTTAATAAAATCTATCTGCTGGTGTTCTAGAAAACTCGAGGTCTGCAGTGTATAAACAGTTTTTGATGTATGATTTTTGAGTTGTGATAAAAAGAATCTTCGAGCAAGAAACAAGACAATATACACCATAGGTAACATGCTAATTGAACAATTTTAACCATAAATGTTTGTTATATAGACTGACCTTAATTTCAAAACAATTTCTAGTAGCGTATTCGTGATCTTGGTTAAGTTGTCATTGACTCAATTTTTCTTAACCTATGCCTACTCTTAACAATTTCTTTTGCATTGGGGTGAGTGTTTAATGCACCATTTTGTTAAGATGGGAATAAAGGGGCATATTAGTAAATAGTGGAGAAGTTAGTTAGAGGTGAGTTGTTATGTTATAAATAGTGAATGAGTGAGAGTGAGTTCTTTATCCATTTTTATGAGAATTGTAGGGAGAGTTCTAAACCTCTCGAATGCTTAGTAGTTGTGTAATTGTTCTATTTCCGTATTAATATAGTTCGGTTTCTATCACATTCTTTCTTTACTATCAAATATCATTTAAGTTTTACTTATTAATCATCCAACAGGAGACATCTGAAAACCCTACGAAGCAAACAACTAAGAAGTCAAAGTCTGGTGGTGGTAGAAGAAAATAGTAGAATTGGGTTTCAACATTTCCGTTTTAATGGATTAAGACGTTTCGTGTAAGGTTTATTTGTAGTTTATCATAGTTGATTTCTCTCATTATCGGTGTAATGAGGTGCATATTATTTTACATTAATGTTAGTGATTTGCACTCTTTGTTTCACAGTTTTAATGTAGGTAGATTTTTATGAGTGAGACAGGTCTACTGAGAAATTGATCAAGGTTTGAATGTTAATTTACCCTTATGGGTACAGAAGAAATGTGTTTGAGTTATGCTTATCCAATTTTTACAACTCCCAAATTAAATTCTGCTGATTTTGGAATAAATTGAAAATAGTTGAGATTTGAAAATCACAATAATTGACCTTGTCAAGCTCAACTAGAAATTTGGATATTTGGTGGGCGATGTGTATTGTAAATCCTTTCGAGTATTTCGTGGATGCAATTGTTGTTGGCTCTGTTGCTTTTCGTCCAATGAATGGATTAAGTTGATGTTGATGGCTGTTCAAATCATGAATGGATTCTTTTACCAAGTCAAGTTCACAAACATTTTATAAACCATAGGAATTTTTTTCTCCCAAATTCATCTTTTCATGGCAACAAATTTAAAATTGTAGATCCACAAGTTGTCGATTATATCATTCAGAGGGTCATTTAAATTACATAGTATCTCCTTATTCTGGTGATTTATGCTATAGCAATGGTGAAGTATTGATTAAGACGTTCCGTGTAAGATTTATTTGTAAATTTTCGTTATTAATGTTGGTGATTTGACCTCTTGGTTTCGCAGTTTTACTGTATGTAGTTGTTTACGAGTATTTGTGTGACACTATTTTTCATGGAGATGTTGTACCTATTACCTGCATATATTTCGGTGAGTCTTTGGCATGGAGATGCTGTATTTAATATTTGGGCATAGATTTCAAATGTTAATTTATATCCTTATTGTATAATCCATTTTTTGAACTCCCGAATTAATTCATGTTGATCCTCGAATCAGTTGGGTCCTGTCAAACTCAACTAGAAATTTAGACGATTGGTTGTCAACTTGTATTGTAAATCCTTTGGTAATGGTTGGTTTTCATGAAGATATAAAATAAAATTTATAACATGGTTGAGAAATGAGCATTTTGTTCTGGTAAGAAATAATTAACGTCATTCTTATATATGTGTGCAATTATATGCAACTAAAAAAAATTCATAATAAACTAAAAATTAGTTGAAACCCCGTACAAGCAAATGTTTTTTACGAACATGATGGTTTATCAAGGTTGTAACGACGCAAATATAGTTTTAGTCAAGATCGCGAGTATTCTCAGCGCAAACATACTAAAAAAAAAAGTTGTCAAGAATTTATGTTATGAAAAGAATATCCTTAATATCACAAGTCAATCATGGTTTTATATCCGAAACAATTGTATTATCTAGGGTTAAAATGCACCACTGGTCCCTATTTTACCGGGCTTTTTTAATTTACACCCTCGATTATCAATTTAGCATTTTTCACCATTATACTTTATGTTTTCTAATTTCTGTAAAAAAATGATTAAAACTAACCGTCTTGATTTTTTTAATACTTTTTTTTAGCGACACAAACTCTTTTCATTTTTTCTAATGTTAAATACCATATGAATGATATATTTATTACACAAGTTATAATTTTCTTCTATTCTATTGACAACTAATCGAATGTATGATTAGCATATAAACACTTTGTCTTCCAAAAATTCATTTTTTAAGAATTCGTCTCAAATAACATAAATTTGCATACTAACTATTAAAATATCGGAACTTTTTAGAAATTACTCAAATAGTATAATTATAGTTCAATAAATTATTGAACTAATACTTTATTATTTTTCATGAATATTTTTAATGAATTTGTTTGTTTTTTGCTTTTTATGTTCAAGTTCAATAATATATTGAACTATTTGATTGTTTTCAATTAATTTGTTCATTTTTTTTTTACTTTTTTTAGTTCAATAAATAATTGAACAATAATTATGCTATTTGAGTTTTAAAAAAGTTATGACATTTCAATAATTAGTATGTAAAAATATGTTATTTTAGTAATTGGCCCTTTTTTTCCCATCTCAATCATATCACAAATTATAACAAAATTAAGGGTAAAGTACATTTTTGGTCCATAAGTTTTGAGGCTTGTGTCTATTTTGGTCCATGAGTTTTAATTTTATGTCGATTTCGTCCCTTAGTTTTTAAAAATATATCGATTCGGTCCAGACTATTGATTTTCAATTCATTAGTATAAATAAATATAAACCTATTTCGCTAAACTCGGGGACAAAATACACAAAAATTAAAAACTCAATGATCAAATAAACACATACCTCAAAATCCAATGACCTAAAAGATACTTTACCCAAGAATTAAATTGTAACAACCCCAAATTCTCAAAACATGGAAAAATCATATAATATGACAGCAGAAGCTAAATTTTAAATCAAAAGACTCTTCTCATTTAAATCAAATAATAAAAATTCGTTCACAATATTGATTGATCTTATTTTAAATATCAAAATCAATAAAAAAAACACCATTCTAAAAATCCTCAACCAGTCACAATATTCTAAACAAACATAACAAATGTTAAAAACGATAACTATCCAAATTAAAAAAGTTTAATCCCAAAATAAACCAATGAGAATAAACAAAACGTCGCCGACGTGTAAATCCATGCCAATCGCTCACTAGTCATGAACATCGTCAATGGCCAGCTTTCTTCTTCTTTTTATTTGAAAAAAATTAGTGTAGCGTCATAAGGCAACGCCCAATGAGTAGAAAATATTTAAAGAAAAGTAATGCCATGAGAAGTTTTCTAAATCCATTAAGTCCATAATTGTTCTCACTAACTTCCGGCAAAGTCACTCAATCTAATCAAACTAATTTTACACAATGCCTTAACTCACCTCTTTATTCGCAAATCAAGAGTGAGTTTCTCACTCAAAAGCATCAAACACGTGTTTCCATGCTTCAACCTTTTGAGATATTCTTCTTATGTGTTTGCAAAACTCACAAGTGAGCCTACTTGTATATTCTCTTCCATTGATCTGATGGAATGAACCTGTCACGCTAAGTGATATTATGCCGTGCACAACTATAATCATCCCCTTAACGACATATTCTTTACTAAGTATGACCCTACTTAGTGAAAACCTCCAACCATGTTGTTTATGGCATCAAAACAAGATGTTTTACTTAAAAGCATCACTACCATAATGTTTGGCAAGCCTAAGTTTGGTTTCTAGCCTAGAAATATCGTTTCTACCCAAAACCAGCTTTTGAAAGGTTTAAACTTGGAAATTTAAAATTCTGAAAAAAATGTCAATTTTCCAACCTTAGAATGGACTAAAATCACCCAAGACCACAATCTTAACTCACAAAACGATCACCCAAAGATTTTCCACTTAAAAGAGCAAAACTAGCCTAAATTAGTGTAGTTTTGCTCTAATTTCGGGCACTAGAAGAAAATAATTTTATAAATAAAATCCGACAGCATAATGTCTATTTTATAACTTCTAAAAACATTCTACAACATCTAAGAAAATTTCATAACAAAGCACCATTCTATTTTTTTTTAAAAAAAAGTGCCTAGACTAATTTTCCTTCCTATTGGACACCAAACTTGCACATTTAATCATGAAACCAGCAGCCTTTAAAGGTCTTAAAAACCATATAAAACGGTCTTAAACATCATATAATGGTTCATGACAAATCTCAAATCAGTTGCATAACAAGTAGAGACAAACTACTCACTAAGCATGCTTTATTTCCAATCTTGTCTCCAATTATTAAATAAAATTCTACAACTTTAAAACAACCCCATAATATCCATAAAAATGCTTAGAACATCTTCTTAATGCCTAGAAATCACTAACAACAACCTTTTATAAGAAAATAATACAATTCACACTCCACAAAAGACCACGCCTAAAGCACGAGAAAACGGATGAGATTCGATCAAAAACACGCCCAATAAACCCTAAAGGGGCGGCTGCAAAGAGGAAGAAGAAGAAGAAGAAAAAGATGAAAAACTTACTCTTTTCTTTTCTTTGTATAAGCTTCACGTTTCACGTTCACAAATGGGAGAAGCACATATACTCCCCTTACGTTTCCCTTTTTTAATTTTTCTTTTTCTTTTCTTCGTTTTCCAAAAATCCACTTAATGGTATTATAAAATAAATAAATTCCTGAAAACAAGAATTATTTTATTAAATACCAATTTCTTTTAATTTCCTTATTTAAAATATTATAACTCAATAATATTTAAATAACGAAATACTTACCGGGAACACGGACCTTACATAAATATAACATCTATGAAATTAGAAAGAAAAATGGTAAAATACTCTTTTGGTCTATGAGTTTTGGAGATTGTGTCTATTTGGTCCCTAAATTTTCATTTTATGGCTACTTAGTCCCTAATGTTATTAAAAATATGTCAGTTTGGTCTCTACTGTTAGTTTTTCATCCATGTATATTTTTAATTTAATATTATCATATTATTTAATGCTAACGTGGTTAAAAAAGTTATATTTTATTACTGATATGTCAATTTTTTTGTATTCTTTTTTTACTCTTGTAATAATTTTGTAAATTAAACCTAAAGTTTAAAAAAAAATCTAAATTTAATACAAAATCAAAGAAAATTAATCTAGCTAAACTTCAGCCCCTTCTTCATCATCCATTTTTATTATTCCCCCTGATTCGAGAAGATAAAGTTTATCGAAGAACAAGATTGCAAATTTGATTCGCTTAATATGATATTTTATTCGAAGATTTGATTCTCGTTTTTAGATAATTTGAATAAGAAGATTTAGATCTAGTTTTTCTGGTTCTTTAATGATTCTGGGCACATTCAAATATGAAGATGATTGTAATGTTTGGACCGAAGAAGAACAATAAGATGTTTTTTGAGTTCATTCGAATAATAAGAAATTCTGTTTCTGGTATTGGAAATGAATTTTCTGGGTTTGGGTTCAATATTGAAAACAATTTTTTTTTTTTCTTTTTTGGTTTTGTGTTATCTTTAATATCTTAAAAGTGAGAATTTCTTTTTTGGACTAATATATTTTTATCTCAAATTTTAAATTTGCCATTATACTAATAAATAAAGGAGATTACTTGCCTCCTGATTATCCTCCTCATCTCTATTCTTATTGATTGAAAATTAATAAAAGATAATTAATATATATTTTTATTAATTATATGGGGCCCACCACTTTACCAATAGAAATTGAATATAAGAGGAGATCATCTAGATTAATCAGGAGGCAAATATTTTTTCATAAATAAAACTTATAAATAATATTATTTATTTCTTTAAATGAATGCGGTGAATACCCAAAAAAAAAAAACTAATCAATTGCTTTCTTTTCATGTTCCTTATTGCCGGTTGATTTAGAAAACTAATGGGACAAGCATTTAATATGAATTATAATTTGAGATGTTATTTCAATGAGAATATGAAATGTTAATAAATACTAATTACTTTTGCCGGTTGATTTAGAAAACTAATGGGACAAGCATTTAATATGAATCATAATTTGAGTTGTTATTTCAATGAGAATATGAAATGTTAACAAAAACTAATTACTTTTAGTAAAATCAATTTCATTCAATCAATAACTTAATAGGAAAAATTAATTTTGATAAAATTTTAAAAAAATATTATGGTATTTGATAGAGAAAAATGTTTATAGTTGAAAATCTTAATATTTTTTAATAACATCTTAAAAATATTTCTGGATTAAAAATAACATATATTGTAGTTTTCAAAAAAAAAAAAATAAAAATAAAAATAACATATATTGTAAACATATTATTTTATAATAGAAATAATATATATATATATATATATATATATATATATATATATATATATATATATATATATATATATATATATATATATATAAAATTAAAATTTTACATAGATGTAATATTTCAATAACATAATTCAAATATGGATTTCAATTATTAAATAATTTTTTAAAATTTTATGAAACAAAAGATGTTCAACTCCCATAACTTACAATTTTTTATGAAGAAAAAATGAATTCTGTATTAAAACTATTGTCGGTTACATAAGATAAAAAGTTGATTAGTTATTGTTCTTTTTAATATTTTATATGGCATTAAATTGATTGGTTTGAATTGGTATAAATTTAATATTCCAAATTGTTACTACTAATTTTACCGGTAAGCAAGTCTTTCACTACTAGTTTTGTTTTTTTTTTTTTTTTTGCTATTGCTAGAAGCACGATGTGCTTTTGGAATTTTGATTGATAGGACATGGATTTGATCACTTATATCATTAAACAAGTTGATAAGAACTCCTCTTTGTAAATTTTATTTAAATTATTTTATCTCTTTGTTGTTGGAACACAATTGGAATATGAACAGAAATGGATCTTGTATTGTATTGAATAGAAACTGATGATTACAACAAGAAAACGATCAGTAATAACAAGTAAATAGAAAAACAGAAACGAAGGACAACTTTACTGTAGTAAGCTTCAAAGCACGGGCAAGACCGTTGTCCTGAAGTCAATATTGCCTCGCTCAGGTTGTTTGTGGTTCAACGACAATTTGGTTCGGTAGGATTTGATGAAGCGTTCTTGAATTCAACAACCATAGATTCAAGAACCTGGCAGAACACCTGTAGAACAGCTCTCAAAATTGGACAGAAAATGAAGAACAGAAGAGAGAAAACGGAAAGTTGAAATTGATATTTCTCAGTGTGTTTGAGAGTGAAGAATCTGTCTCTATTTATAGGGAGACGGATTTATAACTCCAAAACGAAATTCAATTCTGGATTAAATTCCAGAATTAAATCTGTTAATGTAATAGTCCACCGGAAACGGTAATGTTCGCTGGTGATCGGTAACGGCTCATTGTTGCCGGTAATGGCAAAGACCATTAATACCTGCTGTTACACTTTCTGAAATTCAAAAAGAAATTAAATAAATATTCTCTAAATAAAAAGAATATTATTTAATCAAGATGACCGGCCTGGCCCGAACCCGAACCCAGCCAGGTCCGGTCTAGGTCGAGTCGTGTCGAGACGGGCTGTCGGCGCGCGTGTGAACTGAAGCCCATTGGGTGCGTGCTCGGCCCTCGTAAAATCTGTAGAACCCCAAAGGGCCCAACCCAAAGTATAAGTGTAGGATATGTAAACTGTATTTTTAGCTCTCATTGACGCAGCTAAATTATCACAATATATACATATAGCGTTTACAGGTTTTGGCTATAATGGAATGTTTTCTAGAAAATTCCTCAGGGGTCGTTTGGTTGTCAGGTTTGGGTTGTTAAGCAGGGTGTTGTTAAGCAGGGAGTTGTTAAGCAGGGGGTTGTTAAACAGGGAGTTGTTAACACTGTGTTTGGTTTGGTGAGTTTGTTAAGTGTAAAATATGTTGAAACTGTGAAAATGAATAGGTTTGTTAAGAGGGGGGTTAACAAACCCATCATTTCAAAACTGGGAAAAAAACATTGGTTAGGGTAGTGTAACCCCCAACTCCCTACCCAAACCTGGCAACCAAACGACCCCTTAGCCATTCTCCTTCTTCACTAGCTTTATCTAAAGCTATGAATTCTGATTTCATTGTAGAACGTGCAATACACGTCTGTTTAGATGACTTCCATGACACAGCTGCTCCACCTAAGGTAAAGACATACCCACTGGTTGATTTAGTTTCTAAGCTATCAGATATCCAATTAGCATCACTAAATCCTTCTAGTACAGGTGGATACTGTGTATAGTGCAATCCATAGTCTATAGTATATTTGAGATATCTCAACACTCTCACTAGTGCATCCCAATGATCACGACCTGGATTGCTGGTGTATCTAGCTAATCTACTTACAAAGTAACCTATATCTGGTCTTGTACAATTCATTATGTACATAAGACTTCCAATCATTCTAGAATATTCTAAAGATGATACACCAACACCTGTATTCTTACACAGTTTGATACTAGGATCAAACAGAGTGAATACCGGTTTGCTTTCAATTTGTCCAAACTTTCTCAACACATTTTCTATGTACTGTGATTGAGAAAATATATATCCTTTAGAATCTCTAGTTATTCTTATCCCTAGAATAACATCAGCAAGACCCAAGTCTTTCATATCAAAATTAGAATTCAACATTTTCTTTGTTGATTCTATTATTTCTTTGGTGGTGCCCATGATTAACATGTCATCCACATATAAGCAAATAATAACACATTGATTATTTACACTTTTGTAATAGACACATTTGTCACACTCATTGATTCTAAATCCATTAGATATCATAGTGTAATCAAATTTCTCATGCCACTGTTTGGGTGCTTGTTTTAAGCCATATAATGACTTTACAAGTTTACAAACTTTATTTTCATATCCTTTTACAACAAACCCTTCGGGTTGTTCCATGTATACTTCTTCATCTAAGTCTCCATTTAGAAAGGCAGTTTTCACATCCATTTGATGAATTTCCAAATTAAGTATAGATGCAATAGCAATCAACACACGAATGGATGTGATTCTAGTCACAGGAGAATAGGTATCAAAGAAATCTATTCCCTCTTTTTGTCTATAGCCTTTAGCTACTAAACGAGCTTTATATTTATCTATAGAACCATCAGTTTTAAGCTTTCTCTTGAAGATCCATTTGCAACCAATTGGTTTACTCCCAGGTGGTAAATCAACTAATATCCAAGTATTATTTTGCATAATGGAGGTTATCTCTCACTATCAATGGCTTCCTTCTAATTTACAGAATCTGGAGTAGTCATTGCCTCTTTATATGTTTGAGGTTCACTTTCTACCATATAGGTAATAAAATCTGGACCAAATGAAGTAGCTGTTTTACTTCTTTTACTTCTTCTGGGTTCAGATTGATCATGATCAGTTTCCTGTTCATGTTCAGATTCTGAACCATCTTGAATTCTTGAAGTACTTGCTTCATAATTTCTCTTGGTTCCAGTCTCATGCTGTTTCTTATATGGAAACACATCCTCAAAGAATTCAGCTTCAATAGACTCCATTATAGTGTTATTGTTAATTTCAAATACTTGTGAATTAACTACTAGGAATCTATAAGCTGCACTGTTTAAGGCATAGCCTATAAACACACAATCAACTGTCTTAGATCCAAGTTTTGTCCTTTTAGGTAAAGGAACTTGTACCTTTGCTAAACACCCCCACACTTCAACATTTTATAAGTAGGGAGTTTTCCATTCCACAACTCATAAGCCGACTTATTAGTCTTCTTTTGTGGAATTCGATTTAAAACAAAGTTTGCTGTAAGAAAAGCTTCCCCCCACAAGTTCTGTGGTAAACCTGAACTATTTAACATGCAATTAATCATGTCTTTAAGAGTTCGGTTCTTTCTTTCAGCTACACCATTTTGTTGTGGTGTATAAGGTGTTGTTGTCTGATGTATAATACCAGCTTCAGCACAAAAATCAGTCATATGTGGACTCATATTCACCACCTCTATCTGATCGAAGTATTTTTAACTTCTTTCCAAGTTGATTCTCAACTTCTGCTTTATAAATCTTAAAGACTTCTAAAGCTTCATATTTACTATTTAGTAAAAATACTTTACAATATTTACTAAAGTTATCTATAAATGTGATGAAATATTTCTTTCCTCCTCGTTAAGGATTATTTCTAAAATCACAAATATCACTATGAATTAAACTAAGTAATTCATTATTTCGTTCAACAGAAGGATGAGATTTTCTCACGAATTTTGATTCAACACAAACTTTGCATTTATGTCTATTATCAATTTCAAATTTAGGTATTAATCCTAAACTTATCATCCTTTGTATGGATCGATTATTAACATGTCTCAATCTTGAATGCCAAATATTAAATGACTCAACAATATAAGAAGAAGATTCAACTTTATTGATAACTTTGGGCTTTTGAGCCAATACATTCATCTTGAACATGTTCTCAGTAAAATACCCACGACCCACATACATCCCGCCCTTGGACAGTACAAACTTGTCCGACTTAAAGACTTGTTTGAACCCGTTCTTGTTCAGAAGTGGTCCAGATACAAGGTTCCTTCTAATGTCAGGAGCATAGTAGACATCATTCAGGGTGAGTATCTTCCTAAATGTCCATTTCAGCTGGATGTTTCCTTTGCCAACCACATCAGAAGTGGCAGAATTTCCCATGTACAGCTTTTCATTGCCGTCAGTTTCTTTGTAGTTGAAGAATAGAGATCTATTCGCACTAACGTGCCTAGTAGCACCAGAATCAATCCACCAACCCTTAGCAATGGTAGTCATGCACACTTCGGAGATCATCGCTACAAGCGGAATATCATCCCCATTATCCACAGTCAGATTGACTTGATTGTTAGACCTATTATTGGGTCTATTCTGTCCGGGATTCTTACGATGCCTACAGTCAGCAGCTCTATGTCCCGCTTTGCCACAAGTGTAGCAGTTCCCAGTGATGCGTTTAGTGTTAGCATGCTTGGGGCCTAGGTCATACTTCTTCTTGGTTGACCTATTCTTGCTCTTTCCAACTTTGGCAAGATTTGCCTTAGCTTCTACACTCTTTTGGTTTGGGGCTCTATTATTACCCATCCCTTTTTGGTTGTCTTCCTCAATTCGGAGTTTTAGTATTAAGTGTTCCATGGAACACTCCTTACTTTTGTGTTTAAGATAGTTCTTAAAATCACTCAAGGAAGGTGGCAATTTCTCAATCATAATTGCCACTTAGAATGGTTCACTCATCCCCATTCCTTCGCTATGCAAGTCACTGATGATGACTTGTAGCTCCTCAGCTTGGTTGATTACGGATTTCCCGTCAACCATTTGAAAATCATTAAACTTTCCCGCAATAAACCTCTTAACCCCTGCACCAACTGATCTATACTTCAGTTCAAGTGTATCCCACAATTCTTTCGCACTCTTACAGTTTTCATACACTTTATACAGACTATCAATTAAACTGTTTAAAATGTAATTACTACAAAGATAATCAGAGTTTTCCCATTGGTCTCATTCCATCAGCCCCTCGTATGTGACATAGTCCTCGTGCACCTCGGGCATTGGTTCTTTCAGCACGAAGGCGAGACCCAGCGTGGTAAGGAAGAACATCATCTTTTGATGCCACCGTTTGTAATCTTGACCTTTGAATTGAGGCGGATCCTTTGAGTGGACCGGCTTCGGTGGGTAGTTAGAAGGATACTTACTAGCCTGTAAAGCTGCAGCATTGTAAGCATCCCCTTGAGGCCGCGCAGGAAAGGACTTCGCCGCAACATTGGTGCACTGTTTTGTGCAGCGGCAATGACAGCTGTAAGAGCGGCAGCAGCTTCAGCGGCAGCTGTATTGGCGGCAGCAAGGGCGGCAGTAGCCGCAGCAACATTGTCGGCAGTAGGGGCAGCGACAATTTCAGTAATTGGTGAGTCGTTCGATCCGTAGATGTTCACAAATTCCATGATAATGACTTCAGATTGTTGGAACACAATTGGAAAATGAACAGAAATGGATCTTGTATTGTATTGAATAGAAACTGATGATTACAACAAGAAAATGATAAGTAATAACAAGTAAAAAGAAAAACAGAAATGAAGGACAACTGTCACAACGTCGTTGCGACGCGGAGCGGCCGACATCCTAATGTATTAGGTCTCTTATATGAAAATGAAGTGGAAGTCGCCATCAACCATATTTGGGTGTGATTGATCACCAAATTGATTAAAATGAAAACGGTCTACGTAAACCATATTAGGTTCGGGAGTCATTTGTATGTAGGGAAGGTATTAGCACCCTACAACACCCATTTAAAACGGTTACCATATTTTATTTTATATTATCCTAATTAGTAATGATCCTTATTTAAATAATTTTAAAATATTGTTTTTAATTTGTGAAAACAAATGTTCCATTTAATCATTTCTTAACTTCAAGAATGAAGTAAGTATTGAGATTACAATGGATGGGGTTATGGTCATTAATTGAACAATATTGGAATTAGAAAATTCCTCACCTAAAGAAATTGAGAGTTTTTACATCCCAAAATCCCATCATAGGAATTGTATTTATATTTTAAAACGTTTTAAATTTTTTATTTAAAATACTTTATTTTTTAAATAATATTTAAACGTATTTAAAATACTCTCTTTTTTTTATTTATTTAAAATACTTTCACTTTTATTTTCGAAATAATGTTTAAATTTATTTAAAATATTTTCCTTTTATTTTTTAAAATAATATATGTAATGTTGTTTATTTTTTTTAAAAAAATTCTATTCTATATTTGTTAGGGTTTTCGTAGACTTTTATGAGAATCCCGATAAGCACATTACACAGTCTTCACAATCGTGATGATTTCCACGTACTTATCGAGATTGCAACAAATATATTATCTAGTCTTTTATTCAAATATAATTTCATTATGATGATGATGATGATTTTATGATTAGAACACAGTATAACTTTAAAGTATCAATTTTATTTATTTGCATTTATAAACAAGCTTAATCAAAGGCTAATTCAATTATTATTATAAAAAATATAGATAGTTATAAAATTACACTAATTTAACCAAAAGTTTAAAACTAATATGAGAAAAAAAAAATACATAAAATACAACAACAATATAATATGACATAATAATATTAAATAAAAAAGAAGAAGTTAATTTAAAGTCTAACTACAGAAATTTATGAATATGTGGAAATAATAATTTTAATTAAAAAATTGCAATAAACAAAAATCAATCGAAGTAAGAAACTTAATAATCAATAATCAATAATGAAATGAAAATAACAATAAACCATGTCAAATTCTATATATATACATTAAATAAAAGATAGCTAAGACATATATGTATATATCTGTGAATTGAAATCACTAAGGTTAAAAAAGAATTTTTTTAAAATATATATATTAATAAGCATGCACGAAAAAACAAAAAAAAAAAAAAAAAACATTATGAATCTATGTATATGTGCATTGCATTGAAATAATTTATTTATTTTTTACATATTCATGGTGAAAGAATGAACCTGACAAAACTTCAAAGGAGAAGGGAATATGTGTTTCGATCTCTATATTCGTGGGTTATTGAGAGCAAATGATGAGAATCCTTTCTTGGAGAGAACGGCGTACCAACTGAGACCCGAGAGATGACTGCGGAGGCTCAGTAGGTGAAGGATTTTTTTAGAGTTTCAAAAGTTTATTTTTTTTGAAATTTCTAGGTTAAAGGTTGTCTTTCTAATGAAAATGGGGGTCTAATTTATAGGCTAAGAGGAGAAGCAAATATAAGGAAATGATTTTTTTAATTAAAATCAAAATAAATTAGAAATTAAATCACTCCTAAATCAAATCAATCAATCAAATTATCCTCTCATAAATTAGCTCAAATTACTAGCATGATTCATTCTTTCCAAAAATCAAATAAGATTCAAAATTTCAATTATTTATTCTAAATATTTATTTTGTAATTAAATTATTTATCCAAATCAATTTTATTTTTAAAAAATTATTTAAATTAAAAATCATCATCATTTTCTTTTTAAAATCTAAATTGGTACAAATTGATTAATTTTTTTAAATAGTATCGGACAAAAATGGGTGTCTACAACAACTTTACTGTAGTAAGCTTCAAAGCACGGGCAAGGCCGTTGTCCTGAAGTCAATATTGCCCCGCTCAGGTTGTTTGTGGTTCGACGACAATTTGGCTCGGCAGGATTCGATGAAGCGTTCTTGAATTCAACAACCAGAGATTCAAGAACCTGGCAGAACACCTGTAGAACAGCTCTCAAAATTGGACAGAAAATGAAGAACATAAGAGAGAAAACAGAAAGTTGAAATTGATATTTCTCAGTGTGTTTGAGAGTGAAGAATCCGTCTCTATTTATAGGGAGACGGATTTGTAACTCCAAAACGAAATTCAATTCTGGATTAAATTCCAGAATTAAATCTGCTAATGTAACAGTTCACCGGAAACGGTAATGTTCGCCTGAAACGTCCGCCGATGATCGGTAAAGGCAAAGACCATTAATACCTGCTGTTACACTTTCTGAAATTCAAAAAGAAATTAAATAAATATTCTCTAAATAAAAAGAATATTATTTAATCAAGATGACCGGCTCGAGACGGGCGGGCGGCGCGCGCGCGTGTGGACTGAAGCCCATTGGGTGCGCGCTTGACCCTCGCAAAATCTGTGGAACCCCAAAGGGCCCAACCCAAAGTGTTAGTGTAGGATATATAAAGTGATGTTATATTTGTGATCTTTCCTATGTGGGACAAGTGACTTTTTCACTTTCCCACAAACCACAACTTCAACTTTTCTCACTACACTTCCTCTTACTTTCACTCTTAAATTTTATACTTCTTTATGTATAAAATCCAACATTTGTCACTTGATCTCCATATCATCTTAAATCTGAACATTTCATAGAAAACCAATGACGATTTTCATTGACATTGAAATGGATATTGTAGGGAGGTTAGTTTTTACAATTTAGGAAAGTCTGCTAATATGACGTTAAAAAACTACCGGAGATTTGATGTCACTGTTACCCAATTCAAAAGTAAAAGAAAAACCGAAAACTCCATCATCGTCCAAAATATCGAGGAAACAAAGGAAATATTGAGTAGGTGAAAGGGAATCTCCTCTAAGATAATTTTTTTTACATATTGTGTAGTTTTCTATTTATATATGTTGTTTGGTTGTATGAAAAAAAACATTTTAGAAGAAATTAAACATGTTTACCATTTTCATTATTTGCTTTATTTTTTTATTTTTTTAAATACGACCATTTTAGATGATTTTTTAATATAGTAAAATTTATATCCCTATCTTATTAATATTAGTATTATGCTTATATATATATATATATATATACTTACTATATTATTATTATTATTAAATATTATAAGAAAGAATCGAGAAATATTTTTATACTTTATCGCTTATTAATTCTTAAAATTTAAGAAGTATATCATTTTATACAAGCATGAACTTGAGAAAGAAGGCCACTTACAAGTTTTTCACATTCTATATATTATATACAACTTCATTAATTATATCTCTCTATATATTATTAATATACCTACTTATTTAAAATTAGATTCAGAAGAACATTATTGTTTTAAGTTATCTTCATTTAAATTTAAAGTTGAAAATTTTAATCTCATCTTCATCATTTGATTGAAAATAAATTCCTAATTCTATTATTAATTTGAAAACATTACAAAGAAAATCAGATGCAACGCTTAATAAATTTTGATGAATTGCCAGTGTCGTTGTATATTAGAATTATTAAAATATATTTTACATTTCTATGAAAAAATATTTTTTCTCATGTGATCTATAATTATTTAGAATTTAAAGTAAATTTAAATAATTTCATAAAAAATATGATTTTAAAAAATAAGAAGAAATACACGTACAACGTACGTCGTATGTTATGGGTGAAATATTGTTAAGAGTGAAGTGACCACGTGTCGAGCATACGAAGAGACACGAGGAATTTGAAACTCTTTCGGCCTACGCGAACGAGCCTGGTTATATGAGCATGCCACGCATGACGGACCCGACCTCCACCACTAGCGGAGAACATACCATCAGGAGAGGTGCGTATAGACGCGAACCCATCTCAAAGAAATATAGACTAAGTGTCCAAGAAAGAAGCTCCGCTGTTGCGCCGCGCGCATCTACCCCCACCTCAGAGAAGCGTAGGTGCACACCAGCCACCTACGCACCTACACACCTACCAACACACCTACACACCTACCTACACACCTACACCCAATCAAGACCCAACACATGGACCAATCCGTGTGTGACACGTGGCTTGATGACATCATCCATTTCCACTCCTATAAATAGGAGATGAGAAATGACCAAAAGGTAATTCATTTCATTCCCCATTTGCTCTAACCACAAGCTCTGCTCTACTCTAACTTAAGCATCGGAGGGTGTTAGGCAGGCACCACACCGGTGCTACTAGCTCTACTTGCGCAGGTGATCACCTACGTAGCAGGACACTCACACAAGTTACCTCCAACGCGGATCTTCGCCTCCGACTCAATACAAATTTATTGTTCGTTGCACACGTGGAAGCAAAAGCGGCATTAGCGCGAGCGCGCCTAGCGTTATACTTAGTACCATTTCCACGCAACAACAGTTGGCGTCGTCTGTGGGAACGTATACTTTATTACATGTTCTATCATCAAGAATGAGTCGGAGAAGTCATACAGAGCACCGTGGTGGTGATGAAGGAGTGGAAAACAACATTCTTTGCACTAGAAGGTACCCAGCTCGCGGGGACAGAGACCGGGTTCAAGAAGAGGAGCCCGAGAGAGTTGAACCCTTGCCGGATAGGAGGGTGGATGCCTTGGAGGAACAAGTTCGAGTTGTGAATCGAGACCTTTCAAAGGTACTTGAAATACTCAATCAGAAGTTTGTAGTCGACCGCCAAGAATCAAACCCCGATAACAGCAAAGGCAAAGAGCATGTGGAGTATGTAGATGAGTCACGAACCAACGGAGGAGGTGGCTCGAAGGGGAAGCAGAGGACGAACAATCAACATGCTGCCCCATCCCGTCTTGAACCTGGACAATCTCGACTAAAGGGAGGATCCGACCTCCGAGATGTTTTGAATCAAAAAAGGAAAGAGCAAACTGAAATTATGAAGTCCACCGCGAAAAGCACCCAACCTTGGGCGCCGGAGCTAAAAAAGCTTCAAGACGAGCTCGGTCACATGAAGAAGGAGTACCGAGGTAAGGCTTCCCTTGTTTTGGAAGACCTCCTCGAGCAGGCAGAGCCTCCATTCACCGATGACATTATGGAGGTAGACTTACCCGCCAAGTTCAAGATGCCAACCATGCCCACCTATGATGGCTCTAAGGACCCGGTTGAACATGTTGACACGTTTCGGACCTGGATGGAGCTCCAGGGAGTTCGAGACGCAATCAAGTGTAGGGCATTCCCTCTCACTTTAGGAGGCCCTGCACGAGGATGGTACAGAAAACTCGAGCCAAGGTCCATTTCCTCGTTTAAAGACCTTACGCGGTCCTTTGTGACTCGGTTCCTCGGAGGAAGAGATCACAAAGCTCTGGCCACGCACCGTTAACTATTCGTCGAAATGAGGGGAAAGCCTACGTGACTACGTGGTAAGATTCAACAATGAGGCTTTGAAAGTAGAAGGTTATAGTGACGACATAGCTCGATTGCTATGATGGCGGGGTGAAAGATGAGAAATTCTTATGGTCGTTAGGCAAAAAGACCCCGATTACATACACCGAGCTTCTTTTCAGGGCGCAAAAATACATGAGTCTTGGGAGAGTTGTTTAGTGCAAGAAGAGCTTCAGAAGAAGGGGGTAGTAGCAAACACTCGGAACATAAAAGAAAAGATAGAATAGAAGATACTACCCGGAGGGATGATCGTCATAGAGATGATAAGAGGAAGAAGATCGAAGACCGACTTGGTAAACAAAGTCTTCCTCCTAGAAAGTTCAAGAAATACACTCCTACCACCATACCAGCAGAGCAGCTACTCATGGAGATCCAAGATAAGAACTTGGTTAGCTGGCCGTCGAGGATGAAAGCGGGATCAAACAAAAGAAATAAAGACAAGTACTGTCTTTTCCACAAGGATCACGGTCATACTACCTCCGATTGTTTTGATCTTAAGGAGGAAATTGAAGCTCTAATTCAAAGAAGGTACCTAAAGGAGTTCGTAATGAGGAGAGAAGGAGGTCAACACGATACCAGACCTGAACAGAAAGACCAGGACCGAGGCGGTAAAAAGCCTTGGGAGGTGACATAAGAACTATATTTGGTAGACCAGCGGGTGGAGAGTCAAGCAGAAAAAGAAAAGCAAGTGCCCGAGAGGCACGCCCCACCTAGATTCGAAGTCTTCACCACCCATACAATGCCTAGATGGGAGGCAAAAATTAATTTCGATGAAGAAGAAGTCGCTGACATCCATCAACCTCACAATGATGCTCTGGTAGTGGTAATCATTGTAGCTAACTTGAGAGTGCACCGTGTTCTGGTCGATGGCGGTAGCTCGGTAGACGTACTCTCTCTAAGCGCATTTGAAAAGTTAGGAATCGGAAGAGAAAAGTTGAAAAGAAATCTAGCACCCTTGGTGAGATTTGAGGGAAGCCAGGTCATCCCGGAAGGAAGTATCGAGTTGCCGGTCACTTTTGGAGAAGAACCTAACACCGTCACTAAGATGGTAGAATTCTAAGTGGTTGAGTGCCCGTCAGCTTATAATATCATATTGGGACGCCCTACTATCCACGCTCTCAGGGCCGTACCATCGACTTATCATCAAATGATGATGTTCCCTACTATAAATGGAGTAGGGGTGATCAGAGGGGAGCAAAAGGTCTCTCGGGAGTGTTATTACACAGCTATGAAGGGTACTACACCGGTAAACATGATCGCGGTAGAGCATACTAAGGAAGAGGCGCGCTCCGCTACGACCAACTTGGTAGAAGAGGCGGAACAACCTCCCTTAGTAATACCACCAGAAAAGTTCAACCAAAGGGCAGTACCCACAGAAGACATGGAGTCTGTCCCGCTTCTACTTGAAAGGTGTGTCAAAATCGGGACAAGACTAGGGGGTGAGCAGAGAGGGGACTTAATAAAATTTCTGAAAGAAAATATTGACGTGTTTGCGTGGACTCATGAAGATATGCCGGGCATCGATCCAAAAATTATGGTACACCGTTTAAACGTCGATCACATGTTTCGACCCGTCAGACAGAAACATAGAGTGTTTGACCAGGACAGGAATGGAGTTATAGCTGAGGAGGTAAGAAAGCTCTTAGAAGCGGACTTTGTCCGTGAAGTGCATTACCCGGACTGGCTATCCAATGTTGTTCTAGTGAAGAAAGCTAACGGAAAATGGCGGGTATGCATAGACTTTACTGACCTCAACAAGGCATGTCCAAAAGATAGTTTTCCCCTACCTCGAATTGATCAGCTGGTAGACGCCACCGCAGGGCATGAGATGATAACCTTTATGGATGCCTACTCAGGCTATAATCAAATTAAGATGTATGAGCCCGACCGGGAGAAAACTTCCTTTGTGACAAGTCAAGGGCTTTATTGCTACAAGGTTATGCCATTCGGGTTGAAGAACGCAGGGTGCAACCTACCAACGAATGGTGAATAAAATGTTCGCGGGGCAAATTGGGAGAAACATGGAGGTTTATGTAGATGACATGTTGGTCAAGAGCCACCAGGCTGATCAACATACCTCTGATCTAAAAGAGGCATTTGATGTACTAAAAGGTACCAGATGAAGCTCAACCCAGACAAATGTGCATTTGGAGTAACTTCAAGAAAATTTCTAGGGTTTATGGTCCACCAAAGGGGTATAGAAGCGAACCCTGACAAGTTGAAAGCTTTCATGGACATGAAATCTCTTAAAAACCTTAAACAATTGCAAAGCCTGAATGGGAAGGTAGCAGCGCTGAATAGATTTGTATCAAGGGCGACAGACAAGTGTCTCCCGTTCTTTAAGGTTCTCCGAAAAGGAAGTAAGTTCGAATAGATAGAGGAGTGCGAGAAAGCATTCATAGAGCTAAAAAACTACTTAAGCTCCGCACCTCTACTCTCCAAGCCTGTCCTGGGTGAAGAGTTGTTTTTATATTTATCTGTGTCAGAGACAGCGGTGAGCTCAGCTCTAGTAAGAGAAGAAGGTGGAGTTCAACTACCTACATATTATACGAGCAAAGCCATGGTGGACGTGGAGACGAGGTACCCACAAATGGAAAAATTGGCACTAGCCTTAATAACCTCAGCTCAGAGGTTGAGGCCATATTTTCAAGCACACAGGATTGTAGTTCTGACAAATCACCCCTTGAGATAAGTTTTACAAAAATCGGAAGCATCAGATCGATTGATGAAGTGGGCGATGGAACTTAGTGAGTATGATATTCAATATAAGCCGAGAACTGCAATAAAAGGCCAAGTCGTGGCTGATTTTATAGCAGAACTCACACCTCAAAAAGAGGAAACACACTTAACCCCTGAAAGAGAGCTTACTCCAGACCAGGGACTCATCTCCCCACAAAGAGAAGGGTCCGCTTGGACACTCTACGTGGACAGGGATTCCAACATGAAAGGTTGGGGAGCCGGCCTTATCTTAGTCTCACCTGACCAAGCCCACATTGAATATGCTCTAAGGTTTGGGTTTAAGGCTTCTAACAACGAAGCCGAGTATGAAGCACTTCTGGACGGATTGCGGTTAGCAAGGAAGGTGGGGGTAAGCCGCGTCAAAGTCTTTAGTGACTCTCAATTGGTTGTCAATCACATAACTGAAGAATATCAGACGAAGGGGGAAAAATGGCGGCGTACCTAGCAAAGGTTAAAGAACTTCTTTGCACATTTGAGTGGTGGGAAGTAAAGCAAATACCACGCTCAGAGAATGCTAACGTTGATTCGCTGGCACATCTAGCATCTGCCTACGAGACCGAGTTGAATCGCACGGTCTTGGAATTCTCCTCCCTAGCTCAAGTATAGATGAGCTAGAAGCCATGGACATTGACAAAGCAACATAATTGACCACCCCTTCCTGGATGGATCCAATCATAAAATTCTTAAGAGATGGTGAGTTGCCTCTTGATAAAGTAGAGGCGCGTCAGCTCCAACGTCGGGCAACACATTATATAATGAGAGGAGTGTATTATACAAGAGAGGTTTTTCCCTACCACTACTAAGGTGTCTCCTACCTGATGAGGCAGAATATGTCATGAAAGAAGTTCATGAGGGAGTATGTGGTAACCACTCTGGAGGAAGGTCGTTGGCACATAAAATCATAAGGCAAGGATATTATTGGCCAACCTTGTATGAAGACGCCAGGTCATTTAGTCGAAAGTGCGACCAGTGTCAACGTTTTGCTACAGTCCCAAGACAACCACCTGAGTACTTGACTAATATCACAAGTCCTTGGCCGTTTGCTCAATGGGGGTCGACTGATAGGACCTCTCCTCAAGGAAAAGGTTAGACCAAGTTTGCTATAGTGGCGGTGAGATTATTTTACTAAGTGGGTGGAAGCGAAGCACTAGCCACAATCACCGAACGTAAAACCACCGACTTCATGTGGCGGAATGTGGTGTGCAGGTTTGGCATTCCCTATGCCATAGTCTCAGATAATGGCAAGCAATTTGACAATGAAAAGTTTAGATCATGGTGCACTGAACTCGGTATCAAACACTTCAAGTCTTCTCTAGCTCACCCACAGGCCAATGGCCAGGTAGAAGCCGTGAACAAAATCATTAAGAAAAACTTAAAGAGCAAGCTTGAAGGTTTAAAGGGGCTTTGGGCAGAGGAGCTTCCAAATGTCTTATGGGCGTATAGAACAACAGTAAGGACCTCCACGGGTGAAACGCCTTTTTCATTGGCATTTGGAGCAGAGGCGGTAGTACTCGTTGAAATAGGACTACTTTCCCCTCGAATTGAACACTTCAACCTATAAATTAACGAAGAATGCCAAAGGTTAAGTCTTGACCTGTTAGAGGAGCATAGAGAGACCTCCCGTCTCCGTGTGGCTGAGTATAAGAACAGAGCAGTGCGCTACTACAACTCTCGGGTCAAACCACGCAGCTTTAAGATGGATGACCTCGTGCTAAGAAAAGTACTACCTAATACGAAAGACACAAGCAGCGGAGCTCTAGGACCCACCTGGGAAGGTCCGTACAAAGTCACTAAGGTCGTAAGACCCGGTACCTATAAGTTAACTGATCTCAGTGGCAAAGCATTTCCCCACCCCTAGAACGCCGAGCACCTCAAGATTTATTATCAGTGATGTCATTGTATTTTTCTATATGTTGAAGTTTTATTTTTCATGTTGTATGGTTTTCAACAGTCAAGGAAATTAGAACATAACTTTTCTACTCCAAAAGTGATTTTGATTCAAAGATTATAAGGGAGGAGGCCTAAGCTACTACCAAAGATACACCTTAGGTAAAGCGTAGGTCGAACCACTCTAAAACCTCAACAACTCATTCGAGGCTTCAAGCTTTGTAACTCTGTTTGAACGGGAACCGACCACTCGAACGTATGGGATTAAAAGTTCAATAGAGTCGATCACTGAAAAGCTCAAGTTGATTAAAATTCTAAGTTCAACCAGGATGTAGGGTTGCACAGCCGCACCTGACTAGCCAGACTTAGAAAATTAAATCATTCACTCAGGATGTAGGGCTGCATAGCCGCACCTGACGAACAAAGCTTCAAATTTGAATATATAAACTCACTGCATTACAACAACCCTACATGTTTGGGTGTTCAATAAAATCAACAAATGAAGAGCTTAAGATAAAAAAATTCTAAGTCTACTAGGGAGTGCTAGACTTGGCACCTGGTAGAAGGATTTAAAATGAGAAAAATTCTAAGCCTACTAGGGAGTGCTAGACTTGGCACCTGGTAGAAGAATTTAAAACGATAAAATTCTAAGTCTACTAGGGAGCGCTAGACTTGGCACCTGGTAGAAGAATTTAAAATGAGAAAAATTCTAAGCCTACTAGGGAGTGCTAGACTTGGCACCTGGTAGAAGAATTTAAAACGATAAAATTCTAAGTCTACTAGGGAGCGCTAGACTTGGCACCTGGTAGAAGGATTTAAAATGAGAAAAATTCTAAGTTTACTAGGGAGTGCTAGACTTGACACCTGGTAGAAGGATTTAAAATGAGAAAAATTCTAAGTCTACTAGGGAGTGCTAGACTTGGCACTTGGTAGAAGAATTTAAAACGATAAAATTCTAAGTCTACTAGGGAGCGCTAGACTTAGCACCTGGTAGAAGGATTTAAAATGAGAAAAAATTCTAAGTCTACCTGGGAGTGCTAGGCTCACGCGAGCGGCACCTGGTAGAAGAATTTAAAACGAAAAAATTCTGAGTTTACTAGGGAGTGCAGGACTTGCACAAGTCACACTTGGACAAAGAATTTAAGATAAAAAAAAAAATCCTAAGTTCATTCAGGATGCATGGCTGCACAGCAACATCAGACTAACAAAACTTGAGAAATAAGAAGTAAGGAGGTAAAGGCAACAAAGGATAAAAGTTTTATTCACCAAAGAGTCAAATGACTGAAGTTATATTCAAGAAAGCATGAGAACGCAACTAAAGGCGATCATACGTCTTTACTAAGTCAAAGAGTTAAAGAAACAAACATAAATAAGTTAGAAGATGAACATGCCCCATCAGACAGAGAAAAGCATAGCAGAGCAACGTCTCAGAAAGTTAGTCAAACTACGAGGAAGCGTTAACGTACGTCATTGACAAAGCTCAGGTCCAATTCCGGATACTTTTCAGATACCTAGTCTACAGCATAGTCGATCCCATAAATGAGGATTTCTTTTTCCAGATTGTCATATTCTCCACAAGCTTTAAGCATCTTCTTCAGCTCCTCTGAATTCCGAGTCCTTGCCTCCAAATCATTGAACTTGGCCGACATTTCAGCAGAAATATTTTTCTCACGGGCTAAGTCGCTTTCAAGAGATTGATTCCTAGCACGGGCCTCTTGCAGCAAGCGGGCTCCTTCAGCTAAGGAGCTGTCACGATCACTCAACTCCTCTTTGAGGCGTTCACAATCACTCAGCACCCTCAGGGTAGCCAGGTTCGCTCTAGCCCCGGCCTGAAAAGGTAAGACAAGGTGTGAGCCATACAAGTAGAATGAAATGTAGAAGGGTGAGAAACCATGGAGTATGCCAAAGTTTACCTTGAAATAATCTTGGATGGAGAGAACAAACAACCGGGTCGAACTCATCGTAATTGCTTCCTCCCGATCGTTAATCAAAGTTTCCCGGAAATTGGTAGTAATCTCATCGATATACCTTCTTAGCTCGACTTCACTCTCTCCATGAGCATAAGGACCTTCAAACTCAGCTGAGGAACGACGGGTACCACGAGAAGAGGAAGCGATCGCAACTGCACCCGAGGGCGTATGAACCTCAGGTGACCTGACGCGCACTCGCTGACGACGATGCTCCTCGTCAGTCGGATCACCTGAGTTAGCCCCACAGATCAAAGCCTGCTGAGCCTGGCGGCGACGCTGCTCAATGTACGACATGGCACGCGACATATCTGAAACAGAAATAAAGTATTATGTTGTGATGAAGCAATATAAAAGAAGAGTCAAAACAAACATACCGGCTTCCTCAGAAACAGCGTCCTCAGAAACAGGTTGAAAAAGTTCAGTTGAGATCAATCGTCTTTTCGTGAGAAGAGCAGTGGTGTTGCGCTGCGCGATAGGAATACTCAATATCCGATTGATCACCGACTAAGCAAATTCAGAAAAGGGTAAACCTCCCGGTTATTTCCTGCAATGCAACATGGAAGAGATGAAATAAATTTTTTGAAAACGTCGACATAGCCACCTCAAAATTGAGCCTACCAGGAATCCTGAATTTTCTAGGAACGCAGTATGTGAAATCTTGTCCAGGAAGATTAGACAACCAGTCACCACCTACAAAGAACCATTGATTCTTCTAGTTCCTGACAGAAGAAGGACTTGCCACTATTGGTTCCCCTCGCGCCGTATGGTAGTTTATGAAATTCCCTCCAGGTAATGACTTCAAACGGTAGAGACCATGTAAAGTTTTATAAGATAGAGGAGTCCCTCCACTACTAAGGCTCCAAAGAACCCAGCACCCGAGTAATATAGTCCACCCGTTCGGCCCAAGTCAGGCGGGTGCTAAGCGTGACAATGAATAGAAATTTTTGAGGGAAGTAGTGAAGCAGGAGTCTAACCCCACACTTGAACATTTTCAAATAAAAGGCTACCTCCCCAAGCAGGAGGGTTGAAGGGTGTCTCCCCTTCTTCAGGACACCGTAAGCTAATGGATGAGGGGATGTCATATTTCACCCTGATATACTCTAATTGTTCTATGGTAATGGTAGATGGATAGGGGTGAATCGCGATATTTTGGGAAGGAGAAGACTGCTTGGCCTCGGAACTTTCCCCCCATGCTCTCAGTGCGCTCCGGTATAGTAACTAGATTCTTCGTCAGACATCCTAGAATGAAAAGGGTCTACCTTAGCTACTATCAAAACTCTCACAGAGCTACGCTACTTAAACGAATTTATACTAAGGGAAAGACCAAAAACATACCTGAACTCTTAGTAAAGAGGAATGGGTCGTCTCTGGTTCCCTAAGTAAGCAGTGTGGCTATGAACATTCAAACACGTCAACAAAGGAAAACAATAATTTTGTTAGAAGCAGCTGAGAAATTGATGGATTGACTGAGTAAAAGTATTGTCAAAATTGCTAAGGGCATAGTGGAAATTAAACTTACTACCTCTACTAAAAGTTGGAAAGTGCACGGCCCTGCGAAATCGAAATCATTTCGGTTAATTTCTATGTAAAGTTAGCAATGCATTGCAATTTACAATAAAAAAAAGGGAAAAGGGGAAGAGGGCTGAATTTACAAGCTTCAATTTAAAAAAAAAAAAAAAAAAAGGTGAAACGGCCCAGCCCAAGTGAAAGGGCTGGGCCCCACCAGCGCAAGCCCAACAAGAGGGCTGTTGGTTCCTAAAATATATATATATATATATATATATATATATATATATATAGTGAGAGGCGTAAACAGCCCAGCCCAGCCCAAAAGAGAGGGCTGGGCAACACCTACTACACGTCCAGCGTGGGGCAAGAAAACGGAGCGGGTAGATGGGTTGAAAGCGTGCGGGTAGCCGGGTCGTAGGGGAAACGGTGCATCCTTGTTTAAAAAAAAAAAGAGAAAATGGATTGAAGGAAAAACGCAGAGGCGTTCTCACTCACGATTTCTCTCAATCGTTCACTCCTTCACGATTTCGTCCTCCCAATCTCTCACTCGATCTTTCAATCTTCGATCTCCCTCGATCTCTCAATCTCTCACGAGCAGCAGCCATTGAAGACCACTTTCGAAGCTGAGAAGTGATTCCAGTGAATTGAAAATCGAAACTACTGATCTGATGGGAGATCGAATTAGAAGAAAAAAATCACGAAGATAAGAAATCGGATGTAAAACAAGCTACAAATTGAATCAATTAGAGATTCAAGAGAACTTCTCTCTCTCTCTCCACGGCAACCATTGAAAAGGGAGTTGAAGAACTCGAAGCTACGGATGTCTGTCATGAGGTCGAGAAGAAACGAAACATTCTAAGAGTCCTCTTCATTGCGATTCAGCCGTTAAAGATAAAAACTCCTCCCTCACGATTCTGTTCTCTTCATCGTGAACCAGCTGTGAACCGAGGAGATGAAGAAGAATAAATAAAAACTCAAGGGAGAAGACGCCTCAATTATCGGCTTAATGGGAGGTGGTGTCTTTTAATTTATCAAATTACAGATCTCCCAGCTGCTCCAAGCGAAGAACCAGCCCATGCCTCTTCTCTCTGCCCAAATCGAAGAATCTGATCGAAGCTTTTTGTGAAAAATCACGGGAACAGCCAAATCGAATCATCCCTTCGATTCACTCGCTTCTTCTCTGGATCAAAAATTGGGATTCAGCTGTGCTTACTCGGTGCTCTGTGTTTGATTTCAATGGAAAATTTAATTCCCCTAAAAATCAAAGGGGGAAAGTATGGTGGTTCTACAAGAAATAGATCTACTATATGAATTTTTGCTTGGTCTGTTATGTGAGAAGCTACAATCAGAATAAAGAAGGTTGAAAATTGAAACCTACAGGTCTGCTATGTAATCGAGCAGAGGACCAATGTTCATTTCTTTGGAACGTCTGTGAAGACAGGTTAGCTATATAATCGTGCAGATGACCGATGTTAATTTCTTCGGGATTTCAAAACTATTTAAAGAATACAGGTCTGCTCTGTTGTTTGATTTCAAAAGAAAATTGAATTTTCTTAAAAATCAAAGGGAGAATCAAGTCTGCTATGTGGTTGTATTTTCTTAAAATTGAAGCTACAACGTTTTCAAAACCGTAGCCTACGTTTCAAGCTATGCTACGCGGTTCTTACCGAGAAGAATTATATTGCTTTGCTGGATACTTACCTACTGTGTTATTGAGAAAAATAAAAAAAATAATAAATAATGCAAGAGAAGTAAAGTGGCGAAGGTAATTATTAAGTAGTTTGAAGCAACAAAGAGAGAATGACCAAAATGGATTCAGAAAGCGAATAAAACATTGAAGTTTGCCAAACTCACCTTACAAAGGCCGAAGTGACAAAACTCCGACACTAGAATGGAGCTACAAAGCAAAGTAGAGATGAACAAAAAGTTAGTAAAAAAAATAATAATAATACATGTGATTGGAAATTCTTTACAAAAGAAGAAGAAAGAGAGGTAAAAATTTGAAATCTTACAAAGTTGAAAGCTTCTCCAAATTACCAAGTGTGAAAATGAGAGAAGAAAATTTCACCAATTTATAGTGGGATCAAGCCTTCTCCTAGCCATTGGATCGTGGTAAGTAAAATTAACGGCTTAGATCACTGACAAAAGTACAATGGTAATAAGTGTCCTACCAACCAAGTACAATAGTAAATTAGAATTTAATGAAGGGTTGAGTAATGGAAGTGCATGGTAGTGGTGACCATCCAAGAGAATACTTAGAAAAATTTCACCCTCAAAAGCACTCCCAAGTGGTCATAAGCTAGGGGCCACTGTTATGGGTGAAAATATCGTTAAGAGTGAAGTGACCACGTGTCGAGCATACGAAGAGACACGAGGAATTTGAAACTCTTTCGGCCTACGCGAACGAGCCTGGTTATATGAGCATGCCACGCATGACGGACCCGACCTCCACCACTAGCCTGGAGAACATACCATCAGGAGAGGTGCGTATAGACGGACCCATCTCAAAGAAATATGGACTAAGTGTCCAAAGAAAGAAGCTCTCCATTGTTGCGCGCGCGCATCTACCCCCACCCTCAGAAGCGTAGGTGCACACCACCCACCTACGCACTTACACACCTACCAACACACCTACCACCTACCTACACACCTACACCCAATCAAGACCCAACACATGGACCAATCCGTGTGTGACACGTGGCTTGATGACATCATCCATTTCCACTCCTATAAATAGGAGATGAGAAATGGCCAAAGGTAATTCATTTCATTCCCATTCGCTTCTAACCACATGCTCTGCTCGCTTCTAACTTAAGCATCGGAGGGTGTTAGGCAGGCACCACACCGGTGCTACTAGCTCTACTTGCGCAGGTGATCACCTACGTACAGGACACCCACGCAAGTTACCTCCAACGCGGATCTTCGCCTCCGACTCAATACAAATTTATTGTTCGTTGCACACATGGAAGCAAGAGCGGCATTAGTGCAGAGCACGCCCGCGCGTTATACTTAGTACCATTTCCACGTAACAACATCGTAAAAATCTAGTATTTAAAAAAGATGATGATGATAACTTTTGATACATTCCAATTTCCAAGATATTATTTTGTCATTAGAATGAATGAAATCATTGAATAAAAAACTGAAATTATTAAGGAACCTATGTCCGCCAGAAAATGAGGGTATGAAGAACCTTAGGAAGCTTGAAAACTTTAGAATTTAACAGAGTTTGTTTGATTAAAAAAATTTGATACAGGCAATAAAATATAATTTTTTTACCACATCAGTATTAAATAATATGATAAAATAAAATTACATATGTACAGGTAGTTTTCCGTTAGTGAAATGGATGAAAAACTAACGGTTGGGACCAAACTGACATATTTCTAATAACCTAGGGATCAAGTAGACATAAAATGAAATAAAATTTATGGGAAAAAAAATATTTTATGGAAGAAAAAAAATCAACCATACATGAGACTGGGAATTCTCCTCCATGTGTAGTGCTAGCATCCTCTATCATATAATTTGTAATCAACGGCCAAACCTTTCCATTTCATAATAAATTGTCATATGAATGTGTTCCTCGTTGTTTTGTTGTAAATAGGGGATAAAAAAAGTCAAATACGTCTCTATCAATATCTATACTATATTAAAAAGAAATTAGGGAAACATTTTAAGACAAAAATACCCTCTATATAATTAACATGTTACACCTATATATTCTAATCATCCGATATGGTTATAAACTGAATAAAATACCAAATATAAATAACAAAATAATGATATCAAGATTTTAAAAACAAAAAATACTATATTAAAAAGCTAACATATAAATTTAATTAATATTTGTTTCTGATAGATTAAAATAGTCGGACTACTTTTATGACTGTAATTAACGGTGGGAATGTAATAAATTAACAATTCTTCTAATAATACTCTTGTTTTATGTTTCTTATTAATAAATCTTATATATAAATTTAATTAATATTTATTTTTTATAGATTAATATAGTCAGACTACTTTTATGAGTGTATTTAACGGTGGGTATGTAATGAATTAACAATTCTTCTAATAATATCCTTGTTTTATGTTTCTTATTAATAAATCTTACATATAAATTTAATTAATATTTGTTTTTGATAGATTAATATAGTCAGACTACTTTTATAATTTAATTAGTTTATAACTTATTTTTTTAAATATTTAATTAACATTTAAATTTTATATATTTATTCGATGCGAATGAATTATTAAATTATCAATAATTAGTTTAACGAAAAAATTATTTATATTTCTAAATTTAGTTATTGATGAGAAAATAACTTATCTTATGTATATTTATGTAAAAATAGAAATAACTTTTTATAATATTGACGAGTAAAAAAAATAAAAATAAAAAAATAGAATACGATAGTAATGTAATCTTAAAAACCCACCGGTGGAAGGTGCATTCTAATACGTTTGGAATTCATCATGACCTCATGTTGATACTTTTGTTTTCTTTATTCACTTTTGTTAATGATGTGATTAAGAAGTGTTGAATTAAGCTGGGTTAATTTGGATTGTCTTAATTGGATTAAAACCAATTTGGTGAGTTTGTTGTAAACTCATGTGAGGAGCACATGATCTGTTGAGAAAGTGGTTTGTGATCTGTTGAAGGCTGAGAGCTAATTTGCTACGTGGAAGTAGGAGAACCATATGTGTTGGCATGGATAAATGGCTACACTTTGAGGGCTCTAATTTCCTTTTTCACTATTCTATTTCCTGTGTAATTGAATTCTAGATAGAGGGAGCAATTTCCTCCTTCTTCTTCCCTCTCCTTGTTTCCTAAGTTCTGATTGTATTTTGAGATCTTGAAAGCTTCTTGCATACTTCTTGATTTCTGGTTTTAGCTTGAATATTGTGAGATCTGTAACTCCCTTAATAAAGGATTGCAAGCTTGATTAGTGCATATGTAACAACCCGAGTTTTGGTAAGGGCATTTTGGTATTTTCTTCAATTTTGATCTAAATGATTTTATTTTGAGTTATTATGGACCGTCGCGTCAATACGAATTCAACGGAATTGACTACGCTCAATTCCGAGATCGGAGTAAAAAGATATGACCTGAATACCGTCTACGTCCCTAACTTATAATTTTATTTCAGGGGTATTAATGTATTTTCTCAGCCAACCTGTTGACACAAAAACCTAGGTCAAACTTACTTTTTCATTCTCCCCACGTCAGCGCCGTTTTCGTCTCTCAAGCCGTCTTCTTTTCTTGCTTCGAATTCTGGTAAGCATTTGATATATCGGTTGTAATCGTTGGGTCATCTTAAATTTCGGATCAATTCATACTCGTTGGCTGTCTTTCGATCTCAGTTTCGAGCCCCGTTCTTCGCCGGAAATTCAAAGAATTCAACTTCAACTATCTCCAAATTCTTTGGTACGTTTTGATTACTTTCGATTCTGTTGGTTTCCCAATCGTTATCGAGTTAATTTTAGTCTAATCGAGGGTCATTTTTAGTGCGGTTTAGACCCTCGCCGGAGCCGACTCTTCTTCGCCGGAATCTGGAAATCGGTCTCGGATTTGTTCGGGTTTTGGGTCTTTGTTTTCGTCGTGTTCTTTGTACGAGGTTTCGGGTCGAAGTGGTAGCTGATCCTAATCGTTTTGGTAAGTTTTGTTTTGAAAAAATATATATATATATTACGCTGCATGAAAACGCACAGCGTGCGTTTTCCTCCATGGACGCACGCTGTGCAGTAGGGAGGAAGACCGGTCCGACTGGACCGGTTGGACTGGTCCAATTGGACCGGTTCAGCTGGTCCAGACCAGTTCAGGTCTTTTTGGGGTCTAATTGAGCTGGTTTCTGTCCCGTTTTTCCGGTTCTCGTAAAATTGACTTGATATTATTATTATTTCAGGTCTTGGGCATCGTTAGGAGTTTATTTGGATTTATTTCGAAGCCGTTTGCTTATTCAATTTACGAATAAGGTAGGTTAATTCCTACTTAAAGTGTTAATTGAAATTTTCTTTGATTGTTTGTTTTGTCTATGATTAATGGTATGACTTGGGAGATGATTTATTAGTTGCTAGGAATTGTTATGTGATTATTGTGACTTCTGGTTATGATTTAACCATTATTTGTGTTTGGTTATTTATTTAGTGATAGATAGAGCCTTTAGGTTTTACAACTGGGGTTGAACCTATGCATATTAAATATTAAATTTGTAGAGCGCGTACTATGGCACGTATCATGAGTGGCCCTATACCCCACTATGATCATATTTTCAAGCGCATAGTATGGCACGTATCATGAGTGGCCCTATACCCCACTATGATACATATATGCAAATTTAATTAAAACAAAGACTAAAGGAAATGTTGTAGGCTAAGTACCTATACTTAAATGAGAAATTGGGGATTTGGACTAGTATCCAGTAATTATTACATTTGGTGTGATTTCAATTTAGCTTACTTATATAAGCTGAAATTAATCTACTGAGCTAAAAACTCACGGTATTCGAATGCCCTGCAAATTTAAATTTTGCAGGTAACGATAATAACTTTGGAGCTCGAGGCGCATGACGAGGATGGTGCTACATGGAGGCCTTAGGATTTATTCGTTTTATCTTCTCCTTTGACTTTTCATATTAGTCATTTCTTTTGTTATTTGGGATATTTTAATTTATTTTATTTAAACTCATGCATTTTATTTAGATTTTAATTATTTAAATTGGCGCCACAATTTAACATTTTGTTTTATCTTTTAATTGTTATTTAAATAAAAGGCTTCCGCATTTATTGATTTTACTCTGATTTGTTTGTAAAATTAAATGAGTTCTTTTATTATTTATTTATTAATTTTACATTGAGTCTCGGATCTGTCAAGTTTAGAATTCTCTCTTAAATCTCCTCTAAATTTCTCTATTTCACAGTTTAGATTAGGTTTATCTTTCACAAATTGGTATCAGAGCCTCGGATCTGTCAAGTTTCACTGAAGGAGTATCAAGAGTTCTTGAACCTGAGAAATTCGAAGAATCTTGAAAAAGAACTTATTAGAGAAGAAGACAGTTGAAGAATGATCAACAATCTGAGAAATCAATGTCTATGAAATTTGAAGTTCATTCGTTTGATGGAATCGAGATTTTGGATCTTGGAGGAAGAAAATGAAAGCCTTGCTCGTACATTAGAAACTTCACAAGGCTATTGAAGATCTGAAAGACTTACCAATAACGATGACAACGTTGAAGAGATTAGAACTTCAATTGAACGTGTATTTCATCATACTCCTCTATTTGGCTGACAATGTTCTGAGGTAAGTGGATGAATTAGACATCTACCTCACCAAATCTCTGACTAATAAAATATTACTGAAAGAAAAGTTCTTCGACTTTCGAATGGACAATTCAAAATGTTTGGAACAGAATTTGGATGAGTACAAGAAGATTATAATAACATTGGCCTCGATAGATGAAGAAAATATTGGTGATGAAAGCAAGGCTATATTCCTGTTGAATGCCTTGTCTGACAACTATAGGGAACTCAAAGCTGCCATCAAATTTGACAGAGCAACCATCACATTGGATGAGGTAATTTATGCTCTTAGGTTCTGGGAATTAGAAATGAAGAAAGATGAAAATGGCAATGGTAATAATGTTCAAGGAGAAAGTCTAAATGTTAGGGGAAGATCAAATGATAGAAACAGAAAATGAAGAGAAAAATCAAGGTCTAAGTCTAGGGGAAATTTCAAGAATGTAAAACGTTATCAGTGTAATGAACTTGGTCACATTAAAAGATTCTGCTCAAAGAAGAAAACTAATGGGAAAGATAATCATAACCAATATCAAAACTTGAATAATCAAAATCATAATGCTGAAAATCTTGTTGCTGTAGAAGATATTGAGGATGCCCTTATAATAGAGCCTAGTGTAGCTATGATAGAATCTAAGGCCTCAAAAGAGAAGTGGGTCATAGAATCAGGGGCTACCTTCCACATGTGTCGAAACCTAGACTAGTTTATTAATTTCAAAGAAATTAATGGAGGAAATGTTATGTTAGGTAACAATAAACCTTGTAAAGTGGAAGGGATAGGAGAAGTGAAAATCAAAACAAATGATGGTACCTTTAATGTCTTAAATAGAGTTAGATACATCCCTGAGTTAAGTAGAAACCTAATATCCCTAGGAGTCCTTGATGATGAAGGACTGACCTATAGTGCCAAAAAGGGAATGATGAAGATTGTGAATGGATCTCTTGTTGTGATGAAAGCAATTAAAGAACATGGGCTCTATATACTCCAGGGGCATGCAATAGCTGGGGTACCTGCCATTTGTGGCACCATAGACTAGGACACATTAGTGCAAGGGGATTAGTTGAATTGGCGAAACAGAGAATCTTAGACAATTCCAAAATAACTAAGTTAGGTTTCTGTGAGGATTGTGTGTTAGGAAAGTCTAAAATGGTTAGTTTTTCTAGATCAGCACACACAACCACTAGGATACTAAACTATGTCCACTCTGACTTGTGGGGCCCAACCAAACATACCTCCCATGGAAACAGTAGGTACTTCATGACTATAATAGATGATTTCTCTAGGAAATTATGGGTATTTTTCCTTAAGAAAAAATCTAAAGCCTTTCAGTGTTTCAAAACTTGGAAGAAAAGAGTGGAAGTTCAAACTAATAGAAAAGTAAAAACCCTTAGAACTGATAATGGTCTAGAATATCTTAGTGAGGAGCTCAATAACTTCTATAGACACGAAGGCCTCACTAGACACAAAACCGTTCGGTTGACCCCTCAGTAAAATGGGGTTGCTGAGAGAATGAATAGAACTATCTTAGAGAGGGTTAGGTGCATCATGAACGCAGGCAACCAACCTAAGAAGTTCTAGGCAGAAGCTCTAAAGACAGTGTTTTACTTAATCAATAGGTGTCCATCCTCAACCATAGGTTTCAAAACTCCACAAGAACTATGGACAAGATTTGTTCCAAACCTAGGGCACCTTAGAACTTATGGTTGTGTTGCTTATGCTCACACTAAGGATGGGAAACTTGACCCTAGAGCCATTAAGTGCATGTTTATAGGATACCCTGATGGAGTTAAAGAGTACAAACTGTGGCAACCTCTGAATAATGGTAAATTCAAGACCTTCATAAGCAGGGATATAACCTTCAATGAGGGTGAGATGTTCCTGAAATTTTCAGATGTATCTTGTGAGAATGTTGCAAGAAAAAAAAAAGCAACAGGGAATTCAAATGGAGGTGGAGGCAGTTAGTGATAAAGAGCAACCAATAGAGGAAGTGGAGTCTCAATCCCACACTACTGATGAACCTCAAGAAGAAGAAGCAGGATCAGAAGAACAAGTTCAAGAGGCTAATTATTTAAGCTTCTATCAACTAGCTAGAGACAGAAATATAAGAGAAATTAGAGTTCCAATCAGGTTTGCAAGTTCTGATTATGTTGCATATGCTTTTCCTGTTGCAAACCAAACTATATGTAATGAACCATTGACATATAGAGAAGCTCTAACTAACTATAATAAAGAAAAATGGATACAAGCAATGAAAGAGGAAATTGATGGCTTAAATAAGAATAAAACCTGAATTTTGACAGCCAAACCTAAGAATAAAAAACTTGTAGATTGTAAATGGATATATAAAAGAAAGGATGAGATACCTAAGGTTGAGAAAGAAAGGTTTCACTCAAAAGGAGAGGATGGACTATAATGAGATTTATTCACCTGTTGTAAGGCATGTTTCAATAAGAATCCTCATGTCTTTTGTAGCTGAATATAACTTAGAACTTGAACAAGTAGATGTCAAAACTGTTTTTTTGCATGGTGATCTAGTAGAGTCAATTTACATGACACAACTTGAGGGTTTCATATCAAAGGGCAGTGAACATAAAGTGTGCCTCTTGAAGAAATCATTGTATGGTCTTAAACAATCACCTAGGCAATGGTATCTAAAATTTGACAATTTTATGTTAAAATCTTGTTTTATGAGGAGTAATCATGATAGTTATGTATACATTAGATGGATAGAAAAATCTTGCCCTATGTATCTTCTTTTATATGTTGATGATATGTTAGTGGCATGCTCTAAGAAAGTTCAAATTGATAAACTTAAACTTAGTTTAAATAAAGAATTTAAAATGAAGAATCTAGACAAGGCACAAACCATCCTAGGAATACATATAAATAGAGATAAGAGAAACAACAATTTATTTCTCACACAACACAAGTATACACACAAGACACTTGAAAAGTTCAAAATGAACAATTCAAAGGCTGTTTCCTCACCTATTGCTTCTCATTTTAAACTGTCTGCATTAATGAGTCCTGACACTATAAAAGAAAAAAAGCTAGAAATGAAAAATGTCCCTTATGCCAGTTTTGTAGGAAGTGTAATGTCTTGCATGGTTTGTACTAGACCAGACTTAGCATATGCCTCGAGTATAATAATTAGATACATGGCCAATCTTAGGAAAGGTCATTGGGAGGCAGCTAAATGGATTTTAGATACATTAAAGGGACTGAAAATTATGGCTTAAAGTATTCAAAAAATGATGGATCTAACAATGCCTTTGTAGGCTTTTGTGATTCTGACTTTGCAGGGGATTTAGACAAGAGAAGATCTTTGTCTGGCATAATTCTTACACTTTTTAGAAATACAATAAGCTGGAAAACAGCCCTGCAACTAGTGGTGGCTCTTTCCACCACTGAAGAGCAGAGTATCTGGCAGTCACAGATGCTGTCAAATAAGCATTATGGATCAAAGGTATGGTTTCTGAATTTGGAATAGATTAGCATAAGATTAAGGTGTTCTATGATAGCCAAAGTGCTATACACCTCAAAAAGAATCGGGTATTCCATGATAGAACTAAACATATTGAAGTTAAGTTCCATTTTATTAGAGATGTGATTAGTCAAGGTAAAGTTTCAATTTGTAAAATTCATACTGTTGACCTGTTGATATAATAACTAAACCAGTCACTACTTTTAAATTCAGTAAGTGTCTAAAATTTTTAAGTGTGACTTGTTTTGATCCAAGTTGAAAGATACCTGACTAGCTAGATGTAGGTATCTACTATGTTGTGCACTAAAAGCTAAATCAAGTTTATCAGGGTTAAAGTATGGCAGCTTCTCAATGAAGGTGGAGATTGTTAATGATGAGATTAAGAAGTGTTGAATTAAGCTGGATTAATTTGGAATGTCTTAATTAGGTTAAAACCAATTTGGTGAGTTTGTGTAAACTCACGTGAGGAGCACATGATCTATTGAGAAAGTGGTTTGTGAGCTGTTGAAGGTTGAGAGCTAATTTGCTATGTGGAAGAAGGAGAATCATGTGTGCTGGCATATAAATGGCTACAATCTAAGGACTTTAATTTGCTTTTCATTATTCTATTTTCTATGTAATTGAATTCTAGAGAGAGAGAGAACAGTTTCCTTCTTCTTCTTCCTTCTTCTGTTTCCTGAGTTCTGATTGTATTCTGAGATCTTGAAAGCTTCTTGCATGCTTCTTGATTTCTGGTTTTAGCTTGAATGTTGTGAGATCTGTAACTCCCTTGATAAAGGATTGCAAGCTTGATTAGTGCATAGCATGGAGAAGCCATCTCCAGCAACTGGATGTAGGCCGTTATGGTCGAACCAGGATAATTCGCTTGTGTTAATTCTCTCTTAAATCTCCTCTGAATTTCTCTATTTCATAGTTTAGATTAGGTTTATCTTTCTCAACTTTTCCTTTAGATTAACAAGAATATTGAATACAATGTAGTCATATATGCTTATACCGTTTTTCCTTTCTTCTCATTTTCCTCTCTATTCTTTCACTTTTCCCTTTAATTTTATCACATGATTTTAGATTTATCATGGTATTAGAGCGGATTTATTGAATCCTCTAATTATGTTAAGAGTCACGTTGTCGAATCTAAGAGAAAGGCTAGGAAGGTTGTTGGCTGCTCATGTGTCGTAGTTGGGGACTTTAAGTGAGGACCACGAGGCCTTTCACGTTGTCCAGAAGCATGTGATTTGCAAGTTGATGATCTTGATTTTGTGTTTTTTTTTTTTTTTGCCACATTGGTTGGTTTCACTTAATTTTTTGGTCATTAGACTTTCTTGTTAATCTCAACACTATTACATTGTTTATATAAAAAAACTAACTCTAGATAAATAAGAAAAATATAATCTAAATAGGAAAAGATAATTATCAAAGGGAATAACATAAATAAGGAAAATATATAAAAAAGAATAAACTAAAGTTGACAGTTTTTCTGTCGAATCGTCACCGCATCTACGAAGACTCGTTTCCACTGCACTGGCCATCGCCAATCTCTTATATGTCGATTTCCTAGAAATGAGTATCCGTAGCTGTGGCGACAGTTCGGCAGAAAAACTGTCAATCTCGTATATTAATAAATGTCATTTTAAATAATAAAAAATTAAACACTAAATCATTATCGATTCAAATTTAGTAAATAAGTTTCATTTTTAAAATTTAAATGAGATTTTCATTCTAAAAAATAAACGTAATATTCACATATAAATAAGCTCACATCAACATATTCCTCATTTTCAAAAAATTAAGTTGGTCCTATTAAAAGAAACATTTCACATCATATCAAAATATTCAGGTATTTCTACTTTCTCTTATTGAGATTTTTTTTTTAAAATTCAAAGTATTATTACTCTTCTCATTGTTTTTTCCAATCACATTCTTCCATTGTTTTTATTAACCTAATTCATGATGTTCATATTAAACCTATTGATTTCATATTCCTTAATATCCACTCCAATATTGAGATTTATTTATGTGAAAAATTGAAAGACATCCCTGAGAAGAACAAAAGTGTAAAAGTGAACACTATTTGAATTGAAAAGCAATTGTTGAAATAATAAGAACTCTATTAATGTGTTTGTGTTTTTCCTATTTATGATGAATTTTTTTGAAATTGTCAAATTTATTGAAATGCAAATAATATTAATGTCAAAGTACTTTAACATGATTGTTTCTAACATTTCTTAATCCGTTAATTGCAGCTCTTCTTCAACTTACCAATTTTAGCATCATTTTTGTAGAAGAGTAAAAGGATAGAATGGAATCAGGTGAAATCGAAGAAGATAGAAAATTTAAAATCGAGTTTCTTCTTTATTTTTGCATAAACTATAAATGTAAGAACATAAAGAGAGTGTTAATCTTATCCCTTTAATTCTAGATTATAAAATTAAGAGTTTTAAAATTGCAATTAAATATCTATTTTTAAATTAAATTTTACATGAGAAAATTATATACATAAAATTTTGTCATATTTTTTTATTGAGTAAAATACTATTTCCGTCCCTGAACTTTCACCCAGGTTTCATTTTCGTCCCTCAACTTTCAAAAGTGATGTTTTTAGTCCCTGAACTTTACAAATCGTTTCATTTTAGTCCTTCCGTTATGTTTTCTGTTAGTTTACCGTCAGTCACTCACTGATGTGATGTTTTTAATGACGTGACACTTTTTATCAATATTTTAATTTATTAGAGTTTCGAATGCTTATGTGGCAATTTTTTAACCTTTCTATTTCATTCTCTTCTTGTGGGTCCCACTCTTTTCTAAATCAATTAGTTTTTTTTCTTTTTCTCTCACCCTTTGTTTCTCTCTCCTTCCTCAGACTCCATTTCCATCGTTCCAACCCAGAATTTCTTCAACCCCAACCCAAAAAATTAGATCATCAATTTTTTTCTCTCAAAAACTATAAAAAAACATTTAGTAGGTTTATAAAATTTATTTATTTCTAACATTTTTAGTTTTTTTATAATGAGTTCTTTAACTATATTTCTAGATATGAGATTCAGAAATTGTTAATTTTCTTAAGTAAAAATTGAAAATTCACATCCATGGTCAGAAATTCAAAATGATTGCAATTGTGACGGTGATTCAGAGATTGTTTATAAGAAGTTGATTTGAATAGTAGTTGTTCAAGCTAAACAAGAACTGAGATCGTGAAGAAATCGTAGATTTACAACGACTTGAATATGAAGAACAGTGCCAAAATAGCGAACAAAAATCTCGCGACCTTAGAGCTCGAATGGCCGTGGAAATCGTGAAAAAAAATCAAGAAAAAATAGATAACATTCATAATTTATGCACCAAAAAATGGCTTAGAATATTACTTAAAAGCTAAAACAAGAAAAACCTTTTTACCAAAGAGATTGAAAACTCAAGCCTTCTTATTTACACAAAAAAATGAAGAAATAAAAAAGAGAGAACTTCAGTTGAATCTCCAGAAACCAAGAAAGTAATGAAGGCATAATTTTATAGATCAGGCAGAGAGAGAAAAAGGAAAGATTAAAAAACTAAATGAAGAAGAAAAACACATGAACTATCCAAAAAAAAAAAACGAAAAACGTGAGGCAGCGGCTTCAGAAGCTTTAGATAGTTAAGAGCGGGGGTCTGAGACTCGAAGATGATCTTCAAGATTGTTGGGTATCGACTCGTGAAGACGATCTTGGACAGAAACGTGAAGATAATTACGAGATCGCAAGATGATCTTGGACAGAAATGTGAAGACGATCTAGCAATCTTGAATGAAACGGTGGTCTGAGATGGCGTAATCGACTCATGAAGACTATCTTGAATGAAAAAGGAGTAATAGATATAAAGAGGTGGTGGGTTAGCTAATGACAAGAAACATCGACGCTGCTATGGTTGATATGGGCGGCGGCTGCTACTGCTGCTGTTTAACAAGGGAGGAAGATAAAGAAAAAAGATGAAGTTAGGGTTAGAGAGAAGAAAAAGAGAGGGGAGAAATGATAATTATTAAATTAATAGAAAAATGCCACATAATAAAAAATAGATTTAAAGAACTAATGCTACCTCATTTAAAAAAAAAGTCATGTCAGCCTGCCACATCATTAAAAATGCCACATTGCATGCCATGTAAGCCTCTGTTAGTGCTTTGGACGGAAAAATAGACGGAAGGACTAAAACGAAACGATTTGTAAAGTTCAGGTACTAAAAACGTCACTTTTGAAAGTTGAGAGACGAAAATGAAACCGAAGTGAAAGTTCAGGGACTAAAAGGGTATTTTACCCTTTTTTTTTATTTTAGCTAATTATTTTTTAAAATTATCTTAAATAGCTTTTTTATATATTTTTTTTTGTTTATATCATAGTTTTTAATTATTATTTTCATGAAATAGTATATTTATTTTTTAATAATTTATTGAAATCAAATATAGATGACCAAAATTAAATAATTAATGTATAATAAAATGAGAAATAAAAAAGTCGTTTAAGTAAAAAAAAAAACAATAAAAGGGGTGTAATACTCACCATAGATTCATTCTTCTTTACCGAGAGAGAGAGAGAGAGAGAGAGAGAGAGAGAGAGAGAGAGAGAGAGAGAGAGAGAGAGAGAGAGAGAGAGAGAGAGAGAGAGAGAGAGAGAGAGAAAACCATATAAAAATAAATATGTATTTCATTTAATAAAAATAAAAAATTAAGAAAAAAAAAACTCTAAATACATATTAATAAATAATAATAAAATGAAAAAATGTTGTAAATAAATACATATGTGCATCCCACGAGGAAAAACTAGTATTTAAAAAGTATTTGAGGGGAAAAATTTTGATTTCTTCTTTTATCCCTTTTAAATCCTAAATTATTTGTTATAATTTACATATTTTAAATACAATATTTATTAGAATTAATTTGAGGACATCAGGTTTATTACCCATTTAGAGTAGTTTTTTATTTTTATTTTTAATTTTTCAAACGAAATTTGATAAATTCTAATGTTAAGAAACATTCATGCCTCACGTTCAAAACTCTAAGCCATCCACCATCAATTTCTTTAGAGAAGATGAAGAGGTAAGAGAATAAAAGTTTACAGATGGCTTCTACGGTTATTGACCAATACCTTCCACTTCTTTGATTAGATTATAAAAAATATAAAAAATACTCACTATTGCAAAATATACTCCTATAGTTCTATAATTTTATTTGAAAATTATTTTAAATACCTTTATATTTTATAAAATTACATATCATATCCATATATAATTAGTTTTAAACAAAATTACCAACACGAGCATAACTTAAATGGTTAGACAACTATTCTCTTCTTATTAAGTCTCGAGCCTCCCCTTCAATTTGATGTAATATCTTAAAAAAAATAACGAAATTGAGACATACGCACATACAACACATTAAAAATTACATAAAGTTTAGACAATTTTATTGGTTTGCATAAAAATAAAAATAAAAAGTTAGAGAGAAATTTTGAAAAGATAAGGTTAGCTTTGGATATGGATCCAGACAGCAATGGCGGGAGGAAACAGAGCACGGAATTATTCTAAAATCAAACAGATTCAGCGGAAATCGAAAGCTTTCGAAGTAGATTTTTTAGGGTTTCATTTGAAGATCCGCCATTTTCAACAGCTCCCTTAGCCAATTTTCCTAATTCTGCAACTCTATCTCTTGCTTTTCTTCCCTTCTCTCCCTTCATCAATTCTTTCACGCCGGCACTAATTTCCCGGCGAGAAATAGCCTCTCCGGAGCCGTTAATTTTCTCTTTCTCAATACCAATCCCAAACCCAAGGCCGTCGATTATATATTTAGCGTTTATTTTCTGATCCACCATTAATGGCCAAGCTAATATCGGTATTGAAGCAGCCATACTTTCCAGCACTGAATTCCATCCACAGTGGCTCAGAAATCCTCCTATTGCTTTGTGCAATAGAATTTGACGTTGGTTGATAAATTCCCTTGTGATTAGGCATCTGGGTTTTACTCTTTTTTCGATTTCATTCGACGCAGACCAAGTGTTCGATTGAATGACTAAGAGAAATGGACAACCAGAATCCTCTAAGCCAAGTGCTACCTCTTCAAGCAGCTCGTCTGAGACATCGGCTAGGGTTCCGAATGAGACGTATATCACTGATTCTGGTCTTTCGATTGCTTGCATATCAAGCCACTTCATTACCATTGTGGAAGGTTCGTCTTCACCATTACTCGTCTTTTCATTCGATACTTCCATTTGTTCATTGAGGAAAATAGGACCTATGCACCATGCTTTAGGCCCGAATGAATCGAATTGTGAAATATAATCGCTTTCTAGCTCTCGGAAGCTATTAACGATAACACCCCAACTCTGCATTTCTGACTCGAGAATCTCTGCTGTTAAGTTACCGACTATGTTGTTATTATTTGCTATCTTGATATCATCGGGAAGATCGTCGATAGTCAAACTAAATGGTAAGTTTCCTAAGAGGTTTAGATGATCAGAGACTGAGGAAGATTTTGATTGTAGCTTATTGGTCCACAAAGTTTTGGAGATTAGCACTGGTAAAACACCCATTCCATGGAAGACCAATCTTAAAACTCCAAACCTTTGACAAATCCCAAGGGTCCAAGTTAGTAAGAAATCAGAGATCACACATATAGGAAGATCATCTGAATTCTTCATAGACTGTAGCACTTGTTCAAAGGGCTTTTGAAATCGTTTGGTAGCGATAACGAAAGGGAAAAATAAATCCATGGAAGGAAGTTGTGATGTGTGCTCACAGTCACAGCCTTCAGGCAACCCATCAATGGAAGTGAATGGAAGCTGAACAATAGATATATGGCGAAAACCGTCAATGGTTGGGGCGATTGTTTTTGCATTTGATGGGGTTGTGATTATGGTGACCTTGATTTGTTGGCGAGAAAGAACTTTGGAAAGGTCTACCAATGGAATGGTGTGGCCATGAGCCATGAAAGGAAAAATAACAATATGTGGTGAAGTCATGGCTGTGCTCCGTTTCTTCTTTCCCCAGATCTGAGAAATTGTAAAAGCAAATGTGCAAGGACAGAGTGAAGGAAAAATTACTAGAATTTTGTGCGTGTTGAGTCTCCTTGCTTGATGAACACAGTAAGGTGTTTAGATGAATGCTTTATAATCTTATGAATAGGAAGGAGCGGGGGAGAGAGATAACTAATTAAAAATTAGGAACTTTCATTGGGTATATTTGTAAGTATAGTATTTTTAAAAACTATTTACAAATATACCCGTTTTTTAAAAACTTCTTATTAGATAATTGGGATTACATGAACAAAATATTAGTCGATACATATCTATGTGTTGAATCAATGTAATTGTGTGGAAATCATTGATTACTTGCGTGAAAATTTTGTAATATTTCATACGCAATTTTTTTTTTTTTACTATTTTTACACGTAAGATTTAAGGCTGTGACTTTTATAAATATTTGACATGATTGCTATATATGTAAGAGCCCCTTAAAAATACATAAGGAGGTGAGGATAATAATGCGCGTGGGTGCAATTTTTAATATAGTAAAATTATTTTGGCTTTGTCGGTCTCAATCATTTCAATCATCATAAATCGGGGGAGGAATTAGTCGATACATATCTATGTGTTCAATCAATGTAATTGTGTGGAAATCATTGATTATTTACGTGAAACTAGTGATAATTTTGTAATATTTCATACGCAAATTTGAGGGTTTTTTTTTTTCCTTTTTACTATTTTTATAAGTAAGATTTAAGGCCGTGACTTTTATAAATATTCGACATGATTGGTATATATGTAAGCGTCCCTTAAAAATACATAAGGAGGTGAGGACAATAATGTGGGTGGGTGCAATTTTTAATATAGTAAAATTATTTTGGCTACGTCGGTCTCAGTCATTTCAATCATCATAAATCGGGGAGGACAAAAAAGAAAGAAAGAGTGTTCTCCACCCATACCAACAACAAAAAAAGTGCAAAGAGATTCGGGTTATCAAAAGGGAATCATGGATATAAGAAGTAAAATAATTGGAATTCCTTATTTAAAACAATATTTAAATATATTTTGTTTTCAGTTCAATAAATTAAGATTTTTATTTTCTTACTATTTTAAATTTTGATTTGATTGAATAATTATCATATAAATGAGTTTTTAAAAACTGCAACTTCCATTTTGCTATGGTTTAATTGTTAAATTAATTTGTAACAGTCTATTTCTATTTTTAATAATTTATTACTCTAATTTTATTAAATTAAGGATAATAAATTTGTTACTTAAATATCTAAAATATGTTAGCATTTTGTATTACATCTAACAAAAAACTAATATAGATTTGTATTTTTTATTTTTGGAAATTATTATCGGTCTTGACTCTTGAGAAAGATAAGGTTCGAACCACATGGACTTGTATTTTCAGCCACACATTTTAAGTCTAGTAATAGTATAGTCTATTACCTTATTAAATTTCTAGGTAGTTGTTATGCTTAGGATAGAATAATTTTTCTTTACAATATTAACTCATTAAAGACGCAAGGGTATTTTCGATTGGTAATAAAAAGCAATAATAAACAACTTATGAATGAGGTTACAATTCTAGTTTCTCTACTTTCATAAACATGTTGATTGAGGGGTATTTGCTTGAGGTTTTGGAAACTAAAGTCTAGATTTGTGATGGCTGAAAAAATGAAATATGAGAGTGAGAATAAATATTAAAATAATGTAAATATGTTGGAATGAGATATCAAATTCTGATAATAAACCTTGGAATGTGATTCCAATAACAATGTAAAAAAATATGAAACAAATATGATAATAAATTGGATATAGATTGAGAAAGGAAATTCAATGGTCACAAACTCCCTCAATCTATAATCTATACTACCTCTAAAAGGGGCTTAAGGGGAGAAACTTTTGATTTCCCCTTTTGCCCCTATTAAATATATATGTTTTTTTTTTTAAAAAAATGCTTTTATTTAGTTTAATATTTAATATTATTTCTATGAACTTTTTATCTTCCTTTAATTTAAACGTTTTCATATTTTTGTATTTTCGTCTTACTTGAAATCTTAACAGCCATGTTTTCTGAAGAAAAAAAAAAGAAGAAGACAGTCGTGCAATTCCTTTTACATTGAATTCCAATTGGTGTAGACGAGGCATCACATTCTTACAAACTTCGAACCGTCATAATCTCACTTTATAAATCCCCTTTTCTCTCTCACATCAGCAAAATATTTAACTCATTAGAGGAGAGGAACATTCGACTGGTGTGGTTTAATTTATTCTCTTCTGTAATCTCCATTTTTTTTTTTAATAATTTCTTTACTAGGGAAGTTAAGGGATTCCAACAAATAGACATTGTGCAATATGAGGAGCGACAGAAGGCTATAGTCGAGGTTTGCGTTTTTAAGTTTAATCATCATTAATGATATTGGTTTGGTTTTATAATGACAACACTAAAATATAGATTGGAATATTTATGATATTAACCATTTTCTTTCAGGAAAAACTACTCTGATGAATATTTTAAATATGTGTTGTTAGCTTTATTTTGTTGTTAATAAAATGTGGTTTGACGAAAGAAATGTTGTAATTATGATCTAGAAATATGACATACACAGTTGTAATAAATTAATTTCAAATAGAGAGCAATTCAAGTTGAAGTTTGTAACAAAATCTATTTTTTTTCTCCCAACTAACACAAATTTTATTCGATTATTTTTCCCTCTCCCTATGATTCTACAAGAGTGATTTCCAGACAAAAAAAATATATTTTGAGCAATTGGTTTTGCCTTTTGGTTTGAATCAATAGTCGAAGTAGCTATTTTTTTTAATTAAACTGTGAAGCCAGTGGAAATGGTCATCATTTCTTTTGTAATATATGTATTACGATTTATAATCCTTTCATATTTTCATTTTATCATTATTTTTTAATTAGATATGATAGATTATGTTAACTATAGAGATTTGACGATAGACTATACCGTGAAAATGAGTGTTTATGATTGAGGTGACGGTTCAATATTGTCTATCATCAAATCTCTATATTTACTACTTCAAAACTTAAAATCAAAAGGTTTGATAGAATGAAAAATGTTTTCCTCTTTTTTTTATCATTCACTATGAATTTTTTTTTCTAATAAAGTAAAGTAAAATTGCGATCATTGTCAAAAGTTATTTATACGTGCAACGCACGTAGTATAGACTAGTACCTCTAAAAGGGGCTTAAGGGGATAAACTTTTGATTTCCCCTTTTGCCCCTATTTAATATGTATAATATACAATTTTATAATAATTTATTTAATTATTAAATAAGTAAAAATTGTAAATTAATTAATTAATTAAATTGAAAAAAAGATACTTTTTATGTAACCAAAAAAATGTACGTATGGAGATTTGTGATTTCTTGGGAATGATGTTCATTCATAAATTTAATGAATTTTTTTTAATATATTAATTTTTTTTTTATAAATTATGAAGATTCATATAAATTTATTTGAAGTTAATTGGGTGCATGTATGTGATTTTTTCTTTCAATCAACAACTAATTCATTATTTTATCATATATTTTGAAGTTTTAACTTTGCAACGATTTTATTATTTTTATATTTACATCTAAAAATGATCTAAGGGGAGAAACTTATGAATTCCCTTTTTTACCCCTCTTTAATTAATTATATATGTATATATATGTTTGTTATTTCAAGTTTACAATTTTTAAGATTTTATTTTATTTTTTCGTTTATTATCTTTTTATTTATTTATTTAACCACATCTACAACGAAACTAAGTTTACAATTCATAATCTGTTTTAAAGCAACGAAATTCATGCACCATTTAATAGAGAGTTAATTATTTTAGGATGTACTTAGTCCAATAAATGAGTCTTTTGACTTTTAAAACCAATTAACAAAAACGATATGCACAAAATAAAGATAGATTTGTATTAGGTGGAAAATTAAGGGAGTCATTAATCATCATAAATTAGTAAACGCAAACTTCAAGACAGATGGAAAAAGAAGTTTTGAATTTTAAATATAAATTTGGTGATTCAAACATGTTCGTAGGGACCCATGGAGTGCAGATTATCTATAATTTCAAGTGTATATCCACCTCAGTCAAGCTATGGCATCAGTCAAGTGCATGATCCTCCTTAAAAAGAATGAAAATAAAGGTGTGGTCGAGACACTTGGGGCTTGAGGAAATGGAAGGAGTGGTGGCATCCAAACTGAATATGGGAGGATCATACTTCTTAACCTAAATTGATAAAATAAAACAAAAAATTCACACACACGATAAATAAATAATATATATATATATATATATATATATATATATATATATATATATATATATATATATATATATATATATGTTTTTGAGAATTTTAGAAAGATAAATTTTGTGTGTGGATTTTTTTATTTATTTTATCAATTTATGTTTTCATAATTTTAGCAAGATAATTTTTCTTTATTAATGTTCTTTAGAAGTTGGTATGAAATTCTTTTAAAATATTAATTTAATTTACAAATGCTTTTAGAAGTTGATTGCAGTAAGTTTGATCGCGGCAAAGATTCTTTCGTTCACGAGTAATGATAAGATTTTTATGTTTCAGCATATTAGAAGAAACTGTAATCTTTTTGTTCATCTTTTGACTAAGAAGGCTACGGATTCAGACATTTCTGGTTGTTGGCGAGATTCCTTTCCCAACTGGTTTGCCAATATATCTTCTTAGTCTTTTTTTTTTTTTGTAAAAGAAAATAATTAATAAACTATACACCTTTCAACTTCAATTTAACCGATGATAATTTGGTATAAAAAAAAATACAAAAACTTAGAATTGTTACTAAATTTTAAGACTAATTATTCTATATTATTATAAAATTTTGTTTTAATATTTTCAATCAAAAATTCAAAATATGAACCATTTATTAAAAAAAACGATTTGAATCACGTGCAACGCACGTATTATATATTACTAGTACTCTATAAATAAGGGGTGAAGAAGTAAACCAGAGTGTTACACTATTTTTGTGTTTTACTTTGTACCTAATGCCGAAATCGTCTACACGATAGACTTTTTCATGTAAAACTACAATAGTATTTGGAATATTTTTAATATTACTATGTTAAGAAATATTATTTAAAAATATAATATTAATTTTTTTTATACCTTAAACTAAGGATCATATATACATATAAGTCTCGTAAATATTGCATGCTTTTCAACACCACATCCACGTGTGAAGAGTGGATGCTTCACATAATATTTAAAACTAACTAATTAATGTACATGGTATATCAAACATATACTTTATAAAACAAAAGTCAGCCGAATAACACAGATAACATCATTAAAGTATATAAAAACGATTCAAACAACCAACAATTGATTGTAATTTATTTTATTTTTTTAAATGATATTCCTTAATTGGTAGGACGGTTAATTTAAACATAATTAAATAATAAATTAACTTTCATTAAATTAGGTCATTTCAGTAAACTGATAATAACTCAAACATACTTAATTACATAAATAAATTTCTGCTTTGAAAAATTAAAACATACTTAATTACATAAATAATTTTGTATAAAAAATTAAAATATTTTTTAATAAAAAAATCACATTTTTCTCATAGTAATTATTATTAAAACAATCTCGTCAAAACAAGGTCACGTCCATTTTCCATCAAGAATCCAATCCAACTTTTCTTCTTTTCTTGTTCTTTTTCACTCTCATTTTTAGTGGGGCATCCTACTCTTCTAGGTTTGCATAGGAATGAGATGTCTGGGAATAAAATACTTAATTACATAAATAATTTTTAATAAAAAATCACATTTTTATCATAGTAATTATTATTAAAACAATGTTGTCAGAACAAGGTTACGTCCATTTTCCATCAAGAATCCAATCCAACTTTTCTTCTTTTATTCTTTTTCACTCTCATTTTTAGTGGGGCATCCTACTCTGCGTTTGTTTCCGGGTTTACATAGGAATGAGATGTCTGAGAATAAGATATCAGGGTACGAGATGACTGGGACGAGATCACTGTGTTTGGTTTTACATGGGGATGAGAATAATAAAATTATATTATAAAATATTTTTTTTCTCTCTCTCCTCTCTTCTCTTCCTTTCTCTCTCATCACATCAATTGGTTTATGCAAACCCCATGTATTTTGAAGGGGATCTAAACCTCATGGAGAGGGGTCATGGGATCCCCTTGGGGTTTAGATACCCTTCCCTTCAATTTTTTTTATGGCCAAACAAACATGGGGATGGGGATAAAGTCACCATGGGGTTTGGATCCCCATCCCCAAACACTACAAACAAACACCTCCTAGGGGCATTTGTATGGAAATGAAATGTCTGGGAATAAGATGCATGAGGACGCGATGCCCGAAGATAAGATCATTGTGTTTGGTTTTAGATGAGATGGGAATAAAAAAAATCATTTATAATTAATCTTTTCCTCTCTCCCCTCTTTTCTCTTCCTTTCTCTCTTTAAATCCATGGGTGATAGAAGCCCCATGGATTTTGAAGGGGATCCAACCCCCATGAAGGAGAGCTATAGGATCCCCATGGGGTTTGAATCCCCTTCCCTATAATATTTTTTTGCCAAACAAACATTGGGGATGGGGATGGATCACCATGGGGTTTAGATCCCCGGAACACTGAAAACAAATAGACGAGCTAGCTCATGACAAAAGTTTTCTTCCCTACCATCATTATTTAAAGAAATGGTTAATAAATTTGCACCCAAGTCAAACCAAAACTCGTCTACTTACAATTGTCTAGGCATAGGAATAGAAATTACATATCCTAGTTACATTAATCTTATTTCCGATAATGAAACCCCGAAAACAAATTGATATCAGCCCAAAAAAAGGTTAGAAGAAAGATTACATTTGGGATCAAAGAAAAAAAGATAAAGAAACAGGTTCCAAAATCAAGATTCGAAACACTCCCATTAGATTGATCAAATCAACTTGAATATCTCTAAACAAGCAAAATCTAGGAACAAGATTACAAAAGATAAAGACACCCGGCTTCGAAAAGCACTCAAAGACTAGCCTCTCAAAAGAAGGGAAGAGAGAATAAAAAACATCAACATTACCAAACATAACCTTAATTAACAATTTAACCTGATGAGTTTCAAACACTAACTGACCTGGTAAAGATATTTAACTTTCATGCATGGCACAAATGTTTTGCCAACAGATTTGTGTGCTACAAATATTAATGGTTCATCACGAGTGGGGAATAAAAATAAGTCAAGGAAACGGTAGGTACCAGGGGACAGCATGAACCTTATATACTCCATATCCAAGATAAAAATCAAAGTTTGATAAACTGCTCATCATGCCTTTATACGAACAACGAATGAACCTGCTTAGTAACACAAGCGAGTTTAGATGTATCATTCACATCCCAGAAAAATTTGTTAAGGCATCATTATTAAAGTTGTTGAAGATTATTGACTAGATCAAATTTACCTTAATTCTTAACCTTTAGGTCTAGTATTGATTTTACATGATATTAAAGCATATCCTAAGTTTAAATCATAGCATTGTCCATGAATTGTTATTTCCTCTTATTTATTAAGAGTTGTGAACTTCGTGTTAATATCCGAACTCATACGTGATGAGTGTTGGCTAATGAAATTAAAATTTTCTTTAATCTGATATTTTAAGCTTTCAGGGCTAATGGTGATTTAATAATTAGATAACTTACATGCAGGAAGACTGGAAATATCAGCAGAAACTGCACAAGGAATTCCCAAATTTGAAAGAGCGCCTCTGATGATTCCACATGGAAAATATAGATGCATGCTTGTTGCCTGAGCTTCCTTGTTTTCGCCATCCACGGAATTATCCTGTGACTCACTTTGAGAAGAAGGATCGACAGACATCCGTGTAAGCCAGCGAAATCGATTATCTTGTAGTACAAAGGTACCCTGCAAAAAAAAAACAATTTTCTAGAGTTAGAACAAGCTCATGTAGGCACACAGGGATGATAAAAGGGGCTGCTCTGCTTTAGGTTTGGCTCCTGATCTTACTCTATGATTTGTTTTCAAATTGTCTATGTGCTTTTTGAAGAGCTCAGACCAGAAGTCCTTGCAGATAAATTTAATTGCCTCCAGATGATCAGTGAACCGAGGCCGCTCCATTGTATAACTAGCAAGAACAAAAACTTAAAGTTTATAATCAAATAGTACTAGTAAAAAGTCGTAATAAATGGGCAAAGAAAAAGGAGCTAAGTCCTGAATGAATAGACTCTGGAAAAAAAAAACTTTGAGAGAAAAATACAAGCTAAACAAGAAAAACAAAGGGCTGGTACCATATCTGTCATGAAAAAGGAAAAAAACAATCTTCCTTTTTAGTGGAATCACAGTATGGAATTCTATGGATAAAAATCAATAGAACAGGAAATCCCTAATTACCATTAACATGCCTGATGCCACACAAAGGACAATGAGAGGCACCATATTCGAAATAACGGTACCTTCAATGATGTATAAAGTCCAGTTATATATAAACAAACTAGAATAGTGTTACACAAAATTAATTTGGTCCCTTGCTCATGGAAAAATCATCTCCCTCAATAGAATTAAAGAAAATAACCCATTTTGAAATTTCAAGTCATGTACATATTATTTATGCAAGTGCAACAATGACAACATAACTCAACAGTCAATGCACCTATTCCTTTGACATGACTTCCTCAAAAAATTGCAGAAATTCCTCTTAAATCTTTGATTTGTACTGGTGTTTCCCTCTCAAGATAATATTTCCCGATCCAGAAAACTCTAAAATTTTGAGGTCAAATGCTGTGGTAGCTATTGTTTGTACAGTTTGGGTGAAAAATGTAAAAGGAAAAGAAAGATTGGTGGAATTTTCTATTTTTGTAGCTACTAAATTGTGTTTCTTGTCCAAATGTTTTTTGTTTATAACTCCTTTAACTCTTTGGGAGCATACCTTATCAACCATTTTCGTATTCTCGATCATGAATTTCTTTCTTATGCCAAAATTCAATTACTCGCTTTCCCGTTTTCAGTATTGAATGGTTGACATTGTTTCAATTACACAAAATGCTGTCTTTTGTCCTTATAAACATCATTCTTCACCTACTCAATTAAAAGTCTCCATACCGCTTTCTTTAACATTGTTATATCACCGCTGAAGTTTAGTTGTTGGACTAAGGCAAATTATATCTTTTATATATCCTCAACATCCCCTCACACGTGTGGGTTCAGATATTTACACGAGTCAGGGGTTTGAACTCAATACCTACAGTACTAGACTCAAAAGCTTAAATTGTTGGGCTAAAAAAGATTTAATCTTTTTATATATTCTCAACATTCCCTCTCACATATAGGTTCAGATAATTACAAGAGTCGGGGGTTTGAACTCAAAACCTCGGTACTAGACATGAAAGCTTAAGTTATTGGGCTAAGACAGCTTTAACCGTTTAAATATTCTAATCAAACAAATAACGAATAACGAAAGATTGAATCAGAATTCCCAGAAAAACAACATCACAGTAAAATCAAAATAAGAATCAAACATGAAAAATCGAAATCTGGAAATGAAAAAACAAAAAAAAAATGGAAATACCGTTCGGAAAGCTGATGGCCGACTTGATAACCAATAGCTTCGATCCTACGGGCAGCCAATTCAGGCTTATTGGCGTAAAATCGATTGGAATAAGTAGAAACCATTTCTGTCAATAAACTATCGATACAGCTCTCTGATACTTCTCTCCCCATTCTTCTCTCTCTCTCTCTCTAGAATCGAAGTGAAATCAAAATGTTGAAGAAATTGAATTTCATTTTGATGGAAGAAAAAAACCACGAATTCCGATCGGATCCATTTTACTCGAAGAAAGACGACATGTCGTGTGTAAAAGAATGAAAGAGTGAGTATTTTGGAAATTTTTAATTAATTTTGTTTTTAACAATTGATAGACGGGAGGAGATTTTGATGAGGTTAAGGTTAAAATTTGGAATTTGGGAATTAACAAAATCATGGGTTAGGTTAAGAGGCTCTCTTTCAAACTATCAATTAATCATATGTGATCATCTACTTAGTATATTATATTACGATTTTTTTTATACAAACTATTGTAGAATCGTGTTATTAAATTATTTTGTGAGATTAGTTGAGATGCGTGTAAGCTCTTGCAAATACACACAGATATGAAGAAAAAAAGAGGTTAGAACTTGAAATTTAGAAATAATAATTTTTTTTCTTGTTGGGGAAAGGAATGAAAGATATATTCATTAGATACTAATGAAAATGAAACCTTTTAATTTATACTAATGAATTTAGTAGAGTGCCTCAGTTAAAATTTTAAACTTATGATTTCATCCATTTGAATTATGAATTTTAATAAGTAGTTCAACTTATGCTTTGAAATTTAATAAGTGATTCAATTAGTATCATTTGTTAATTAAATTACTATTATTTTTTTATATTTATATTAGGATGTATTGTAGAAGGCAAATTGGAAAAATTGACCTCTAAAAATTCATCCTAAGGTTTGTTGACCCTCAGCTCATTATTATACATTATTGACCTTATGATGATGTCATTAACCTATGAAATTCTAAAAATATCCTCTCTTTTTTATCTTCCCTCATCTTTTCCATTTTCCCCTCTTTTCCGTTTTTATATGTTCTTTTGTTTGATGTTGTTTTTAAGACATTAGACAAAAATTCCAATTCCTAAGCATAAAAGGACAATCCTCGAACCAAAATTCCAATCTCAAAATAAAAAAAAGGGCAATCTCAAACCTAGATCTCGGACGAAAATTCCATTCTCAAATCGAAAATGCATAATCTCGGATTCGAGATTGGTATAAAATTCTCATCTCGAACCAAAACTTCAATCTCGAATTGAAAATGCATAATCTCGGATTCGAGATTAGTAAAAAAAATTCATCTCGAACCCAAATTTCAATCTCGAATTGAAAATAGGCGATCTTGAACCGATATCTCGGACCAAAATTCCAATCTCGAATAAAAAATGCATAATCTCATATTCGAGATTGGTAAAAAATTCTCACTTCAAACCAAAATTCCAATCTCGAATCGTAAATGCATAATCTTGTGTCGCAACCCAAAATTTCCCAAAACATGGAAATTGACTAAATGCAGCGGAAACTTATATTTTACAACATCTCAAAATTCAATACTTATCATTTAGTGTCAAAAACTAAACATACTTTATTTTGTTCACAGAAAATGTCCACAAATCCAAAACCATAAATACAGTTTAATTGAGCTCATTTTAAAACAAAACAATTCAAAACAATTATTCAAAGTTTTGAAATAATCTAAACATGAAATTCAACATAACAAATAAAAACATAAACCCAATGATCCATTAACATGAACAAAATAAAATTCGCCGGCTTGTAAATCCAAGCCCAACCAATCACCGCCCACGACCCCATCATTTGCCAGATTTCTTCTTTTTATTACCTGAAAAAAAAAACAATGTAGCATCATGAGGCTACGCCCAGTGAGAATAAAGTTAAATTAAGAGCAACGCCATGAGAAACTTTCTAAATTCCTTAAGTCCATATTCGACCTCACAACTCCCAATAACTCTCAACTTCCAAGGCATGATCTCAACCCTAGAGAAAATCCCATCCTTTTTAAGTTTTTATCATCCAATGCCTTAGCTCCACTTTATTCACAATTAAAGTGAGCAGCACACTCAAGGTATTGAACCCGTGTCACCACGATTCGACCTTTGAGTTATTCTTCTTATGAGTTTGCAAGACTCACAAGCGAACCTACAAGTTTATTCTCTCCCATTGATCAAATGGAATGAACCTACCCCGTTAAGTGTAATTAAGTTGTGCACAACTCCAATTCACCCCTTAACGGTTTATTCTTCATTAAGTATGGCCCTACTTAATGCGAACCTACAACCACATTATCTAAGGCATCGAATAATGTGATTTAAAATAAAGCATCACTACCAGAATGCTTGACAAAGCCTAGGCCCAGTTTCTAGCTCAGAAAACCCGTTTCCTCCTAAAACTGACCTCAATATGGCTAATTCTCAAAAATTCCAAATTCTGGAAAAACATTGTATTTACAGCATTTAAAGAGTCTAAAAATGCTTAAAAACAGATCTCTAACTCACAAGATGATCCCCCGAAGAAAACCCACCCTAAAAAGCTAAACTAGCTAAACTAGTGCGGTTTTGCTTCTTTTTCGGCGACAACCGGTGAGGGAATTTTATAAAAATCTCCAGCAGCTTTTTAGGCCTCTAATCAGTCCCAAAATCACCTAGACACACTCAAGAATGAACTAAAAATAATTCCCCACCTAAACTTCCAAGAAAAGGCCTTCGACTGAACTAATCCCCACCTAAGGTTTCATTGATCCTACTACATCAAGTCAAATTCCAGCAGCTTTTTCTAGTCTTTAAACTCTCTAAAAGTGACTAGAAATCATATAAACATCACTTTAAAATCAATCATCTAAAGAATCCAATAGTAACATCAGTTTATAACACCCAAAAGCATGCATGCCATTAACTTTCATAATCTTAACTCCAATTCTCCAAAACATGTAATTAACTATCTCATGTTTAAATTCATCATCCAAGTTACTCCAAACACACAAATCAGAATAAACATACTTATAAAGAAAAAGAAAATTAAACTTGACCCTGATCAAAGCTTAACTAAATTCTCACCTTAATGTTAAAAGCGAAACTAACACAAATTGGTCTTCCTTTTTTTTCCAAAGATTCAAGCACCTGAAAAGTGACCAACTACCATCAAAACCTTTTCTAAAATTTACCTACACATAAGATACAAAAAGAGGTCGAAAACGGAGCGGGAAAACGACACAAAAAGGCAAAGCAACCCCCCTAAAGGGGGCTGCTTGCGCGTCGGCCAGCAGCAGCCTTATGGGCTGCTGCGGCGGCTGCTGCCCCTTCGGGGTGGCAGCGGCGGTGGCGGCGGTCCCTTTTTGGTTCGGTAAAGTCGATTTTTGGCAAAATACAAGATGGGGTGGAAGGGTTTTTCAATAATTAAAGGTTAGGGTTTCTAGGGTTTGAATCAAAATTTAGTCCACAAGGGTTTGAGAAATTGATTTCAAGAAAACTCTAATTCAAAATCAAATTCTTCAAATTAAGAGGAATTGTTGAAAGAAAATCCAATTTACCTTTCTTGAATTTCCTAGGAAACCAATGAATCTCAACTTCAAACCCTTGAATCAAACAACCTCCACAATCCACACCTAGATCAAAGAGAGACGGAAAGAATTGATCAAATTCCGGCCTATTCCCATATAAGGGGCGACAACAATGGAAGAAGAAGAAAAGGATGAACCCTACCTTTTTCCTTTTCTCTGCACGTTCTGTTCTCTGTACGTTCAAAGCCCCCTTTTTTTTTTCTTTCCTTCCTTTCCTTCCTCTTTCACGCCACTTCACTATTTTTTTTTTTTAAACCAAAAGATTAGATATTAATTAATTTATCTTTAAAAGAAAAATCATTAAATATCTAATTACTTAAAAGAAATCCTAATAATTATTAAAATAAATTTAATAATTATTAAAATTAACAACTTACCGGGAACGGGTCGTCACATCTTGGATTCGATATTAGTAAAAAAAAATATCTCGAATCAAAATTGGGCGATCTCAGGCCTAAATTCCAATCTTGAATAAAAAATGCATAATCTTGAATTTTAGATGGGTCAAAAATTCTCATCTCATATCAATATTCCAATCTTAGTCCAAAAACTCGGACGAATTTGCACATGTTGCAACGTGAAAATGTTAAGGATAAAGCAAAAGGTAAAACAATAATTAAATAATACAAGTTGCTTAGAAATATAAAGGGTTTAAATTTTAAGGGTAAATACGTACTTACACTTTTTAAAAAGGTCAATAAAATAAAACAAGTGAGGAGAGGGTCAATTTTCCAAATTTTCCGATGTCGACGTATTTGTAATTATATGAAGTAATTTTTGTTTGTATGAATTGATTTTTATATTTTAGGAAAATACGTAAATTAAAAAGAGAGTGAGAGAGATTGCTTAAATCTTTGAATTATAGAGTAAGTAATTTTTAATTTACTCTATTTATATTTACTAGTCTTTACCACGTGCTTCGCACGTGATATTTTTTCTAACATAGAAATATTTAAAAGATCGAAATATTTTTTATTTGATTTTTCTATGGTTTATAAATCTTTTTCGAAATGATTTTATTAACATATTATTATGTCCTATTTAATATTTAAATTATCGTATAGTTTACTAATTTACATAATTATATGCCTTTTTATATAAGACAATTTTTTTATCATCTTTATTTTTAAAATTTATACTACCAAATAAAAAATAAATTGTTGGTCTATATACATACGTTAGTTAATTTTTGCATTTATAGATTATTTATTTCTAATTTTAATTAAATTTAAGAAATTATATTTTTTTTTTCTCTTTGATTTTTAAACTTTTAAATATTTTTAATTAAAAAAATTTAAATTTATTTAAATATTATATAATATTATACCATTACCAATTCAATAAATTATATTTTGTTGTAGTTGTTTTTTTTAATCTTAACTGTTTTTTTTAAACAATTTAAGTTTTTTTTTTAATATTTTTTAAAATTAAAACACTGTCACCTTTATTAAATCATTTAATATTTGAATACTTAAATATAATTCATTTTTCATAAATTGGTGATAAATCTAAACAATAAATTCATTTTAATATCACATTCATTTTCATATGTTGTACTTGTTTTTTCAATTATTTTATAATTTGATGTTGTGAAAACAATAAAAAAACCAAGGAATTTATTTAATAAAATTGACAATTTCTTATTCAATGAAGAGAAATATTTTATTTATAAAAAAAAGAGAAATATTTTATTAAAAATATAAATAGTCATTTAATAGATAGTGGAGTATAAATAATAATGACATTTTTAGTAATTTGAAGGTTTTAAAAGGGTATATATAATGACATGTTAGTAATTTTAAGATTTTAAAAGGGGTATAGTAGTCCAAAAAAGTTTCTTAAACATCACCACTTTTATATATTAAGGATTAGAATATTACAAAGACTTGAACGTCACTTTCTTTCTTTTTATAATTTGTTGATTTTTCCTATTTAAAAAAAAACAATAAATAACCCATAAATTTTCATGTTTTGTGGTAATTTTATATTAGTCAAAGCGGTATTGGTGTTTGTAACAATCGTTTTTTATTGCATATGAAAAATTGTTTATAGTTATGTTCAAAATAAAATAGAAATATTTATGAAATTAATTAATAATATAGAAATTAAAATTTTACTAATAGCATTCATAAGCTTTTAAATGAAGTTTTATAGTGATTTGTATTGTGTTATTTAATAAATCAATCATGTTATCAATATCAAGTTATTTTAATTAATTGAAACAGTCTTGTATAGTTAAATTCAAATTTTTAATATTAAAATAAAATATATTATATTATCAAATAAAATGGGTCATTTAATGAAAGATATCGGGTAGTTTGTAAAATTGTTCTACTATATTATTGAATATTGAATAAAATTAAAATCATCATTCAATAAAGAAAAAAATGTAGAGTTGGGACACTAAATAGAATTAATAGAGAAAAATAAACATTATAATTTATAAGTTTTACCATTGAAAAGTATCACCATGTGAGTTACACATAAAATTATTTTCTGACAACAAAATATGAATTTAATCAAAATAACAATAATTAGAGTTGTCTATTTGTAATTTTATGTCGAGAATAACTAAATAAAATTGTAGTAAATAGTAATATAACAATAAGATTACCAATATTAGCTAACAATAATATTATAATATGAAACTGTTGGGTCACATATTGTCCTTCAAAGTAAAATTGTCTATGAGATCAATCAAGCGTCTGTCTCCCCATGATACAATAACTCGAAGCAAAGAGATTACATTTATCCATTACTCCGCTAAACTGAATTAAAACCGTGCACCCCCACTCTATAACCTAACATTAAAATGGAGATAGAGTTGAGAGGAAGAATCACTTTTGAAAGAGGGATTTAAATATCTTGTGTGAAAAAGAGAGAGGGATAAACCTCTTTTTATAGTAGGAGGAGAGGGGTTTTAAAACTCTTAGAATTCTTTAACTTTTAAATTCACAATTAATTTAGATAATTTAAATGACGTTACAAAACCTTTAAATTTTCAAAACTATTTTCTAAAAAATAAAAGCCAAAATTAATTTTTTAGCATGAATAGAAAGTTTTAAAAATATATTATTGTTTTTATAGTGTTTAGAAACATATTTATCTCATTAGTTATGGTAAAAAAATAATTATTTTATTTTATTTTGCTTCATTTTAAAAATAAAACTCTACAATATACTTTGTTATCATGTAATACTTTAAATTCTCTATGATATTTTATTTTCATTAGGAATGATATATTTTTTTTATTTAATTATTTTTAATTGAAATAATTAAAATAAAGAATTACAATAAAAATTTGGAAATTTTCGAATAGGTAAATAACAACGTGATTAATTGTTTTTTTTAAATAAAATGTTACTAATGTCAAAAGCAAAATACTTTTGTTACATTGAACAAATCCGTACAAATTTTTTATGATTTATGTAATTGGTAATTAGTAAGGTTTAAAATATATTAAATGAATCACTTCAATGTATTTTTCTAATTTTATTATTATTAATGTTATCGAATATTAAATTAAATGAAAGTGGTTATTTAGATATTACATAGAACTAAGAGGGATAAAAAAGGAAATCAAAAGTTTTACCACTCAAGCCACTTTTTAATATAGTATAGATATATGATATATCAATGATTCCATTACATTTATTCTTACTAATATAGTTTTTTTTTTTTTTTTTTTTTTTTGTGATGAATTTAACAGTTACAAAGGCAATATCCACCAAGGCACAAAGCTGGGCAACGTCCACGATAAGCACACGATGGATAACATTGATAATCCTCTGTGCATTGATCTCCTTTTGGTATCTTTCCACCTTTTCCTTTCTTCCTTGCTTCTAAACCTTTTTTCATTTTTCATTTTTATTCACAAAGATATTCATTCTGTTAGCTATTTAATTAATTTATCACTTTCAATAATTTATTTATGCTATTATTTATATAATATTTTCTATTTTTTAGTTTGCTTTATTTAATTTACATTATTTTTAAAAAAATGTTATGGATTAGTTGCCGGAATTACCTTTTTCAATATCCAAAATTAAGAAAATAGTAGACGTAACAATTAAATTATAAAAATAATATTTTTCTTAAAAAAAAATAATAAAAGAAAATCCATTTAAATTTAAGTAGATAATCTATTTAAACACTTATAATTTCTTAATTTTTAAGTAGATAATATATTTAAATTTAGGGGTAATTATAAATCACACTCATGTGATTTAAAAACAGTTTTAAGCACCTTTGTGGTTTGTAAATTTACATATCATCTCTGCCGATTAGTGTTAACAAATCTAAGATATACACTTATTATATGTTCGCCATATGTTCTATTAAAAATAATAGAAAGACATCATGTATGAGTGTGGAATTGTAGAATAAGTCATGAAGTTAATAAGATGTAAAGTCTACAATTCATAACCATCAATTATATTTTTTCGATTATTTCTAATGGAATTAAAACAGGTGGTTTATGTAGAATAAACTTGTGTCCCAATTTTATTTTATTTTTCACAAGTAAGAGAGAAATTTACACGTGTCCCATTTTCTTTAAAATTAATTACCATATGAGTATGATTAACAATTTTACAATCCATATGAGTGCTTAAAGCCGTTTTTAATTTATAAGAGACACAATTTACAAATCAAGTAAATCACTTTTACAATTTTTTTTCAAAAATATAAAGAGACCAAACTATTATTAAAAGTCTAAAATAACTTAAAGATGTGTTTTTTTAACCAAAATATATTTTTCATACAAAATGAACTTATTGAAATTGGGTCAGTTCTTGAGTTAACTTTGGATCGAAATTTGAAAACCTAACCATTAAAAGGGAAAGAAAAGATAATTCACTTTAATTTTATAGAAGAAAAAAGAAAAATAAATGTCAATTCATGCATGAATTCTTTGAGATCATAAAACTTTTTTTTAATAATAAACAATATCAGAGAGAGAGAGAGAGAGAGAGAGAGAGAGAGAGATACCAGATGATGCCAAAAGAATAAGGAAGAAAACTAGCTTGAGTGAAGTTTGTTCCATCGTTTAGAGGGGAGCCAAAGGTCTGTTTTTTTTTTTTTTTTTTAAATGTTTTTGTTTGAGTTGTGAGCTAGAATAATGGGGTTTGGAAATGGTATTTATAAAGAAAAATTTCAATAGATGATATTAATTCTTTTAGGTGATTTTAAAAATAACAAATGTTTTGAAATATTTTAAAAATTGATATTTTTCAGACTGAGATTCCACCTATCTCGGTCTCAGATTAGACAGATCTCATTCTGAAAAATGTTATTTTTGAAAATTTTCAAACCTTTTACAATTTTTTAAAAATTTATTATTTTTAAAAATATGAATTCTTAAAATACCATTTTAAAAACTCTAACTTATAAAAGAACTCAATTAAATGTTCAGTAAAGGTAAAAATATCTATTGTGGTTTAGAGAGAATCTGAAAGAAATAATTGCTTTCATAAATGAAAATTAAAATTACATGTGGAGTGAAGATGTAGTTGACTTAATGTAACGCTTAGGAAGTTGCTCACTAATTCAACTCAATTCTTTGACATTTGTCACCCTTAAATTCTTCCTTCCAAGCTAGAGAGTGAGCACTTAACAAATTTCATTAGGCTCGATATAGTTTGAGTGGTTAGACATTAATGTCCATCACTTTTAACAATCAATTCAAACTTTTCAATCTCCCTCCCTTTTATTTGTAATGTAATATATATCATAAATATCTAAATTATATACTCATTTGATAATAAAATTGTTTATAGATTTTAGAAAATTAAGGCTGCGTTTGGTATAGCATCTCAAATCAATTTTATGTTTTCAAAAACTTTAAAAACACGGAGTAGCAGGAAATCGTGTTTGGTGGAATTTTTTTGAAAACTAAATTCAGATACAATCCTAAACTAAAGGCAAAAATTTGAAAACGTCTTTTTTATGTTTTCCGTGTATCTGAAATGTTTTTTTTTTTTTTTGAAGAATTCTGCGATGATCTTTATTCTCTCCAATTTCATTCCTTCTTTCATACTTATCCAATCATTTTCTTTAATCTATTTTACTTTAAAAATATCTTTATTTATTTTGGCTTTTTTTTTAATATTTGTTAGTGTGTTATCTATTAATCTCAGTACAGTTTTTATATATTTTTTTATATCTTGTGAGTTTTACTTTTATATATTTTTAATATAAAATTCTCAAAAACAAATGATATGGAATTTCATATTAATTTTAGTAAATAGATTTAAAAATAATTTCCTACCTTAACTAATTAAATTAAAGAAATTAGATTTTAAAACTATGCTAAGATAAAATCTTAAATGAGTTAGCATTATTTTAATTAAACTAAGCAAATTTTTTAAATTGATTATCAAGCTCATTCGATAAATGTAATTATATTTTTATAAATGGAATCTAACAATATGTTTATAATATACTATACATAAATTTCTTTAAATATATATATATATGGACATTGATTTAGACCCTAAACAAAACACAACTTCTTATTCATAATCTCATTTATCAATTTCTAAATAATCAAACGAATACAAATCTTAAATTTCTATGTAAATTTTGAATCTGTTACCAAACACATTTCCAGAACTAATAAATTCGCATAATACAACTCTGAATTCATTAGAATCCATTGAATTCAAATTCTGTTTTTCAGATTTTGAACCAAATAGGCCCTAAGTTTATTTATAAATTATATATATAGTTTTCTTTTTTTTATAGTTTTTAAATTGCTTCTTTCATGATAATATGTTATTTTTAAGCTCTAGATGTAATGTATATAAATATTCAAGTCTTACTAATTAATGATTTTTTTTAAAGCAGAAAATATTATATATTCAAGTTGATTAGAGATAACTACATGTGTAAGTCAAAATCAATAAAAATGACTGATCTGAGTTGGTCCGTTCAGCTTAACACCGAAGGATCCTAACGTTAGTAGGTTCAATTTTATATAATTTTAAAATCAATGTTAATCACTAATTAACACATCTAAATTTTACTATATTTATAAATAAATTTAAACAAGGGATACTTTCAAAAATAATATTTTTTAAAAATTGTAAACTTTTCAAAAATAGATTTTTATTTTTTTATGATTTAATGAATTTATCAAAATAGTAAAAACTAACAAAATCTGAATTTTAATTTAAAAGAACCAATTAAAAAAAAATACAAAACAACAATAAGATAAATTTTTCAACACTACAAAAAAAAAAATTAAAGTGAAAAAATTCTTTTTTAAAAATAAAAAATCAATCATTTTTCTTCCTATTTTGAAATTAAGGTAGAAAAAAGTACTATTAATTGTAATTTGTCTTTAAATCATTATATATTTACAAATATATTTTTTTTAAATAAAATATTTACAAATACTACATAAAAATTTATTTCCCGTTAAAATTTCCCAAAAGAAAACAACTTAATTTAGATAATACCCTCATTATTATTATTATTATTAATATTATATAAGAAAATATCTCAAATTGATTTTTGGAGATATACCAAAATGTAACGCCCCGACACGAGAAAGTTAAAAATAAATATTCTTTTATTAAATAATATTAATCAGGCTTGATCGATTAATTAGAATAAAAATATCGTGTTCTTTCAAAAAGGGTATTATGGTACTTTTTCCCGAAAAATCTCGAAATTTGAACCTTGTGATTTGATTAATATTTTGACATGAAATTGATCGTCTCGATGTCAAATTCCAACGCAACTGACGGTTTGTCGTTCTAAGACCCGGTGATCAAGTTATAGACGTTTTAAGGTGAGTGGCAGTTTCGTAAATATTGCAACTCGAGATTTTAACCTAAAATGACATCTCATTCGTAATATTCAGATTTTTTACTCTCTTCTCTCCTTCTCATGGTCGTCGTCCTCTTGGTGTAGCCCAGAAGAATTCGTTCGTTTCTTCGTCGATTGATCATCGTCTCTCGTTTCGATCTTGGATTTGGAGTGGTTGAGGATCGTCTTTTCAATCAATAAGGTAAAATTTTCTCTTCCTTTGAATTCCCCAATGTCGCCCCCCCTATACCCATGGAATTAATGTTCAGTTCGTCAATTCTTGTTGTTGTTAGGGGACACCGGGCCTCCACAACTCCACATTGGTATGATATTGCCCACTTTGGGCCTAGGCTCGCATGGCTTTACTTTTGGTTTCACCCAAAAGGCCTCATACCAATGGAGGTGTGCCCTTCCCCTTATATTCTCGTGATCATCCCCTTCCCTAACCGATGTGGGAATTTGTTTGCACTCTTACAGTTGTTAGGTGCTCAAATTGATCGTGGTAAATTGATAGACAAAGATTGGAGTTTGTTTCCGTGAATTCCTAATCTTGGATAAGTGATTTCGACCAATTTTTAGTCTTTATAAATTCTGGAAATTTAGGTTTAATATTAAATTATGAACTTCAAGAGCCTAACCTTGAAACTCATTCCCCATTACTTTCAATTTCCCAAACCTTGGCTTAAATCTTAATCGATATTGATCTCTTTTGCCTAAAACCAAAACCCATCAAAATCGATCACCCGGAACCCGAAACCCGAAACCGTGACCAAACCATGACTCGAAGGCCACGGTTCAGCCACGACAAGGGGACAACAGCGCTGTGACTGTCTCCTTCCCGATAGCGAGCCGTTCGTTGTTTGTTTTTCCCCGTTCTTCGAGCCGTCAAACACCTTTTTACACTTTTTGGTACTGTTTTAGCATGTATTTTAATTAATTAGGACCTTTATTTCAGGTCTGGACTGTAGTGGAAAGCAGCACGAAAAATTGGATTTAGCGAAATTCAAGGTGAGTTAACGGTTTAATCAACTGTGAGATTTTAGAGAAATCGAAAACTCTTACCGTAGCGTATTCAATTCTAAATTTTTTATTATGTAATTCTGGAAATTTAGGATGAGAAATGTTATTGGAAACACCGAAAAACAATCAGGAGAAAATATTTTTCGGTTAGAACTAGTTTAGGTACTTTTTGACAGAATTTGATGTTTTTAGATTCGAAATGCTTCTAATTGTTTATGAATCTAATTCTGGGATTTTTTGAAGTTATTTATGATCATTTTCCATGAGAATTGGTTTAAGAAGTGAAAGAATTGAATAATATGTATTTCGGTAGTTTTCAGGAGTTTTACCGTTTTTCGGCATTTTTGTGTTTTTGAATGTCATCTGATTGGGTTGCTGTATTTTAATGTTGATATTAAATTTTATTGAACATTATCATGTGTATAATGTTGAGAATGATCAGATTGATGACCTGTCAGGATCTGTTAACTAGTGTTGAGGCTACGAGCTCACACTTAGTCATTTTAGTTATGAAGAAGTCCATAACCGAGTACTAATGATCATTGCTCGTAAGAATGATACATTAGGGGATTTAGTTATAGTTGCGACTAGAATCAGGTACTAGGAAGTGATAGTAGTCCCGAGGGACCGCATTCTTAGTGTTGTGTGTTAATTAATAGTTTTGCTATTTTTAGAATTATCTAGTTATCCGGAATTATTAAGTATCGATGTTGGGAGTTTGTGAATGAGATGTTTTAGGTATGAAACTAGTGAGAGTTGTCTATCCATGTAAGTGAGATTTATTGAAAAACCTTGAATATGGAGTTTGAGATCATTGCCTATTCATGTATTGGATTGAGATTGAGTTTAAGTGACGCTTTGAGCGTAAGAGTTTTGGAGAGTGTTGAGTGCTCGGGACTCGGTTTGAATTGTTAGAGACTATTTAAGACTTCATCTTTGATTAAGTCGTTTTCTCACTGTCTTTAGCCTCACAGTAGTATAATTTTTTTCAGGTTACAATGGACCGAGAGGTGGCGGTTGATGATGTGGAAGAGATGAGGATTCATGTCGTTGTGGCCACTTATCATTTATGCATATTTGTTATTCATTTTAATAATGAATAAGTATTGGGATTTTATTGATTTTGAGTTAACTATTTGAGTTAGAGGATTTTGTTTTATTTGTTTTTGAAAGGTTTAAGAAAAAAGTTTTAGCTCATTGATTTTTGTTTTGAAGTTTATAACTCCGGAGTTATTATTTTAATAAAAGTTATTTGACTTAGTTGAATTACACATTTTCAATAAATGTTATTTATTGAGTTTTCCGCTGCTTTAATTATATTCGTTTTAAACTCTGAAAAAGTCTAGTCTTTACACAAAATGAAAAGCAAAGCATATTATTATATTATAGGGTTTCTACTTCTAGAAATTAACAATTACAAAGGCAATATCCACCCAAGCACAGTTCAGGGCAAGGTTGTTCACGAAAAGCACACCTTCCATTGCATTCAACATCTATTTTGCATTCATCTCCTCTTGGGATTGTACCACCTTCTTCTAAACCTTTATTTTCCGCACATATAATTTTCTTATAAAAATAAAAGAGAAAATTCATTTTAATATTGTTATAAAAGAAACATTATTAACGATCCCGTTTAATATCAATTTTATTTTTTAAATGTATATTTATCCAACAATAATTTATTTATTTTAGGTTTAAAACTCATTTCAATCCTCAAACTTCAAAACTTTTTCTATTTTGATCCTTATACTTTTAAAATTTCTATTTTGAAACCCAAACTTTGACTCTTGTTCCAGTTTTAAGTATTCAATGTTATTTTTTAATGTTAAAATTTTCCAATAAAATCTATGCGGTATTTTACAAATAATTTATAAAATTGATTGGATGATTATGTAACATCTAGGTGGAAGGTCGTGAGTAAAGTTTAGGGACTAAAATATACTTTATGAAAGTTAAGAGATCAAAATAGAAAGGGAAAAAAAAAATTTGTTTGAGGACCAAAATAAGTTATTAACCCTTTTTTTTTTTAATCTTGTTTCTCTTTTAAAATTATTGGGTAATCTCACTCACTATATTTCAAACCCACAACATGGTTTTGTAATGGTTTTGTAAAACGATTTTTTTTTTTCAGTTTTTGAAATCATATTACGATTTCAAAAACGTTTTCTAAAAAAATAATAGCAAACTAAAGAGATAGTTTAAAAAAAATAACGGGATGCTAGTCTTAAGGGCCGTTTGTTTCAAAGTTTGAAAACGCGGGTATGGCATCCCGATGTCCTCTAAAACCCGTAAACAAATGACTCTTAAAGAGAGAATGATTGACAATAAGAAAGAGGCATACCAGATACTAGGATCAGGAGCAACAGGAAGAAGACCACCTTTGGAGAAGCCTTTTCCATTCTTTTGAGGTAAACAAACTGAAGAATGTTTGGAATGGCTTTGTGTTTTATACTGTAATTCAGATCATCATATTTATAAGCAAAAGAATTATATCTTTTTAGTCCTTCAAGAGTTTCTTTCTGTTTGGTCACTCAATTTTCATTTTATATATACCTGGTCCCATAACTTCACGAAAAACTAAACTTTTGATTTTTATTATTATTTTATTATTTTATCATATTATTAATGTTTCCGTAACTAATATTTTATTATAGATGTGCCAATTTTTTTATTATTTATTCTTTAAACTGCCAAGTTAAAACTTAACCCAAATTATTGTTAAATTAATTAACAAAACCAAAACTAAACTTGAAATTATACAAAACAAAATTTAGAAAACAAACCCTAAAACTTCACTATTCTCCTCTCTTTCTCTTCCTTTTCCTTTCAAATCAAAATTAAACTTCAGATTCACAGAGGGGACAAAGGTAGATTCGACGAGGTGGGGGTGTTTTGCAACGACGAGAAAGCAGATTCGTGGGATAGGGGACATTCTACGATTAAGCGTCGCATGAGATTTGGGTTCTCCTCCTCTTTCTGCTTTCTATCCCCAATCTCAAAAGGAGTAGGAGATGTAGATATGGTTTGGTTTTCGTAGATGGGTTTTCCAGGTCCGAACCTGTTTGTGTTTGATTTGTGCAAAACAATGAGTTTGGTAAGTGTAAAATTTGTTGAAATTTGATAGGTTTGTTAAGATGTTGGAACAAACCCATCATATTGAGTTACAAAACTTAGAAACAAACACTGATTAGAGTTGTGTAACCTTCAACTAACTACCCAAACCTGGCAACCAAACGGCCCTCACATTTGGGATGCAATCTTACATCTAATCTATTAGTAATGCAAAATAATCTTTATTCAAATTAAAAGATTATGAATACAAAAATATGCCTCCATAAGAGTTTACCTTCTTAAAAGATAAATTGAATTCCAAATCAACTCATTTTATTTCCTACCAATAAGAATTTATTCACAAATATAGCATACAATATACAGATAAGAACAATGTTTGAAAAGAGAGATACTCATAGAACATTAAATACTAACTGTACATAATAACGCTCCAATTTTCACCTGTACGGTATTCTCTCGCATTTGATTATATTTACATCCGAGTTACGATCATCTTTCGATTCAAATCACCATCCTTAGTCCCAATCAGTGTCGAAGAAACCAGCATCCTTCATCTCTGAATAGTATACATTCTCCAAATGCAAATCATCCTCCTGAAATGGAAATAAAAGGTGATAAACTTTTTTTCAGTAAAAAAATAGACAATACTTCGATAGGAATACAAAAATATGCGAAGGTACACTGATACGATGAGAGAACCTGAAAAAAGTCTGCTAGAAAATTTTCATATAGAAGAGGAAGATAGAAGGCATGATAGCAGACAATAGCGGCACCATACAACCTGCAACACAATAAGAAATTATATAAAATTTGAAGAGAGAAGAACGTCTAAGTGTCGGGATCTAATTTAGAAGATATTAAGAGAAATTACACCCAATAGCACTTTTTTCCACCTTAATTTTAAATATATCAAAGTTTAGTTTAATTTCAAAAATAGCATTTCTTTTCTTTCATAATTAATAAATTTGTTTTTATTAAATTTTTTGCTTTTGTACTCTAGAATGACGAATCTCATTATTGTTCATTGGGATGCTTTAAATTAGAAATCTGTATCCTTTACGTGTTATTACTTTTTACTATTTGGATAATTTCACTAATTTAATGTTTTTTTACATTAAAACAATTAAGTTAAAAAATGTCATTTTTGAAAATCTAGACAACGTTTGCTATATTTGAAATTTACTAATAAAAATGTCATGTTAGTAAATGCTCCTAAAAAATAATGCTTTGTCCAGAATTAGTAATTACCAATAGCCAAAACCAGCTCCACTTCCAGCAAGCCCACAAGCAACCAGTGCCAATGCATTCAAAGAGAACATAATAACTACATACTTGTAGAAAGCCGGTCTTGCTGCAGATGAATTGGTAACATTAAAAAGTAAGAACTCGACTCCAAGATAACATAGTTAGCAGAATAATACGATTATACGAGTAATAGATAACACACCTGGTAACCTGTCTCTATGCCTTGAATGATACATGAACATTGTAAAACCATAAACTGAAGTAATTATCAGACGGTGGACCACCCACAAGTTCCATTTTGTCTGATGTGTACTGTCATTGCTTAAAATGAACAACGGCACTCCAAGCCCGAACAAATATATGGCCTAAAAGATTAATCAACAAAAGAAAGCATGAAAGGATCAATGATAAAATAATCACATTACATAAGCAAGAAGAAAATGGAGTACTCAACATTAAGGAAAAATGAAAAAAGATCTAGTAATTAAACTATAATCTATTTGCCATAAAGCTATCTATATTACTATTTTTACCGATCATCAAATCGGGACTCCAGAAATGCAGACACATTACTATTTAAAAAAAATTATTTTATTTTATGTTACTGGCAATCATGATATGATCGACATCATCTAATTCTGCTTTTCATCACAATATTCTCCAGGGGATCAGCAGGAGGACCTGAGAAGAAGAGAAAAGCTATCTAAAGAATATTGTCTGAGATATACCTTCAGAACTAAGTCTAGGCCAACAAAAAGTCCCGAAATAATGAAGGTCCGGGCCAGTGCTTCTACACTGCCCACATGATTTCCTTGAAATAAAAAAGCCAACAAACTGACTTCCAAGAATAGCATTCCAGATGTAGTGGACAGAGACAAGATATTCCATGCTAATTTTTTCCCAGAAGTACATTCCCATGCCTGTGTTAAAATCCAAATAAATTATTAGAACAATCAAATCACAACTCAAGTCATAAACTATAATATTGAATTGATGGGGATAGTGCAATTTGCAACTTTGATTCTAAAAATCGAGAGACAGTAATAGCAAAACCTAAGCTCTCATATTGTTGGGCTTAAACCATAATTCATAATAAGATTCACACTAGAATCTAGATGACAACAACACAGTGGGCACGGTACAGTACAGGAATCAAGCATCCAACATTTCAAGGACAAAAAATGTGAAAAATATCTAGAACCCCAGTGATTAAAGAATAGTAAGGGGATTTCCATGTATTCATTTACAGATGGGATGCATGCATGGAGGGAGGGAGGGGATCTGAAACCATAATCACTCATGACTCATACATGAGGATCAGGACCTAGTGAACTAACACGGATGTAGTAACCTTTTTGTACCTTCCAGGACATGCCCAAAATCATGCTGGATAATCATTTCAAAACTACATATTAAGCTTCAATAAATATTTGTTTTAAAATGGATTAAATACCTGTGTCTATACCATATTATTTGAATAAAATCAGTCATGAATTCCCAGACAAGTATGAGTGCGTTTATGAAACACTTTTCTCTCTGACCTGGCAAGAAGTCTTTGCTTTCTACAGTATTCTTGTCTTCAAATAGTTCGAGAAATTCACACATTAAGTTTTGGTTCAATCAAGAGAGAGAGATATGACAATGTGTACAGAAGTTAACACAAAACACAGACTACAATCAATTGAACATCAATTGGCCGAATTATTACACAGATGCCCGGGACTATAATTTTTTTAGACCCTAATTAATCAAAGGAAGAAATGAATGCTGGCGGAAAGCACCAAGTATTCTAAAAACATTCTTCTCAACTTATATATGATCAAAGTTCCCCATAAAATGACCTGGATGATTGAAAAAGACAGGAATTTCATAAAGACGGGTGTGATTTGGATGATGTACCCCCACCTAAAAAAAAATACGTGAAGCCCAAAGATTCAACTAAACACAATCAATCTCCCAAATTTAAATCACATAATCTCAATTGGTGTTTTAAAAAGGCCGCTCTTCAGGGCTTAATTCTAAGGGAGCACTTCACCTCGTCTTTTTTAGGGCTTTTTTTAACATTTTTAATGGAAAATGTCAAAGATAATAAGTTGATATGCTTTTATTTTCAAACAATATCCAAGAAAAATTCTTGATTTCTTTAAATTTTTCATTACCTCATTATTGATTATACTATGATTTTCCTATATAGGTTATTTCATTTTTATTCTCATAATAAGTTATGCTTTTATTTCAATCAATATCCTAGAAAAGCTCCTCATTTCTTTAATTTTTCTTTACCTCGTTCTTGATTATATTTATACTATAATTTTCCTATATAGAATATTTAATTTTTATTCTCATATTACAACTAAGCCAACCATTGAGCTCGGTATTTTTTTTGGGGGGTGCTTTTTTGTATACCCCATATTTCATATTATCAATGAAATCGTTTCTTAGTTAAAAAAATATATATATATATATGTTTATCGCTTTTTAAAACACCGAGCTCAATCACATTCGATCCATCACTAACACTGATCAAATTCTAAAACACAGAATCACCCATTAAAATCTCCACAACAATCATGAAACACGACTGAAACTGACAAGAAACAAAATTTAAAATATATAAATGGAAAAGGGAAACAAAACCTGAAACAAGCACCAAGCAAAGTTGAGCAGCGTGACGATCCAGAGAGTCCCATAATAAGTAATAATAATATAAGAGCGACCATTAGAGAGCTTGGAAAAGCTCTTGCTAGCTCGTAAAGCCAAGTATAAAACGAACAGAAAACTTGGAAAAATCAGACATAATTTGAACCAAAAACCATGGCATTCAAATAACCAATTGTAAAAACTTGAACTTGGAGAAGAATTTCCATGAATTAGGTCTAGGGTTGAGTTCAAATTTGGTGAAAGAGGGATTGAGAGGAGAGGTTCTGAACGTAATTCTCTTCGAATTTCCATAAGTTTTGGATCAATCAAATGGAAAGTAGTTTTGAAAAGAAGAAGAAGAAGAAGAACAAATTCTGGGATTTGGAAGAATTTGATTTTGATTTGATTTGGGGAACTCTTCTATCAAGTTGTGAAGAAATATTGACTCGAAATGGTGGTTTTCGTTTTTTTATTAAAAATAAAAATTAAAAAATTGTGGTTTCACAAAATTAAAAAGGTTTTCTTCGATAAAAAAAATGTCTTAAATTTTATTTTATGTTTAATAAACTTTATCCATCTCCTTTAAATTCCTTTATCATAATGTTCGAGGAGAGCATGTTTAGACAGAGCACAACTAATATCATATGACAACATATAACATTCAACGTCTGAAAACTCGAAAAACATGCTAATATGGGCATAGCCCAATGGTTAGGCATTATAGTTTCACCCTCAAAAAATGGTTCAATCCCTACCCCCTGTTGGGATTTGGCAAGTATATGAAAATGATGGATAAAACCCTAAACTTGCTCAACAAGTTTACTTGGTGACTAAGTCTTAATTGTGGCCATTGGATTTGCTTGGTGGGCAACGATGAATGATGACCGTTAGATTAAACTTGGTGACCAAGGTTATTTGTATTATAAATAGAGGTAATCTTTGTTGGCAAATGTATCCCAAAAATACTGTGAATGTATTTGTATTGGGTTCGGGGAGGGCTTTGATGAGAGTGTGAGAAATATTGTAAAAGAAATGGTTTACTTTCTTGAGGGTTTTTTTTAGCGTAATACACGGTTAAGTGTATTGGATATTTTTCACTGTAACTCTTGATTCATCATAGTGAAATCCGCAGCGGTAGCAACTGGACGTAGCCAATTTGGGTGAACCAGTATAAATATTTGTGTCGTTTGATTGTGTTTGTTTCCTTATTTTTCTCAGGTTCTTTCTTTTATTCCTAGCGGTGAATGTGGGAAGGGTGTTTTTCCCAACAACTGGTATAAGAGCTTTAGGTTAGTAGTTTCTTGAAATTCTTCATATGCTCTGTGGTTGCAGCTTTGTCTGATCTTCCACATCAGAAAAAGATTTCTTGAAACGGGTATAATTGTCCGCTGATTCAAGCTAGGAGTGAGAAGCAAGTATGTCAAACTTTATGAGTCCGGTGAAGTTTGATGTGGAGAAATTTGATGGAATGATCAATTTTGGCTTGTGGCAAGTGCAAGTCAAGGATGTATTGATACAATCCTGGGTTACACAAGGCTTTGAAAGGAAGACCGAGCGGTGGTACTCCCAAAAGCTTAAGCGGTGATGGTGATTCGGTGAAATCGGATGGCGGTGGTTCTAGTGGAGATGCTAAGAAATCCAGTTCGAATGATGAAGATTGGAAGGAGATGGATTTGAGGCGCAAGCGCCATACGACTATGTTTGGCTAAAAATGTTCTTGCAAATGTGCACGAATTTTGATCATTAAAGAGCTTTGGGAGAAGCTTGAAGCCTTATATCAAGCTAAGGGCATCTCAAATCGGTTGTATCGAAGGAGCAGTTTCACACACACTGCGAATGGAGGAAGGTACAAAAATCTCGGATCACTTGAGTGTTCTCAATGGTATCATTTTGAGTGGAGGCGATCGAAGTGAATGTAGATGAGGAGGATAAGGCACTTAGACTCATCTTGTCTCTTCCAACTTCTTATGAGCACATGAAGACGGTTCTAATGTATGGAAAGGATTCTTTGGATTTTGCAGAAACTACAAGTAAACTATTGTCGGAGGAGAGGAGGTTGAAGAGTGAAGGTCGTGATTCACATAACAACTCTGTATTTGTAGTTAGCAATGGGAAGAAGAAAGGTTTCGTACAGAAGAAAGGTTGCTGGGAATGTGGATTATCTGGTCACCTTAGAAGAGATTGTCCAAACAGAGCAAGTTCGGCAAAGGGCTCTGGGTTGGAAGCTAACATTGTCTCTCTTGTTCAGGGAGACGAAGACTTCGTTTGAAGAGAGAAGAAATTCCTCCTCATGGTATGACCGCTTTACCATGATAGAGGATGTGTTGTTAGCGAATGCACACGAGCATTGACTTGGCAGTTATGCAAGGCGTGTGGTGGAATGGTGTTGATGGCTGAAGAACTTCCGGGGAAGCCAAGTAGGTGGAAGTTGCACCATAATTTCAGCAAGGTTTATCGACATGTGCCGAAAAAGGAAAAATCTTGGATGGTGATATTCTAAGTGGTCTACTTATATGGTGGAGTGAGATAGCTCTCTAGTTTGAGAACTATGATTGTCGGTGAAGACAATTATTATAGCAGAAGCTATGGATTCTTCATCTATCTTGCCAAGGTGGAATTTGTTGGGATTTGGCAAGTATATGAAAATGATGGATAAAACCCTAAACTTGCTCAACAAGTTTACTTGGTGACTAAGTCTTAATTGTGGCCATTGGATTTGCTTGGTGGGCAACGATGAATGATGACCGTTAGATTAAACTTGGTGACCAAGGTTATTTGTATTATAAATAGAGGTAATCTTTGTTGGCAAATGTATCCCAAAAATACTGTGAGTGTATTTGTATTGGGTTTGGGGAGGGCTTTGATGAGAGTGTGAGAAATATTGTAAAAGAAAGAGTTTACTTTCTTGAGGGCTTTTTTTAGCGTAATACACGGTTAAGTGTATTGGATATTTTTCACTGTAACTCTTGATTCATCATAGTGAAATCCGCAGCGGTAGCAATTGGACGTAGCCAATTTGGGTGAACCAGTATAAATCTTTGTGTCGTTTGATTGTGTTTGTTTCCTTATTTTTCTCAGGTTCTTTCTTTTATTCCTAGCGGTGAATGTGGGAAGGGTGTTTTTCCCAACACCCCCGACACCTTGTATAAAGAAAAACTCGAAAAACATTTTATTTTATGCATATGTGTTCACACATGGTATGAACTCACAATTTCAAGACTTTAAATAAAGTATTTTAACCACTAAACTAACTCATGGTTAGGGATGGCAACAGAGCGGGGCGGAGTCGGAGATGCATTTCTCATCCCTTAACTCACGGGGATTTTTAATCCTCATACTCTACCAGTCTACCCTATCCTCTAATCAAAAAATCGGGGCGGGTTCGGGGATCAGGTTTCTCACGGGGAAAATTTCCCGTTTTATATTTTAATTCTTATTTTAAAATGAATATAAAACTGAAATATATATTTAAAATATATATTTTTAAGACAAAAAAAAAACATACATTTTCAATAAATAAAAATAAAAGTAAACAAAATACATAAGATATTATTAAAATATCGGGTTCGGGATCGGGAGCGGGGCGGAGAATGTATTTCCATCTCCGTACTCTAAAACAAATATAGAAAAATCCCTTTAACCTGTATAAAACGGGGATTCTTCGCCCCTATAGAGGTGGGTGGGGCCCACAGGCCCCCAAACCCACCCACAGGGAATTTTGCCATCCCTACTACTCATAGTTGTTAAAATATTGTTTTTAATCAACTATTTGTTTAGTTAAATAAAAATCTTTTAAGTATATAGTAAATGACTTTAAAGAAAGCTCTTTAACTATTACATCAATTCACAGTTGATTTTAAAAAGAATTTTCGCTCTTCATAGTTTCTCATTCTATTATCTCTCTTACAGAGTGAGTTTTTTTTTTTTTAATTACTTCACTCCAATTAATATTTGTTTACCTAAATTATCTTCATTCTTAGACGTGACATAAAGGTAACGTAATCTGCAACATTTTTAATGAAAGTATTAGTGGCTTTTTTATTCTCCTTCTTCTTGTAAACGTGGTTGTCCAGTCAAACTTAATGGTAAGTACAGTTTTACTTAGGCCACGATTACTTTAAAAAAATGGGAATGAAATTCCCTCACTCCCATCATTATTGTTCAGCTGAAACTTTGAATAAGAATTGTGCCAATATGTATCATTTTTAATTTCTGTCTTTGATCGTATCGAGGGTGAAGTGCCGATATGTATCATTTTATTTTTTGTCTCTGATCCTATCGAGGGTGAAGTGCCGATATGTATCATTTTTATTTTCTGTCTCTGATCGTGTCGAGGGTGAAGTGCCGATACGTATCATTTTTAATTTTTGTACCTGATCATATCGAGGGTGAAGTGCCGATATGTATCATTTTTAATTTCTGTCTCTGATCGTATCGAGGGTGAAGTGCCGATATGTATCATTTTATTTTCTGTCTCTGATCGTATCGAGGGTGAAGTGCCGATATGTATCATTTTTATTTTCTGTCTCTGATCGTATCGAGGGTGAAGTGCCGCTATGTATCATTTTTATTTTCCGTTCCTGATCATATGTTGGGTGAAGTGCCGATATGCATCATTTTTATTTCCTGTCCTTGATCGTATCGAGGGTGAAGTGCCGATATGGATCAAACTTCTTCATTTAAATTTTCTTTAATTTTACATATTATCGAACGAAATAAAGTCTACGCGTTTGTTCACCTTCTACTTCTACAAGGATGAACAAACGGGGGCAAACTGTAGACACCCATTTTCGTCCGGTAATATTTAAAATTAACAAAATTTACATATTTCGAAAAAATGAAAAAAAAGTTGACTTTGGTTTGAAATGTGGTGTTTTCTTTGACATGATTTGTTTAATTTGGATTTGAAAATAAAAATTTAAATTTAAATTAGCATTTTTAAAATTGATTTGAATTGAAATTTAATTTTAAAAGATTTGAAAAATAATTTTTAAATGAGAATAAATTTAAACATGGAAAAGATGAGTAGGAAAATTATTTTTATGAGTTAAAATAAGATATTTTTTATAATTATGGGAAAAAATAAAAGATTTTATTTTATTTTGATTTTCATTAATTAAATTTTCCTTGTTTGTTTCTCCATTTGGCTATAAAAAGGACCCTCCTACAACCCTAAAACACACAATATTGACAAGAGCAAAAACCTTGAAGTTTTCTCTACTTTTCACGGTCATAACTTTTCTCCTCTTGCTTTCTAAAAGACCAACCATTCATAAGAGTCTCCCTCCCTCTCAATAGTAAACCTAAATCCCTACCACCAAACCTTTGAGTCTCTTCTTCATCTTCTTCATTCATCGTCGGAATTCGGAGCTACACATTTATAAGGTTCTATCAAACCAAGGTAACATCCTTTTCCATGAAAAATGTAGTCATTCGTATGTTACTGTTTTATTTTATTTGATTTCGTGATTTTTGTACATTGATTTAGATTTTTTTGAAATTTTTATTTGAAAATAGACTTAAATATGAACCAATAGAAAAAAGAATCGACTCATTTGGATATGTGGTTATTAAGTTATGATTTTTTAAAGTTTAGTATTGAAACCGATTTACTGTTTCGGGATTTTTTACACACCTTGTCATTACATGATTTTTCGGTTCTGATTATTTAAAAATAATTATTTATGATTATTTTTCTATAAAACTAGACTCGTAAATAAAGATTTAGGAACAAGAATCACCCCGTTTCGATGAGTATAAAAAAAGATATGATTTTTCAAAGTTAGTGTAAAATCTGCAGAAATTTGTGTATAAAACCGAGAATGAGGAATGTTTTTGACATAAAATCTAATATTATTTACAAGTGTACATACTTTTTTATTTTAGTAATCAATCATAGATGAAATATAGAATATTTAGAAGAAAAAATCAAGTTAAAATATATTTTAGTTAAGAAGTTATGAATTTCCAAAGTTGATGTGTTTTGTTTGGAACAATTATACTAATTTTATTGATTTGCCTTATTTGTAAAATTTGATTGCCATATTTTGTGTTTAATGCATTCCTTTTTATTGTCTTCATATTAAGGTCATAATTTAATGAATTTGTATAAATATTATATTGATCATTATTGGATTTCAAAAAAAGAAAGGAGTTTGAATTTATTAGGATACTAATTTTCCAACTTCCTAAAAGACATAATTTGATTAAATTACCAAAGTTTTTAATATAAAAAATGGAATTAATTAGGATACTAATTTTCCAAAATATAAAAATTAACAATTTAAATATATTGGAATTAATTAGGATACTAATTTTCCAAAGCATAAAACTTAACAATTTAAATATAGTAATTGAAATTAATTAGGATACTAATTTTCCAAAATATAAAAATTAACAATTTAAATATAGAAATTGGAATTAATTAGGATACTAATATTCCAAATACTATATTTAAATTGTTAAGTTTTATGCTTTGGAAAATTAGTATCCTAATTAATTCCAATTACTATATTTAAATTGTTAAGTTTTATGCTTTGGAAAATTAGTATCCTAATTAATTCCAATATATTTAAATTGTTAATTTTTATGTTTTGGAAAATTAGTATCCTAATTAATTCCAATATATTTAAATTGTTAATTTTTATGTTTTGGAAAATTAGTATCCTAATTAATTCCATTTTTTATATTAAAAACTTTGGTAATTTAATCAAATTATGTCTTTTAGGAAGTTGGAAAATTAGTATCCTAATAAATTCAAACTCCTTTCTTTTTTTGAAATCCAATAATGATCAATATAATATTTATACAAATTCATTAAATTATGACCTTAATATGAAGACAATAAAAAGGAATGCAGTAAACACAAAATATGGCAATCAAATTTTACAAATAAGGCAAACCAATAAAATTAGCATAATTGTTCCAAACAAAACACATCAACTTTGGAAATTCATAACTTCTTAACTAAAATATATTTTAACTTGATTCTTTCTTCTAAATATTCTATATTTCATCTATGATTGATTACTAAAATAAAAAAGTATGTACAACTATAAATAAAATTAGATTTTATGTCAAAAACATTCCTCATTCTCGGTTTTATACACAAATTTCTGCAGATTTTACACTAACTTTGAAAAATCATATCTTTTTTTATACTCATCGAAACGGGGTGATTCTTGTTCCTAAATCTTTATTTACGAGTCTAGTTTTATAGAAAAATAATCATAAATAATTATTTTCAAAGAATCAGAACCGAAAAATCATGTAATGACAAGGTGTGTAAAAAATCCCGAAACAGTAAATCGGTTTCAATACTAAACTTTAAAAAATCATAACTTAATAACCACATATCCAAATGAGTCGATTCTTTTTTCTATTGGTTCATATTTAAGTCTATTTTCAAATAAAAATTTCAAAAAAAATCTAAATCAATGTAAAAAAATCACGAAATCAAATAAAATAAAACAGTAACATACGAATGACTACATTTTTAATGGAAAAGGATGTTACCTTGGTTTGATAAAACCTTATAAATGTGTAGCTCCGAATTCCGACGATGAATGAAGAAGATGAAGAAGAGACTCAAAGGTTTGGTGGTAGGGATTTAGGTTTACTATTGAGAGGGAGGGAGGCTCTTATGAATGGTTGGTCTTTTAGAAAGCAAGAGGAGAAAAGTTATGACCGTGAAAAGTAGAGAAAACTTCAAGGTTTTTGCTCTTGTCAATATTGTGTGTTTTAGGGTTGTAGGAGGGTCATTTTTATAGCCAAATGGAGAAACAAACAAGGAAAATTTAATTAATGAAAATCAAAATAAAATAAAATCTTTTATTCTTTCCCATAATTATAAAAAATATCTTATTTTAACTCATAAAAATAATTTTCCTACTCATCTTTTCCATGTTTAAATTTATTCTCATTTAAAAATTATTTTTCAAATCTTTTAAAATTAAATTTCAATTCAAATCAATTTTAAAAATGCTAATTTAAATTTAAATTTTTATTTTCAAATCCAAATTAAACAAATCATGTCAAAGAAAACACCACATTTCAAACCAAAGTCAACTTTTTTTTCATTTTTTCGAAATATGTAAATTTTGTTAATTTTAAATATTACCGGACGAAAATGGGTGTCTACAAATTGGAATATTAAAGGTGAGAATAAAAACCGCAAAACCGACTGAACCGAACCAAAACCGAACAATTTTACTAATATAGTGAATTTATATATATATAATTATTATTTTAATTGATCCATTAATTTAAAATGTATACCATTTTATTATACTTATTGTTCATTGATATTTTAAATTTTTTATTAATCTTTTTAATCATAGAAAATGAAAAGTATGAACATCCCTCTATTGAATCAATGGTAGAGTTATTTTAAAGCAATAATTCAAATCCAATAGGAAAAAAATCATTCTCGTACAAGTTTAAACTTTGTCATCATATTTTTGTCCATACAATTAAAAAAATTCAAAAAATCTATGAAAAGCATGAACATCCCTCTATCGTGAAAAAAATTAACCGAAAAACCGAAACTGAACCGAACTTCGGTTTGGTCCGAGTAATCTCCAAAACCGATATCACACCCCTAGGGAGTATATGAGCCACATAATTTAGCAATCTCATTCTCAATTTTCAAACTATTTCATTCTCTTGTTCAACTTCATCGATCTCATTTAGGGATGGAAAAATTCTCCTCAGGTTAGGGGCTAGTTAGGGTCGAGGAATCCCCGTTTTATACGGGTTAGGGTTAGGGTTGGGGGGGGGGAGATTTTCCCCAATTTATTTTCGGGTACGGGTAAGGGAATACATTCCCCGCCCTGCTCCCGACCCCGAATTTTATTTTTTAATAATATCTTATGTATTTGTTTACCTTTATCTTTATTTATTGAAAAAAAAATATAAAATATGGTTATGTTAACTAATAAATCATAAAATGTTTAGTATTATATTTTTTTTGTTATAAGAAGTGTATATTTAAATATATAATTCATTTTTATTTTGTTTTTTTAAATAAGAATTAAAATATAAAACTGGGAATTTTTCTCGCGGGAAACCCGATCCCTGAACCTGCCCCCAATTTTTGATCAGGGAATAGGGTAGGGTATGTGGATTAAAAATTCTCGTGGGTTAGGGAACAGGGAGTGCATTCCCACCGCCCTCTAATCTCATTCTCATTCCCAATTTTTTGGGTCCCACCAACTTTTTTATTCTATTAATTTTATTTTCTCTCTACTTTTTCTGGGTCCCACATGAATTAATACTTAATTCTCATTTCAAACTCTAGTATACAATATCAATGAAAAATCTTTTCATTTCATTTCGATTCTAATTCTATTTTTTTTTAGTAAACATAATCAAAAAAATCTTATTCTCATTCTATAATTTTTCATTCCGTTTAGTTGATTGTGGTTGAAAATAAACCATTCAACACATAGGTATCTGCACGAGTTTTTTATTTTTTATTTTTTTATCTTACTCTTTATTCAAAAAATTTAATTTTTTTATATGGTAAATTACAAATAAGACTCATATGGTTTTTGGTCAAATACCCGAACACCCTCTGTAGTTTAAAAACAGAAAATTATACCCACATAGTTATAAAATTATGAAATTTGACCTCTTACAACTAACGCCATTTAGCCGTAACTTATTCGTCAAGTTGTTCCAAAATCCTCATTATGTGTTATGCGTTATGGTCACTTAGAAATCGTCAAAAAATAAAAGAGTTTTTCGATGTTTGAAAGTGATCATAGCATAAAACTCGAAATGAGGATTTCATAATATCTTTAATCATCCAAATCGAAATTCAAACGAAAAAGATACAATTAGAAGAAAATTATCGGTGTTAATGAGGAGATGTCAAAATTGCATAATTTTGAAATTACATGAATATAATTTATCATTTTAAACAATAGAGGGTGATCATAGATTTTACCAAAACCAATTTACCAGTTTTTAATCTAACAACCATTCCCTACTTACTCATTAGTAGAAACGTTTCATTTTTTTCCCGTTGGTCTTATTTTATCATTTAAATTCGATCAAAGTAATTATAAACTTTTCAACTTAAATATGGTTCAATTAGATATTTTCTCTATTCTCAAAAATAGAAAGTCGGTGTCTTCCCAAACTCCATTTGATTGAAGTATTAATTTAAAAAATATATATATAAACTCAACGGAGATTTATGTAATTTTAGAATAAAATATTTTTATTCCCAAAGAGAAATCTTGGCAAAAAAAAAGCCGCCAGTAAGAAAGAATGGCCAGCTTCATGCATGGCCGGTCACGTGATTCACGTGAGTGGAAGACCACGCTGCGAAATTACTTTATTACCACTAGAATCTGGTAGTAGGTGAAGGAATCAAAGGCCAAAGACAGCCAATCACTTATCCACAACCTCTCTCTCTCTCTCTCTCTCTGATTTTGATGGCTATATAAATAAAAATTGTAGAGATTAATAGGGTTTTTTCTTTCAGATTGTTCCATTAACAAAAGATCAATCTTTTTATCAGGGGTGTTCTGAGGTAAGAGATCTCTGTCTTTTTCCTTTTGATTACTGTTTCTCTGATCTGATTTTATTTGATTTGTGTTTTGTGAATTTTTGCTGGAATTCTATGCAGTTTAGCTTCATTTTTAATCTTAAATTATGATGATATTCTACTAGATTATGAGTTTATTTTTATCTTTAATTTTTGAAATGATGTGATTTACTGTTGAATTTGTATGGTGCTGGAAAGGTTTATGAAAAAAATAAAAATATTATGCAATTTTAATTTGATCTGAGATATTGTGTAACATGCAAGTATCAATTAGTATTTGTTGATACCGATATGGTGGTCTAGTTGCGTAGTCACTAGTTTAAAGATCCGGGTGTTGGTTCGATTCTTGACCTATGTAAAAAAAATTATTATCATATCTTCATACTTATCAAACTCCCTGAACTGTTCTTGTACGGGTGGATCTAATTTATACCTGATTTTTGTATTATAAGGTAAAACCGTCGAGTGTTATTACTTGTGAACATAATTGTTTCTGTTTGGCATGGTGTGATGTAATTTTTTCAGTACATTACAGTATATTGAATGAATATTTTTTTTTTAAAGTAAGAAATGATTGCTTTTCATCAAGAAAGTATGTGATAAAGTTCTAAAAGGGGTAATCCCATAGGTCAAAGGAGATTACAAAAAAGTTGCTCGAATTGGCTTTTATAAGAAAAAACTGGTAATTTACGTAGCATTTATACAACATGCACAAATTAAAGCTTCATAGGTGAATTTGATGGCATAAATCTTTAAAATATAAAAAGGAATCATCATTAGTTCTTTTAGTTCCTTTCTGGCGATAATTTCCCAAAGCAGGGGCCACGACATTACACCAAATGATTCTTGTCTTCTTCTTTAAAGGAAATGCTGCAAATAAGTTTCATAACAACTTATGCTCCATATTTTTTTTAATTGATCTCATATTTTTCTACTCATCTATTAATGTTTGTTGTTTAGATCACAGGAAAAAATGGTGAAGGCTGTGGCTGTTCTTGGCAGTAGTAACAGTGTTAGTGGAACTATCTTCTTCACCCAAGAAGGAGATGGTAATCTTAACTGGTGATTGGTTTTATTATATGCTCAGTTATGTTGCTTTCTTCTCTTCCTTATGCACAATCCATAATGTTTCAGGTCCAACCACTGTGACCGGCGATATTTCCGGTCTTACACCTGGGCTTCATGGCTTCCATGTCCATGCCCTTGGTGACACGACTAATGGCTGCATGTCAACCGGTATTGTTTTGTTGTGACACAAGATTTTTTATTTTGCCTCTCTATCTCAAAGTGATGTGGATTCTTGTCGAATGACTAGAACATAGATCCCTTCCATTATATCAACTGCTGTTGGTTTGAACTTTTCTCTCTCAATATATCTACAGGGCCACATTTCAACCCTGTTGGGAAAGAGCACGGTGCTCCTGAGGATGAGATTCGTCATGCTGGTGATTTGGGGAACATTAATGTCGGTGAAGATGGTATGTTTCATAATTTCCCATAGAATAAGTTTAAATTACCTTTTCTTACAACCTTTTATTTGTTGACTATATAATTGTAAGAGTAAAAATCTAGTGGGACATGTTCTTTTTATATCTAACATTGATGTGGGAGTTGAATAACGTCTAGATTGATGCTAACACATTGCATGCGACTGTATTGTACAGGCACAGTTTGCTTCACCATTACTGACAATCAGGTATTTTACCACCCTGAGTTCAATTATTTCGTTATCTTTATGCTGTTGAAGGCGCCCAGTAGCAAGGGTCTTCCTTTTTCTAAGTTTTAGATATACATGCACAGATTCCTCTCACTGGACCTAACTCTATTATTGGAAGGGCTGTTGTTGTCCATGCTGATCCCGATGATCTTGGCAAGGGTAATTTCTCAAACCATATGTTGTTCGAATCTTTTGAGTTATTTATTTTATTGATGGTAACTCCTATATTTAAACCCAAAAGATAATTATCCACCGGCTTAAGGCCTGCACTGTAGAAAATGTAGGTTTTGTGTTGGAATGTTGATAGTGATCATCCTCTATATGTCTGTCTTGTTTTATTTGAACATTAGAATAGCTGCAGGCTTTATGCATTTGCTTAGTGAACAATGAATATATGAAATGGATAGTAAGAAGGAATTGCTGCAGACTATAGATAATATTATGAAGGTAATTGGATCAGACAATAATCCAGGATAGTGAAATGATAGAATTATCCTCTATTATTTCAAGTCTTGAGGGGGTGTTAGTGAGGGAGGGTTTATGTGACAATAGAATCTGGTCTCTAAACTCTTGTAACATTTTTCATGCAAATCTTTTTTTGAGTTTAATCAATCACTTGCTGTGAATCCGCCATCCCTTTTCTTTTCAAAATTATGGAAGGTGAAGATCCCGAAGAAAGTTAGGTTCTTTATTTGGTTAGTGGCACTAGGTAAAATCAACACGCTTGAGTTTCTTCAGCGATCTTCCTCATACACTCTTAACCCACATTGGTGTAGCTTATGTAATCATGATTCACAGGACCTAAACCATATCATGTGGAAGTGTAAATTTTCAAAGCAAATATGGCAAAAAAAATTCCAAACTTTTGGGATAGCATGGGTGGATAATGACGCTTTCCGTCAAACCTTGGTGGAGTTACTTTTATTTCCACCGTTCAAAGATAGGGGGAAAGGCCTTTAGATCGTGGGCTTTTGTGCTATTACATGGGGCATTTGGTTGGAAAGGAGGAATAGAAGGATCTTTAGGGAGGAAAGTAGATCATGGAAGTATATTTGGGAGTTGGCGAATGTAAATGTATCCTTTTGGGTGTCAACCTCAAAACTTTTTTGTAATTACCCTTTAGGTTTAATTATAAATAGTTGGCCCGCATACTTGTAATCAGGTGGCGGTGCGGGGTGTTGATTTTGTGGGGGATACGGTATAGTATGTTTTGTGGCTTTTGGTTTAGTATGCCACTTTATTGTTTTTCATTATTGTATTTTCTTTTTTCTTTCATTATTTTAATGAAATAGCATTTTGAGGTGTTTTATTAAAAAAAAATATTAGGTAAGACAATAAATGGAAAATAATTGATAGTCTTTTGGTGATTTGAACAGACAATAAATAAAATTTGGTCATTCTGTCTGTTTTACTGTGTAGACTGAACATTTTGAGCTCATATTACCAGAAACTACTGTGATTCACGGTGTCTTGAGATGGTTTATTTTATTTATTATTAAATCTAGGCATTTGAAGATCTATATGTTCCTAAATATCTGATTTTTGGTGATTCAAAGTTTTTACCCAGTTTCCTGGGCACTCACGGATATCTAAAAATAAAGATTTTACTCAGTTTTTAAACAATTGTGTTAGGATGGGAATATAGGGGCATAGTAGTAAATAATAAAAGAATTAGTTAGAGGTGAGTTGTTATAAATAGTGAATGAGTGAGAGTGAGTTATGGAACCAAGATATTGAGAATAGTAGTCTTTAGACTATTGTAAGGGGAGAGTTCTAAGCCTCTCGAATGCTTAGTCGTTTCGTAATTGTTCTATTTTCGTATTAATATAGTTCGGATCCTATAAAATTGCACTCAATATTTCGCCTTCTCAGCATTTTTTTTCAAATCCTTTCTTGATTAATGTAGGTGGACATGAGCTTAGCAAAACCACAGGAAATGCTGGTGGCAGATTAGCTTGTGGTACAACATCTAAACTATGAAATATCTATCTATATATATAATGCATACTTTTTTTTTAATTATTTGTGTGTTGATTTTTTTTTTCTTTTTCTTTCCAGGCATTATTGGTCTGCAAGGATGAATAGCCTTAATATGATGTTATTAAAGCATTGAGAAAACAGAATCCATGTGCTATAGATGCTTTGAGGGAGAGATCATAACTCTTGTGAATTAATAAAAAAGATAGCACACCCTATTTTCTGTTTTGTTTGGACTAGGTTTTTCACACGTGCCATGCACGTGGAACACGTGGTTTGTCTTTCAAATTTTATAATAAAAATGTCAATATTATTATGAAGTTATTTTCTTAACTAATATTTTGAAAATTCAAATTTTATAATAAAATGGAAGAAATTAACGTAACCCATATTAAAAAAATATCTTTAAGATGAAAAAAAACTTAAATTTCATGATTTTATATCATCTTGTTACTCATGGATGATGGATACATGTAGATGACTAAAGATTAATAATGATTTTATATCAACTTGTTACTCATACCTAATATTCATTTCCTTTCCATAACTCTATTTATCAACTTGTTACTCATATCTAATATTCATTTCATTTCCATAACTCTATCATCAAACATCTAGTTTTTTGTTTTTTAAATTGGTGTGTTAGTTCATCTTTATTTACATGTATATATATAGCAAATTAAAAGTGAAAATTTCAATAAATTTTTAATTCAATTAGTGAGTTACAAAACTTTTCTACTACTCATTTATTTGGGGTGTTACAAAATGGTATGCTATATCTTTTGATTTTGATCTTTTAAAAATAATCAAACTAACGTAATTATATATTTAAATTAAAGAGAGAATTGTTTTAGTGTGTGTTTGTCCCTGCTTGACCTAGCCTTAATATAATTAAAAAAAATGAATTAGGAAGGGAAAGGTTTGTTAGAGAAAATAGTAGACGAAAAGTTATTAAAAATTAATTTGATTGTTGGGTTTGATTTTAAATTTAATAAGTCTATGAAATTATTTATTTTATAAATATGACCAATAAATTATTACTTAATTAATTTTTGAAATAAGCTCATAATAAAATATATTTGAAATATTTGTTGAACGAAGACAATTTTGGTTTATTGTATTTAATTAATTTAATAATAAGAAAGTATATTTAGAAAAATTTAGATAGTATAAAATTTGTTTATTGTATTTAATTAATTGGTAATAATATTCAATTATTAATAATAAGAAAGTATATGTAGAAAATTTTAGATAATATAAAATTTGTTTATTGTATTTAATTAATTTAATAATAAGAAAGTATATTTAGAAAAATTTAGATAGTATAAAATTTGTTTATTGTATTTAATTAATTGGTATTGAATTTAATTAATTAGTAATAAAATGATTATTAATTTTGAATGATGACATTATAGAAATTTAAATGAATTATAAGGGTAAAAATGGAAATCAAAAGTTTTTCCTCTAAGCCACTTTTTAGATAGTATAGATTAATTAATTGGTAATAATATTCAATTATTAATAATAAGAAAGTATATGTAGAAAATTTTAGATAGTATAAAATTTGTTTATTGTATTTAATTAATTTAATAATAAGAAAGTATATTTAGAAAAATTTAGATAGTATAAAATTTGTTTATTGTATTTAATTAATTAGTAATAAAATGATTATTAATTTTGAATGATGACATTATAGAAATTTAAATGAATTATAAGGGTAAAAATGGAAATCAAAAGTTTTTCCTCTAAGTCACTTTTTAGATAGTATAGATTATTGGATCTCATATTTATCTTTAATTGCCTTCTATTTTGTGGATGTTTCTTGAATTTCATAGGCTTTGATTATTCTAATATATATATACAAATAATTTGGGTTTTAAATCATAAAAAAAATGGTTTTAAAAATCAGGGTCAGTTTGAGAATTGAAAATTACCTTTTTAAAAACTAAGGACTTGAGCTTTTATTGTTCTAAACTAGTATGTTTAGAAGTAAAAAACTGTTTTTCACACCACTCTCTTACGCACCCTTTTAAGGTTGGATTGATAATAATTTTGTTTTTAATTGTTTGCTTTTTAAAAAAGAAATAAACTTTGTTTTGAGTTTCTTTATTTGACATTTATGACTTGTTAGTTGTATTTTATACACATAGAACATCCTTTAAAAAAAATTTAAAACGAGTTTTTTGGTTGTGTTTTCACGCTTTTAAAAGGAAAAATTACACCTAAAATTAAGATGAAAAAAAAAGTTACTATTATTACTTAGGTGAATTTTTTTTACTGTTGAAAAAAATAAAATTATTATTTAAAAATAGGGAAAAAATCAATTTACATCCCTGAACTTTACATGTTCTGTCAATTTAAACCCTAAACTTTTAATTGAATCAATGTACACTCTGAACTTTTTAAAGTGAATCAATTTAAACCCACATAATACTAAAACTCTAAAATTAATCAAAATTCAATTACCAAATCACCGAAAGATAAAAATAACAAAATGTCTATGACCTCATCATAAAAACGCCCAACCTCAACTATGAAAAAACTCAAATTTTAGTTACCAATTTAAACGGTACAAAAATGTTCAAACCCGACACCAAAACGGTCAAATTTAACCATAAAAAATATTTAACATAAACTTAAAATTAATTTTCAAAAAATTAACTTTATTTCGATATAAAAACGCATATGTCTAATTAAAAAATTTCAAAAATAATAGTAAGTTTATTAACAATGAGTGTAAATTGATTCATTTATCAAAGTTCAGGGTGTAAATTGATTCAATTGAAAGTTTAGAGTTTAAATTGACACACCATGTAAAGTTCAGGGGTATAAATTGATTTTTTCCCTTAAAAATAAATAAATTATAAAATGTTTAATTTTGGTTAAGGGAAAAAAGCTGGAAAAAATAGTATCCCCAACAGTAAACCATATGGTAGTAATATTTTTTTTTTAAATAGATCTAATAACATAAAAATTAAGATTTTTTTGAGTATCAAATATGATTTTCAACAATTTTAAAAATATTTAACACCTCCCGACTTTCCTATTTGTCTCATTCTAATTGGATAAAATATATTAGAAGTCTCATATATTTATTAAATAAATCATATATTTATTATGTACTAATATATTTTATCCAATATTATTAGGACACGTAGGAAAGTCTGGAGATGCTTCTCCTGGCAGGTCAGAAGGCAAGTACTTTCCTATAAAAAATATTGTTAGTCAATTATATATTTTTTAAAACAATTATTTAGGAATGTTTTGTTTTTCTTTTCAAAATAATATTGAAAAATTAGTCAATTTTAAAAAATGAATATATTTTTAAAAATATTTTAAATAGTTTTTAAAAGTTTAAAAATGTTATGAACATGTAAAAAAAAAGAAGTGAAGCTTAAAATATTTAGTTTTTAAAAAAGAAACAAAATATAATCATCATCAACGAGTTTTGATTACGTCAAATTGATTTTATACTATTTATATTAATTTGACTTTTTTGAAGATAAAAAACAATTGTGAACGTTAGAGATGATTTGTATGCCTTATCCATTGTGTGAAGATAAAAAGAAATATGAATGATAGATCATAGAGGATAAAAATCATCCAATTATGGGGTAAATAAGGTAGGTTAGTTTCGAAAGGCCCAAGTCAGGAACACCCAAAGTAAAGGCGACCTAGCTGAGAACGGTCCAACCCAAAACCCAAATTGAAAACCTTGTCCTGACTAGTACGGAAAAGTGAGCTCACGATCAATTAGTATGAGAAACTATATAAGACCAACTAACTCACCAAATCAGGTATGCACTAAAACTAATACCAAAATTCTTACGACGTCTTATCTCTTATCTATTTCAGATATTCAAGGTTACAAGAGACAAGCATGTGTCATCACGTGCTCAATTGTGAGAACTATTCCTCACGGTACTTAAGAAAGAAGAAGAGAAGAAAAAAGAAAGAAGAAGATGAAGAAAAGGGGGACGAGAGAAGATAAAAAATGATATTTTAGTCTTTTTATGGGATAATGACATCATCAAAAGGTAAAATTAAAAAGAATGTGGATGTTAATAATCCTTAGTTTTCAAATTTACGGATCAAAAGGTCATATTTTTCAAATTTGTTGCTACCCTCTATATAAAAAAAATGCTATCAATAGTTTACTCTTGAAAATGTTAACCCCTATTTATTATTAGAGGGTTAAACTCACAATTATTTAAATACTTTAGGGTTAAAATTGATAACTGTAAATGGTAAAAATCTTCCACTTACGAACCGAGCAAGCTGGACCAATCCAAAAGGGTTCATGCCCATCAAAGCTAATACAAATCTCCATCAAGCCGAATGAAAAGCCCAATAAAACCTAGTCTCTAACTAGCAAGCTCAAACAAGCCCACGATCAAAGAGGTATATAAGAGTTGCTAATACATCAAATCAAGTAAGTGCACAACTATCTAGACCTAAAATTCTGGGCGACTACTTACTCGTAACCAGTGGCGGATCCAGAATGTTCATCCAAGGGGCACTTCATTAAAACTAAATGATAAAAAATCACAAATAACCATAAATAAACTAATTTTAATTCAATAAATCACAGTTGTTGTTATGTGAAATCGTGTTACGCAAGTGCACGTAGTCTAACAAGTAATAAAGTGATAAGAAAGATTGTTCCCACGAGGATTAGTGACTTAAAGTGGTGTTTAACAAATAGTTTAAAGGAAAATAAAGACAATGATAAATTGGGGTGATTTGATTTATGAAACTAAATAATTAAAATTGTGAAATTATGCAAAACTAAATAAATAAATTCTAAATTAATTAAGGAAAATAAGTACGACGGTCTAAAGTGACTTAAATTACTCCTAAAATATGCAAGAATATTAAAATGATTAAACTATGTAGAGACAAACGGTTGGAAAATGAAGAATCCCCCTAAAGAGTCTTAGAATTCACAATACTGCAGCAGTGTTGTGGCTGTGCTGCAGCAATCTGCAATAACAAATACACTTTTTATGCAAGTAAACCCAATTGTTCAAGTGACTTCGTCAAGCCTAACATGATTCTAATTCCTAATCCAATTTAAATCCTATGTCTAGGTAAAATTAGATTAAGAAATTAAGGTTTTAGTGTTCCGGTTTAGGCTCTAAGGTGTAAACACATATGTCTATGCATTACGAAAAACAATTTCAAGAATCGTTAACCCCTATCAATCAATATTCTTCCATTCAATTTTAACCTTTTCAGAATTAAAACTAAACTAAGCAATTCACATAAGTTGATCAAGCATAAGCAAAGAGACAAGAAATATTAAACTATTGATTGAGCATAAAAATTGAATTCATTAAAGCTTGTGAAAAACTAATTCATCTTAGGGTTCATCTATCAATTCCAACCTAAGAAATTTAGTTCATAATGAAATTCAAATAAACAAAAGTGTTCTTCAAAAATAAACCTAAACCTAACATAGCTTCAAATCAATAATGGAAATCTAAAGAATAAAGGAGGAGAAGAATAATCTAAGCAAGAATGAGAAGGAAATTCAAACGAATCCCCATGAAGAATGCTCTTTTTCCCTCCCCAAAAGCTGCTGTGTTTCTCTCCTCTTTGCGTCCTTTCTTTTCACGTTGAAGTCTCTCCCCCCAAATCTGCCTCTTTGCCTCCTTTTGATCTAGGTTAATTCTTTCTCTTTTTGTTTTTAGGCTTTGGCTTCCTTTTAGTCTCCTCAAAATTACTCCTAAGATGAACCCCAATGATGGGCTATTTGTTCCTCACGCAAATCAGCTGATACGGGCCCAAAAAATAGGCATTTTAGGCTGAAAATCGTGATCTGCTACTGCTGTCCAAACTGCTCCAGTGTGCTGTAGCACTGCCACAACACTTCTGAAAAATCTGCACTTTTTTCTTTGTTCCTGCATGAAATTTGCAATTCTTTTAGGATTCTCTTTCATTCAAATTGACAAGAATAAAATACCAAAAGCCAAAAACACTTCAAACATATTATTTAAAGTGCTAAAAACCCGAGTTTTCTCAAAGTAAGCATAATTAAAGAATTATGCAAAATGAGTTCAAAGTATGCAAAATATGAGCAAAGTTCAATCAAATAATCATCACATAGGCATTAAAATAGGACCAAATAACTCTATTTTATAGAGTTATTAGTTGTCCTCTACGAGTTTTCATATAATGAAATCGTTGCATAATAATTTCATTATCTATTTTATCAAATAAATCTTTCTCAATATATGCTATAAGACTATCATTCAACCATTGATCTCCCATTCGATTACGCAATTGAGTCTTCACAATACTCATGGCAGAAAAAGTCCTCTCTACAGTTGCTGTTGCAATTGGTAAGATTAATGCTAGGGTGAGTAATCGATAAACCAATGGATAGACTTCATCTTTATTTGTCAAGACTAGTTTTAGTGTAAGATCACTTATGCTTGTAAGTCCAAAAAACTCAATATTTGAGCGGACATCAATAATATAATTCTGAAGTTGATCCTCAAGTATAGCGAGTTCAACAACTGAAAAATCTCTAGGATAAAACTGAGCAAGACGAATAAGTTTCTGTTTTTCAAAAGCAGCAAATGAGTTTATCGGATTGAGACATGCCATACAAAAAAGTAATTCAGTTGTTGTTTCAGTAAAACGATTATCCAACTCTTGAAGTTGCATATCAATGACTGTATAAAAAACCTCAACACGATAATGGTGCAAATTTGTGATTGGCTGAAATTTTAGCCTTTTTCTTCCACGAACAAAAAATATATCATCCATCTTGAGAATCTCAATATCATGCTTGTTACAAAAATTTGAAACTTGATCTAGCAACGAATCCCAACCAGAATCTCTCATTGTTTGTAATCTTTCTTTATAAATTATGACCAAATTGCATTTACGATGACTTGATCTTTTTTCTGTAATGCTTGAGACAAATCATTTGTTACTCCCAGGATAATTTTCATAAGATGCATATAAAAAATAAAGTCGAATGATTGGATTGAACTGATAAGAAGCTTTGCTTCTATACTGCTCGTAATTTGATCCATCTTCCACAACAGTCTCAAGTACATCAACTATTGATGAGAACATTAGAATCAAGCGCATTAAATTACCATAATGTCATCCCTATCATGTATCTCCTGCTCGTGTAATCATTATCTCTTGATTTAGTCCTCGCCCACTTGATATTTCACCATTATTTAAAGCCTAAAAAATCCCAGCATCGTGTTTATCTCGTAATTTATCACAACTTTTTGCTGACACAACAACAACATTCACCACATTTGTAACTATAAAAAAGTGGCCAGTAATTTCTACATGATTTTTGGCAATAGCTACTAGAGCTAATTGAAGTTGGTGAGCAAAACAATGAATATAATAGCTAGAGTTTTGTCTTTTAAGTTGCCTATTCCAAGTCCTCCACCCTCATTATGGTTGGAAAGTTTTTTTCCAATTAATGAGGTGACTGCCACGAGAAATGCTCTCCTTAGCCCAGAGAAAATCATGCATTTTCTTTTGAATAATCTTACTTACTTTGTTTGGCATCTTAAAGAGAGACATTAAATAAGTGGGGGTATTCATGAACACTGATTGAATAATGGTGAGTTTGCCTCCCTTATAGAAGAGAGCATTTCTCCAATTTTTCAGGCGCTTAGAAATTTTCTCAGTGACGGGGTCCCAGAACTGGAGAGAGTTGGGGTTTCCACCCAAAGGCATCCCTAGGTAAGTCAAGGGCCAGAGACCAACAGAGAAACCCAGGAGAGTAGCGTGGGCTGCCACTTCCTCAGGATCAATATTAATGCCATTGAGGGTAGTTTTCATCAGATTGATCTTCATAGCAGACATGTCCTCAAAGAGTTTGAGAGCGTCAATGATTTTGTTAATTTCATTATCCTTATGTTCACCAAATATGAGAATGTCATGAGCAAAGAGAAGATGATTAAAACGAAAATTGTTTCTGCCAATCGTGACACCTTTTAGAGAGTTATTGTGAATACAGTTTTCAAGAATCTGGCTAAGTACATCCATAACCAAAACAAAGAGAAAAGGAGAGAGAGGATCACCTTGACGAAGACCACGAGTAGCAAGAATTTTACCTCTGGGTCTACCATTGATGAAAATGGAAAAAGAGGTATTAGAGATACAACTATGAATCCATCTTCTCCAAACCAAATCAAAACCCCTCAATTCTAGAGTTGCTAGAAGGAAATCCCAATCCACTCGATCAAAAGCTTTTTCAAGATCTACTTTTAGGACCCAAACTTGTTTTCCCGAAGCTTTAAACTCATCAATGGCCTCGTTAGCAATTAAGATTACATAAGTTATTTGTCTGTTATGAACAAAAGCAAACTAAGAGTTGGAAATGGTGGATGGAGTAACTTCCTTTAAACGATTGGAGAGGACCTTAGCAATAATTTTGTAGAGATCATGAATCAAGCTTATAGGCCTGAAGTCAGCAACTTTGGAGGATCTTGTTTTTTTAGGTATGAGGCAGATGTAGGATTATTTTAAACAAGCATTGAGACATTTGTTCTAAAAAAATCTTGGAACACTTTCAAAATATCGGGTTTGATAGTGTGCCAATATTTTTTTTAAAAATTCGCCAGTGTAACCGTCCGGACCCGGTGCCTTGTTGGAATCAAGATCTTTAACTACACTGAAGATTTTCAGTTCTGAGAGGGGGATGGTTAGAAATTGTCTTTCTTTAGGAGAAATAGGCCTCCAGTTTGAGCTATCAGGCGTATATCTAAAACCTTCTTGTCTTTGGTAGAGGTTTTAAAAAAAAACAGACCACTTCAGACTCGATTTGAGAGTCTGTGAGAAGACTGATCCCATTTTCATTGATAAGCTCGTTGATAAAGGATTTTCTTCGTCTTCCATTTGAGATTTGATGAAAGAGATTTATGTTCTCGTCTCCCTCTCTGAGCCAATTGGATTTGAATTTTTGTCTCCATTTAATATTTTCTTTCAACAGAACATTGAGAAATTGAGTCTTCAAGAGTTGTCTTTGAGCAAAATCATTCACTCAGAGGATGTTGTTCCACTTTGATGTCTAAAGCATTGATGGCCACAATTGTAATATTCTTAAGGGAATTGATCTCCCAGAGTGCTGAGATTCCAAGATTTGAGATTAGATTTAAGCAGTTTAAGCTTTTTGTTGAAACAGAAGCCTAGCCAGCCTTGGTCATTATAAGAACTCCAGAGATTATGAACCATGTTATGGAAGTTTGCTTGAGAGAACCAGAAATTTTCAAATCTGAAAGGCATAGGCCCCCAAGATAAATTGCCTGTTTCAAGGAGAAGAGGGAAATGATCAGAAGTGTTGCGATGTTTTCTAGTAACTCTGGTGTGGGAAAATTTTGTAAGCCAATTATATGTAAGGAGAAAACGATCAATGAGGGTGAAAATGGGGCGCCCTCTCATATTTGACCTTGTGTAAGAGCCATTTGAGAGGGGAACATCCGTAAGAGATAGGTCCTGAATTAATTTGTTGAAGAGACGCATGCTTTTGGTAACTCTTGCTCCAGTAGATTTTTCAAAGATTTTCCTGATAACATTGAAATCACTCCCCAAACACCAGCTGCCATTGCAGAGACCATTAAGGAAGTACAGTTCATCCCAGAAAAGGTGTCTTTCATGATAGGTGGAAGACCCATAGAAGGAGGTAAGTCAGAAACAAGAATAATCTTCTAGACGAACATTGAGAGAAAGGGAGAAAGCGCCACTGATAGCTTCAATAATAGATATGGAATTAGTATTCTATAGCACAACAATCCCCCCAGCCGTACCAAGAGTAGGAATGAAATACCAAATAATATCTCTGGAGCTCCAAATTGATCTGATGATATTTCTGTCAATAGTAGAGAGCTTTGTTTTTTGAAGGAAGACGACATCAGGGTTGAGATTGGAAATCGTTTATTTAAGAAAGATCCTCTTGTCACTGGATCTTAAACCTTTGACATTCCAGGAGAGAATCTTCATTTAAGACCAGAGGTTCCTTCAGGGATACTATAGACAGTATCGCCATTTAAAGCTTGGAAGAGCTTGTTGAGAATGTCAGTGGGATGATGTAGAGACCTTGATTTCGCAGGTGAGAATCCAAACCAGCCCATTTATGAGTAATAGGATTATAGGGGGGGATAGGGTTACCATCGCAATCAGAGTGAGATGGGATAGGTTCTTCAAAGGGGTTAGAAAGATCTTTGCCTAGAGAAAAAGTTCAATAATTTGTTGAGCTATAATTTAATCATTTTAGTTCAAAAATTTGTTGAACTGTTATTTGATTTTTTTTTTGACATTTCATCAAATATTACTTATAATTAAGGTGATTGAGATAATTTCTGAAAGAAAAAAAATATTTTTTTTTCTTCAGATATAGATAATTTTTCAATAATTAATGATACGAATTGACAGTAGAATTACATTTGTAAAAACCATAGTCACCGACATCAACAATTGTTACATTATACTTTTTTTTGGGTAATTGCCGAAATAACATATTTTTACACACTAATTACTAAAATATCAGAACTTTTTAAAAATTACTCAAATAGCAGAATTAAGTTTAAAAAAACTAATAAATTCTTTGAAAATAATAATGAAAAATAATCAAATAGTTGAAATTTATTGAACTTGAACTAATTAAAAGAAAAGTAGAAAGCAAACAAATTCATTAAAAATACCCATGAAAAATAATTCAATAAATTTATTGAATTATAATTATATCATTTGAGTAATTTTTGTGACATTCTAGTAATTAGTAGGTAGATTTTTGTTATACTAGTCTTTTACCACATGCGTTGCACGTGATATTTTTTCTAACATAGAAATATTTAAAAGATCGAAACATTTTTTATTTGATTTTTCTATGGTTTATAAATCTTTTTCGAAATGATTTTATTAACATATTATTATGTTCTATTTAATATTTAAATTATCTTATAGTTTACTAATTTACATAATTATATGCCTTTTTATATAAGACAATTTTTTTAACATCTTTATTTTTAAAATTTATACTACCAAATAAAAAATAAATTGTTTGTTCTATATATATATGTTTAGTTAATTTTTGCATTTATAGATTATTTATTTCTAATTTTAATTAAAATTTAAGAAATTATATATTTTTTTCTATTTGATTTTTAAACTTTTAAATATTTTTAATTAAAAAAATTTAAATTTATTTAAATATTATACCATTACTAATTCAATAAATTATATTTTCTTGTAGTTGTTTTTTTTTATTCTTAACTGTTTTTTTTAAACAATTTAAGTTTTTTTTTAATATTTTTAAAATTAAAGCACTGTCACCTTTATTAAATCATTTAACATTTGAATACTTAAATATAATTTATTTTTCATAAATTGGTGATAAATCTAAACAATAAATTCATTGTAATATCACATTCATTTTCATATGTTGTACTTGTTTTTTCAATTATTTTATAATTTGATGTTGTGAAAACAATAAAAAAAACCAAGGAATTTATTTAATAAAGTTGACAATTTATTATTCAATGAAGAGAAATATTTTATTTATAAAAAAAAAAGAGAAATATTTTATTAAAAATATAAATAGTCGTTTAATAGATAGTGAAGTATAAATAATAATGACATTTTTAGTAATTTGAAGGTTTTAAAAGGGTATATATAATGACATGTTAGTAATTTTAAGATTTTAAAAGGGGTATAGTAGTCCAAAAAAGAAAATATAAATAGTCATTTAATAGATAGTGGAGTATAAATAATAAGGGTAAAGTACCTCTTTAGTCCGTGAGTTTTGGAGGTCGTGTCTATTTGGTCCCTGCGTTTTCAATTTGCGTCTAAGTGGTCCCTGAGTTTTGGATGTCGTGTCTATTTGGTCCCTGCGTTTCCAATTTGTGTCTAAGTGGTCCATGAGTTTTGGATATTGTATCTATTTGGTCCCTAGATTTTCAATAACTATTAGAAACAAGTTTAATTGATGCGTAATTTAACGTATTCGTTAACTTCTTATCATATTATTGACTTAACGCTGACATAACATATTTAATTGGTCAAAATACGAAGATAGGAATAAATCGTTCATCAATCTAGGCCTAAAATTTGACATAATTATTAATCTCATGTCAGTATTTTGATCAATTAAACATTTTATATCACCGTTAAGTTGATATTATGTTAATGAGTTAACAAATTAAGAAATAATTAAAGTTATTTCTAATAATCCAAGGACTATTTAGACACAAATTGAAAACTCAGGGACCAAATAGACACAATATTTAAAACTCAGGGACCAAATAGACACAAATTGAAACGCAGGGACCAAATAGACACAATACTCAAAACTCAGAGACCACCACTTAGACACAAATTGAAAACGTAGGGACCAAATAGACACGAGCTCCAAAACTCAGGGACCAAATGAGTACTTTTCCCAAATAATAATGATATTTTTAGTAATTTGAAGCTTTTAAAAGGGTATATATAATGGTGTGTTAGTAATTTTAAGATTTTAAAAGGGTATAATAGTCTAAAAAAGTTTCTTAAACATCGTCACTTCTATATATTTAGGATGAGATAAGTTCTCTATCTTTTTTTTTTTTTTTTTTTTTGACATCGATGAGATAAGTTCTCTTGTTTTTTCTTCTTGATAAAATTACATTACATGTGTTACCTATAAAATAAAACCAATTTTTTTTTTAATACTTTGTAATCTTCCTTTTTTCTTCTTCTTCCTTGAAACCAATCTGTTTTCAGATTCTCCATTAATAAGAATGGTTTCATCAATGGAAGAGATTCAATCCGACCTTCTTCAACTTTCTGGAACAAAGAAGAATCATCTCCATCTCCGTAAAGCTTTCAATTTACTCAAAACCCACGCCTCCTCTGTTGCTAATTTCACCCTTCAATGGCATGATTTAGTGGATCACTTCGTTTTCATCAACAATTCAATTCAAACCAAACTTGATGAATTGCATCAGGTTTCTTGTTCTAAAGACACCCAATTGTTTGAATCTCAGGTAATTTCTCATGAAAATAATTTCATACCCACTTTGAAATCTAACCCTAAAATCCCAGAAATTGATTTAACTCCCACCATTGAATCTCTAGCAAAATCTGAGAAACCGCATTTGCCTAGTGAAGTAGAAATCAATGAATTTCCAATAGAAGAAGGGAAGCAATTAGTGGTTTATTTGATCGAGAATTCGATACTACGTAAATCCCTTCGTTTCAAGATAAATGATGCACTTAAGGCTTCTAAAAATCCTGGTAAATTAGTTATCGAGTCAGTAAGATGGTTTTACTCAAAAGAAGTGAGTGATGGGAGTATGAATTATGATTTGAATGTTATCAGGAGGAGTTGTGTTCTTCTGTTGGAGGGGATGGTGAATTTGAAACCGTTAATTGAACCTCAGGAAAAAGAAGAAGCTAAGGAGTTATTGTTGTTATGGATGGCAAAGATCAAAGTGGGGGTGGAAGATTCTTTGTTATTTTTAAATATTTTGTGGCTTGCAGGCGCTTTTGGTCTGAAAGGTTGCTTTGATGGAGTTGATATTTTGAACCTTTTTTATTGTATCGTGCAGCGAAGAAATGCAGTTGAGTTATTTAGGTCTATAGGCTTAGAGTACAGGGCCGCTGGTAAGTTTTGGACGTGGTAATTTACATTTTTGTGCTTTTATTTGAAAGTTCTACTGAATTGGATTGATGTGATTGGCATCAAATTTAGTATTCGTGCTTATATTATTTCGGGATTTTTTTTTTAAGAGAATCGAGTGGCTGTAAATTTGAATGGGATGATGCTATGTGTCAAATGGATGAGTGAAGTGAATTTGGTCCTACACTATATATGTATGCATAGCATGACTGAAATTGTTCACATCTTTAGTATGAAAATTTCTTGGAATGCACAATAATATTTGGTTTTGCTATGTGTTAGGACAACGAATCCTTTAAAATTTCCTTATTGGTATATGATGTTATATATTTTGAACCTAAATCTGCATGAATTTGCTTTTGGTTCTACCCAAGAAACCTTATATCACTAGAGATGTGGTCCTTGATATTCTTCACTTCTAATAGCTCTTCTTCTCCCGGGGTCGTTTTCTATTCATTATGTACAAAATGAATGTGGTCTAAGTTTTTGCCCAAACTTTGCCCTGCTCTCTAGTCTCTCCTCTCCTTTTGCCTCTTGCCTTCATCATCTTTATCTTCTCATTCCCCTTCCTTCTATGGCAATTGGTGATCCATTTTTTTTCCCACGGTGTCCTAACCTCTCATCTATATCGACAAAGTAGTGAAGCGATCCTTCAACCTTCCTTTTGTTTGAAGAGAGGTCTAATGGTAGTAAATTCTCTAATCTTCTTTAAGTTAAATTCAAAACCACCGTTTTATTTATCCTTGTATCATCAATCACTATATTAATGAAACGCGCTTGTGAGTTGTCTTATATATATATATATATATATATATATATATATATATATATATATAAGTTAAATTCCCCATATGTCCTTTGGACTGAAAATTTGTCAATAGGACAGATAGCTTCTAAGAAAATTTGAAGATCCCTAATATTAGAGAGAAGGAGAATATTATTGACCTTTCTAGGGAAAATCTCTCTAGCTGGAAAAGCTTCTTCCAAATGTTAGGTGGTTTCCCTGATAAGCCTCCTCTCATCCCTCAAAGTTGGCTCTCCTTTTTGAGGTTGGATAAAATTTCTTTGGCGGAATGTGTTATTAGTATTGATCTGTCTCCCTCCCTCCCTCATGAAGTTTGAAAGATTGTATAGGTTGAACTTGAAGAATGGCAAATGGTTATCCTATCTTATTGAGGTTGGATAAAATTTGTAGCTTCCCTCTGGATTTTTAGAGAACTTGGAGTAATTCACTTTCATCAGAGATAAGTGGAGTTTTTTAAAATAGGAAGCGAGAAACTTTGTATTAAAACCCTAAAGATGAATAAAAGAGGGTGGTGGAGATAAGTGGAGTTTTCTCGAAACATGCCTGCAACGCCTCTAGCATGGAGGCTAGAATTAGTGTCGAGGACAGTAATTATGGTATATCTTTAGATTCTTGGTGGGAAGATTTCCAAATTTCATGGTAGTTTTTTCTTGGTAAGCAATGGAGCAACAAGAAGATAATCCCAACTTTTACTTGAAGGATAAGTTAGTAGGAAGTAAGAAACTTGATTTCATTGATAATTTGCTGCTGTTCTGACGAAAACGTCCCTTCTCCTTATCTCAAAGATTTTTGCCCTTCATAACTTTGTTATCTTCGGTCGAACTTGTAGTGGCAAATCTCTTCACTTTAAACCTTTGGTCTACTCCTAAGTCCTAAGGTACATGTTTTTTTGGTAGAAGGCAGTTATGAAGACCTTTATGAAGAATGACCCAAAGGCTTCCATCTCCAACTAAAATTTCTATTTCTTTTTCAACCCTTTACAGTACTACATTTTTTGATACCACTCTCTAGTTCAAGGAGCACAAATAATGACTCTATTTTCCCTAGAGAATTAGTTTCCGAGAGTCTAGACTATTTAGAAGGAGCTTAGAAGTTAGAGGTTATTTAACAATCAACAAAAGTCCAATCTAGCTGCTCCTTTGAATAGTACCAACCAACTTTGACATAACTTCTCTTGAAGTACTGTACGGTAGAGAGAGATCATTGTGGATTTAGTTGACGTATCAAACAGAGTGCCATTGATATGATTATTTGTATCCTAACTATCTGATAGGAACTGAATTGATATTAATTTGAAAATAGAGAAATACAAGGGTTGATAAACATTCGAGAGGGTTATCTCTATCCCAAGAGTCATAAGACTACTAATCCCAAAATATGCGTAAAAGACTCACTCTCACTAATCCACTATTTATAACCACTCTCCTCTTAACAAATTCTAAATATTTATCCACTACTTACCCCCTATTATATTCCTATCACTATCCTTCTTACTTTGGTCTCAGTTTGGGGATGTATAGTCCCCTTTTTCGGTTTTTGTATTGTTTGTTTTTATCATTTAAATAAGTGTTTGTTTCTTATTAAAAAAATTATGTTTTCATTTCATTTAATGTACCTGGCTACCTACTAACTGAAACTTCGTTTAATGTCTACAGAGCTCGTTGAAAAACTAATTTCAGAGAAGAAGAGGATTGTTGCTCTCAAGTTTATTTATGCATTTAAACTTGTTGCTCAGTTCTCTCCAGTTACCATTCTGAGAGACCATTTGATGGAAGCAAAAATTAGTTTTAGGATGGGAACAAATTCTCAACAAGCAAAGAAAGAAATGTCTGCTTTAAGAGAAGTTATTCAATGCATTGAAACGTATAAGCTTGGATCTGTATATTCACCTGATAGCCTTAGAACTCGACTCTGGCAACTGGAGAACCAGACTAAAAAGAGGAAAGCTGATGCAATAATCCCGAGCGGGAATAAACAGGATGCTCCTGACACAGAGTCTAAGTTGGGTAAACAAAAGAAGCGCAAGGCTAAATCGACAAGTGTCTCCATGGAAGGTGCTCCGAGTTCCTTTGTAAATCAAGCTTCGGCTGATCTCTTGATCCCGCCACCTCATCATCAAAGCGGGCTATATTCAAGTCAAGGTACACCGTATTTTCCATCACCAAGTAACTCCATGTTTCCATCAACTTCCCAATATACTTTTAGACCTCAGAGTTTGAATATCGGTTTAAGCTCGACTTCTGGACAATATCAATCAGCAAACTCTCAATGTTAGAGATGTATGGATTGAATACCCCCTTTGCATACGGCCAGTGCTTTAAATGTGAACACCGCATCGTATGCCGGTGGCTATGGTGGGACGCCTCAGCACCCACCATCTATTTATCACCGTTAGCTCATTCTTTTTACTTCAAGTGCCCGTCAAAAAATGAAGGGAAAAAAAAGGGCTGTCTATACAATACTTGGAGAAAACTTATCAGCAAGTTCATATACGGAATTTGTATGTACAAAACAAAACATGAAGGTGGATTAAAAGTAGCTTTCAAAATGGTATAAGATATGGTTTGGCAAATATTTTTGTTAGAATTCTGAGTAGTGCTGCTTATTGATTACATGGTGTACATATTCTGTGTATAATTTTGGTTCATGCCTGTTTCATAGGTCCACCATTATTCATAATAGCTTACTGTTAAATTGTGTTTTGAATCAAGGTTAAAGGAAGTTAAAAAACCAAGGAAGCAATCTACCAAAATTTGAAACAAAGGAACAATTTACTTCTATGTGGTTTATAAATTTTAATATCATTTTGCGTTTGAAGTCGTTATTTAAATTTATGATCATGGAAGGAAAAACAACTCCAATTGTTCTAAAAGAACATTCACAGGGGAAACTGAATTATAAAAACTATTTAAAAAAGTTAATCAACATATTTGTAATGAAATCTTGTTTTGAAAAGTAAAAAGTTGTTAAGAACACTCCCAAACAGTCCTATTTTTTCTGACTGTTTTTCCACTGTTTCAAATTTTCAAGTTAAAAAGGCTCTGTTTGACAACTACTTTTAACTTTTTATTTAAAAACGACGGTATAAATTTTTTGATATTATCAAGTATTTAAGTCACTCTCAATAAATAAATTTATAGTTTTAGATGAAATAATATTTTTTTTTATGTATTCTCACTTAATTGGTATACTAAAAAGCAAATTTTCAAAAACTATTTGTTATATAACATGCAATGCTTCTTGGTAGTACAAGTGATTCTAAATATCTCAATCTAGTTATTGCACAAGACAATATTGAACTTTCAAGGCACAATGGACGGTTGAAAAACTAGTTTTGTTTTGATTAAATGTTCTTTTTCTTTTTCTATAAGATGATGTGGAAATTTTGATTTTAAGTATGCTTTGAGATTGCTACTTATATGTAGGAAAGTTTTTTACTCTACGGAAGTATAGATCCTCCTTCCACACTATCATTTAGGGGTACAAGTCAAAACTGATAAAAGTGATTAGATTAGATTGATACAATTTTTAAGAATGGTTTAATATGATTTAGTTATTAAAAATTATAATACCGTCATTATTTAGTCGTCTCAGTGTCATCTAAAATCATACTCGTTAAATAAACAATAACAAATAATAATAATGTGATTAAATATGAATGAATAATGGTACAAAATAAGTTAGAACCATATTATAAAATCATAGTCACATCAGCAGTTATTACATGTTAATTAAAATCATATTTTTCTTTCTTAATTCCTTCATATAAAACTTAGCTTCTAGTTGCTCGTCAATTTTTTTATTTTATTTTTTAATTATTAAATATCTATATGAGTTAAATACAATAAGAACTGTGTTCTTTTTAAATATTACATCAAATTGGAGAAAGGTAGACTTGAACCTTCGACCTCGAGAAAATGAATCAAGTGTCTAACCGGTTGAACTATAAAGACGACCTCAAGAGAATGAGACAAATACCTAACTAGTTGAGTTATAAGGACTAAACTGAAACAAATTCAATCATAAGAACTAAATTTGTAATCAAACCTATTTACTATATAAAAACACTAAAATGGAGGATTCAAATCCTATACATTACAAGCCGTACATGTACATATACATTATTTATACACAGTTTTATTACTCACTTAACAAGAGGGAAAGAATGCCAATTCTATCAGCAACTTTAGTTCACACATTTTCTCATTCGAAAAAGAATGAAATACAAAATTTGAACCCACACTATATTTATATCGCTAGCATTTTTGTCATTATAACAACTTACACAACCAAAAACAAAAATTAAACCGTAATGATTGAACTCTTCAATGTAGAAGAAAACAAAAGGGCCTCAAACAGTAGGTGAGAGAGAAATAATAAGCATACCAAACCCTCTATTTGCTTGAAGCAAATAGGAGGAGATGCTCACTCGATCGATTCATGGCATAGACGCACCGATTGTTTGCTACTCGAAAACTTCACAAGCTGATATGAACAAGTGCAGTAAACCATCTTGATGTACATATCTTACATCTGAGAGTTAATTCTCAGTGCCCACTCCTTTCAGTGGGCGATCCCGGAACAAATGGAACAAAACCACGGCCACCGAACATTGGACGCATGAAGGCATCGTCAAACTTTCGCCAGTAACGATGAACAGTGTGTGTAGGTGTGGCTAGAAGTGCACGTATACTGCTTGGGCGGGGAACATTGGGGCCTTCAAGATCCAGTTCGGAATCCTGTGCACTTCCAAGAAGTGGCACTGTAAATGATTTTGGAGTCGGGGGATCTGATAGCATGCTCATGCTGGTAGTGAGTTTTGAATGAGGTATCAACCATTTTATAAGAGGCTTCGTCAATAGCCCAAAAACCTAATGACAAATCACCATACACAAGAATCATTAATGAACCATAGACATTAAAAAACCAATGATTTTATAGGTTTGAGACAATACCCATGTTATTACATATCTAACCACAAAATTTCATCAAATCAATAAAACTACTTAAACTGAAGGGATATCTTACCATGGTGCTGAAAAGGACAACAGTTATGGTACTAGTGATCATTATTGCATTCCCTCGCAATTGAGTATGCCCTGCTCTGGTGAACTGCAATTTAAGAGAGTTTTTATTAAGGATACCACTTGACTGTGTTACGGTACCAAGAAAGTGAATATGATATCCGATTTTTTGAAAGTGTTCCCCTTTAGCAATATACTAGAACTATCAGAAGATATTGCCCACAAAATACCTGATGATAAGCAAGAGCTATAGAGACAGCCCCTCTCATTAGACCAGCCCACCAAATTATAATCTATACACAAGAAAAAGACGATGGTTTAAATCGGGTTAATTATTGTGTTACAAAAATGTTAGAACAAGTGAAACCAAGATACATGATTGCGTACTTGTTGCCTGAAGCTAATTTTCTCCCCTGGTGATTTTTTGGTTAAGTTGGATAAAAATGATAATGGAAAAACAAATGCAGCTCTTCCAACCATAACCAGGCCGAGTAATATTGAACTCACAGCAACTGATGTCCCAGGACTACAATATGCAATATGAAGATGTAAAAGACGAAATATATTTGTTGAGCAAAATATGGGTAATTGAGAGCACAATTATGAAAAAGTTAAAAGAAAACCACTGCAAGTCTACTTGCCATACCTATCACTAACAAACCTCCACTTCTCAATGTCCAATGCATCCATACCAACATAAAGGAAGATAAAAGTCTCTGCAATGAAGGATAAGGTAGCAAAAGCATGCCTGGATAGAAAATAAAAACCGGCACTAGTTAATAAATAAAACTGACGAGTTCTTCCTGTCACAAGTATTACTATGGGCATTGGTAATCTTGATTTAAAAAACTTAGCTTTGCTTGGAAAATGGATTTGGTGTTTCTCTTCCGAATCAAATTCTTTTTGGGCTTCTTTCATTAAAAGCAAATATGGATCTTTTAGTTTTGATTGGAATTGTGCATTATGGATCTCTTCGTAGCCCTTGGAAATCTATTTCCAAATGTGTTCCCTCTTTCTCCAAGGGCACAAAAATCATTCTACGTAACGGTCTTGGAATTCATTTTTGGGAAGATATTTGGATTTCTGATTCCCATCTTTCTTATCTTTTCCTCTTTTGTATCGAATTGCTAAAAATCGTTTTGCTACCATTTTCTCTCTTTTTAACTTGCTTTCTAAGTCTTGGGATCTCTCTTTCTTTAGAAATTTTAAAGATGAGGAAATTCTGGATTTTTCTTCTCTTCTTTGTCTTATCTCTCATGTTTCCCCTTCTTTCTCTCACGATCGTATTTCTTGGACCCTTCATCCTTCGGGTTCTTTTACTTGCAAATCTTTCTTTTCTTTTCTCTCCCATCATCTTCCTTCGGATTTTTTCCCTTCCAACTCCATTTGGTTTTCGGGTTTTCAACCCAAAATCCAATTTTTTCTTTGAACTTTTTATTTGGGTACACTTGTCACTGGGACGTTTTGCAATCTCGGATGCCCACTTTCTCTTTATCTCCACATATTTGTTTTTTGTGTTATAGGAGCTGTGAATTGGCTTCTCACCTTTTTCTTCATTGTAACTACACTGGCTTCTCACCTTTTTCTTCATTGTAACTACACTAGCAACCTTTGGTTCAAACTTCTTTCACAATTTGACCTGAGTTGGGTTCCTCCAAAGGATGCTCGGGATCTTTTGATTATGGACCTTTTTGGTTCAAGGATTGCAAAAAGGAGAATTTTTCTTAAATGTGCAGTGGCTACACTCTTTTATGGACTGTTTCGTTGGAACGCAATGCTCGGATTTTTTCTGGAGAATCCAAATCTTGGCATCTTTTATGGGATTCTTTTACTTCAAGAACTTTTAGTTGGGCCAAAATTGTATAAATAAAATTCTTTTATGTAATTTTTTTACTTTTGTTTTATTAGAGGATTTCTCATCCTCTTGTATTTTGTTTTTATTCTTATTTGATCAATGAAAGTTCATCTTTCCATCAAAAAAAAAAAAGAAGTATTACTAGAGAGGATTCAAAAGTTTGAAGCGTGTTACGTACTTGGTGGTAATTCTTGAACTCTCAGTCACATTATGCCAGGTATAATGTGACATCACGATTCCACAAAAGAAGACCGTGAGAATGCCACTCAAATTTAATAACTGCAGAGAACGTTGACCAAGTAAAGCAAAGATGGTCACTGGCAATGTAACTATAACCAACTTGTGTTCAATTAAGTTAAACAAAATTCTTACTTCGGCCAGCATATATGAAAGGTATGCCATAAGCATCATTAGAGCTACCTCACGATCTGTCGAGTGCCTATCAGTAAATTAAGTAATAAGTTAAACTTCAGTACCTCAACACATAAAAATCCTTATGACGAGAGGAAGGTACACTTCCAAAATAAATCATTACAGTGGCAGAATCATCTGGCTACGTGCTTTTTTTCCCTCCATTTAAAGTAGAATAGTTGAATAATGACAAAAAACAAACAAACAAACAAGAATAATGTGAATATAATGCTCAATCATAACAAAATATAAATGAACGTGTTTATGAAACAAAGGTTTTTAATCAAACAAAACATTATCTTATACTATCAAGAAGTTTTATGATTTTTTGAGCTTACAATCAGAGGAATCATTATACATGATCAATCATTAACAACAGATTACAACCCATAGGAGTGGCCTTCAGTCATCAGTAATACTGTAACTATTAGCAAAAAAAAAATTCCACAGAGAGATTTGACAGTACAATGAATAAAAATCGTATTGTCACAAAAAACTTATTAGTCACTACTATTGCATTAAGAAGAAACCAAGGTGAGCATAACAAAATTGTTGAGAAGAATTCAATCAAAGAAATATACCTGCCAAAATACAATTTTTTGATAACATAAGCACTCAGCAGCCCAGTCTGAAAGGGAAGAGTCGTGTGATTCCATGTCATGTAACAATAAACAATTCATTAGCGCATGCAAGAACACACACAAGAGGAAGGATAAAGGTTAAGGAGATGCCGATGATGAATAGGGAGAGGACTCACAACGACTCCAAGAAGAGTGCTCATGGAAAACAAATACAAGAAGCTTCCAAGAAAGTGTAAACCAACTCCTGCATCAAATTTACTAAGGTCCAAGCTCTGGATTGCATTGAAAAGCACCACAGATGTTGCATCGTTGACTACACCCTCCCCAAATACTAGACTGTACAGTAGAGGTGTTTCATCCTGATTTAAAATCTGCACCATCCACAAGATTAGTTTCCTTCTGTAGTAGGCAAACTAACCACTATAGAAAATAAATGTTAATGAATTCATCTATTATGTAATATCTCGCACCTGCAATGTGCATACAGAATCTGTTGCCGCAAATATTGCTCCGATCGCTGCAGATAGTATAGGAAGAATATTAGTGTCTTGACTGAGAAAAAACAATTGCAAAGGAGATGGGTAAGGAATATACCTAAAATATCATTTATATCCAGTGATCCAACATCCATTTTCTTAAAGATTTCTAGGACACCTGAATCAAGCACCACCATAGTCATGCCATAATAAAAGAACAAATAATTGTATAAAAAATTACAAGACAATTACAACAAGTGATAAATAGTGGTAGAAGTCAAAACACAACTCAGTTGAACATATGTTTCTATATATTGCAGAAAGTATAAACTAGGACTAGAAAATCCACCAAAAATGATGCAAATGGATTGAATACTAAAAAAAAGAGAGAAAGCTGATAAAGTTTTGTTGTAGATTATCTTCTTATTCGTTTCTTTCTTAAAGAACAAATTAAGCACATCAAGCTTCTAGAGAAATCATAGAGTTTCTGAATAGCATTAAGGATCCGCCTCGAGAAAAAGTAATCAAACATTTGCACTATGAAAGTTGTCAATGTATAAAGAATGGGGTGTAAGAGGTATTTTCATGATTGTTTTATAAACCTTGCATGCATCGTATTCAAGAATATAAAACCATAAACACAAATAAAGGTCGAAGACATACCAAATGATATAATGCCACCGGAGATTAATGTACCAATGGCACCAAACAGTATAATTGTCATAAAGTTAACAAAGAACTGCTTCTTTTTCACCTGAAACCTGATGAAGAAGAGCAGAAGGAAGAGATCAGCCAGGATGAAGTACGACGACAGGGAGAAATAATATAACAAATTACCCACTAACATGAACTTTATTTATAACATTACACTCCCACTTAAATGAGAATCTAGAAGAATATATTTTAAAAAATGATAAAATTAGAAGAATAACATGTAAATATTTTTGCCCTCAGTACTTCTAATACTTATTTTTGTTGCTGGTGTCCTTTACCCTAGTTCAAAAATAGATAAAAGCAAGAAAATGGGAAAAGGGAAATAATACTAGTCACCATTGTGTTAAATAAAAGTAACTTGATTTAAGCCCACAAACTTTAGCTTTTTCAATGATGGGGAAAAAATGGACTCCAAAACTTTCCTTATACACAAAGGACATTCATCCAGACAATACAAATAGTAATTTATAAAATCTGTTATAGTTGCAGAGTCCTTCGCTGCAGTTCATATCAACTTCCCACAATCTTAAATATTGAGATGCTCATAGCCAATCCATATAATTCTTATGATACCAAATTGAAATTTTGCATGATACAGAATATTTTTCTAATTTAAATTTGGCAGTCGTACAATAAACTCCTTAAAATAAAATATATAACCGTTAAGGAAAAAGAAACCTATATAAACCTGAAGGGATAAGAACATACTACAGAAAAAAGACTACAAACAAATAGCTGAGTAATAGAGTACATGACCAACATAGAGGAGCATCCTATCTGGATTAAAAAAAAGCAATATCAATATGAGATATAACTCATTTGGAAACGATAAGAGCAGCTATAAGTTAGAAGCAGAAAAGCCCAAGGGATCAACACCTTTCACGTTAATTGGCTACTTTCAACAACAAATTATTGGTCTTAAATATGTATTCTGAACAATCATATATTTAATTACCATGCACATCATGCGTAAAAAAAATCATTTGAATCCTTTCTATAAAAGCCAAACAACAAACACAGAACAGCAATACTTGAGCTACAATTGAATATAAAATGACCAGTGTTATAAACTTTCACCACACGTTATAAATCATATGATGCAGTGAAATTTACCCAGCATTGAATATAATTGGTGGGAGAAGATAAATAAAGAACATGTCTTCACTAAAGACCAATAGGTGCGAATTTTTCCCACCACTGAGCAGTAAAATGACAACTCCAGTACACAGACCCTGCAACAAATTGGTAAAACAATAATTACATTGTGTGGTTCAATAAGAAACATTATCAAGATCAAATTTTTTCCCTACAGGTGCTCTGTTTGTTTTCACCGGATTTCACAAGATTTTAAATCTAAATGTATTTCAAATGAATTCTCTTGTTTGTTTTCACTCAAACTACGGATTGGAATCACAAGTGATTTCAAATCTTATTTCTTCCCTAAAAAAATTCAGACCAAACTGGTCGGATTTTGTAGGATTTCAAAGTAAATTACAGATTCAACCTCATTAAATTAAAATCTTTCTCATTCCAAAAAAAAAAAAGGAATTTAAAATTAATTATAGTATTGGGAATCATATGATTGAAAATCATTTCTTATACTTTCTTGAACCCAAACAGAAGGTTTATGTTTCCCTTTTTTCATCAACTGAAACATAAAATGAGAACGAAAAAAACTCACAATCAAGATGGCAGTGATCGACTCATTCATCCACCGGGTCTCCTCAAGAAGATGACCAATAACTATACAAGCACAGAGAAGTGCCACAAACAAGTTTATAGAAACCACAGAGGCATGATCAGAAGTGGATAAAGTTTGCCATTTTGACACAACATAACTGAATATTGGAGTCATATTCTCAGCCTCTTCAATGAAATAATCGGTTTCCCGACGAATAATTTAAAAACAACCCTTCAAAATTCAAAGGGTTCTGAGTTCCTTCAAATCACAGAATCAACAAAATCTAGGTCTCCGAACTGTCCATCTCAAAAACCACGAATTCTCATAAACAATAAAGTCCCTGCATTATGACAGAATTAACAAGAACTATTTAGCTTGGATCATAAGGAAATTCAATCTAGTCTTCAAAGTATGAAATAACGAATTCATCGAATACTAAAAGCTTTTTCTTTTCTTCTGCTGAAGAATTCGACAGATTTATAAATTAACTCTAGTAAATTAGAAGACAAACAATCACAAATTCACTTCCTCCATGCAAATTCAAACAATTCCCTTAATTTTTCAATTTTTCTCTAACTCTGTTTTCTCAGAAACCAAACAGCAAATATAATTCAAACAGATCATTTCTCTCATGCATGATTATTAGACAAAAAAAAAATCCTGCTCACCTATGCACTTCGAATCCATAAAATGAAATTCAATACACTTCAATTCAATATTAAAAATGAAAGCTTCCTTGAAATTTCAAACTATCAAATTCAAAATTCCAAAATTCAAACAGCAAAATCAAAAACCTTTCAGCTCCTGAAATTCAATATCAAGAAGCTCAAAGAATTTGAAAGAGAGAGAGAGAGAGAGAGAGAGAGATTTCAGAGAATGAAAAAATCAATCTCGAAATCTTCTGAATTTCGAATCGATTCGATTTTTGAGAGAGAAATAAGGAGATTTTCGCTAAGAAATCTCTGGAAAAACTGAGAGAATAAAAAGGCAAAAAAAAAAATCACAAAAACAAGAGAGAGAAAGAAGAGAGAGAAAGGCGTGTCATGAGGGAGAAACAGAGTGGAAGAGAGCGGTCGGGGGACAGAAACGGAACATATGAGTTGTTCTTCTCTACATCTCATCTTCATTATGTGTGATACATCATCAATCTTGACCGTTGATTTCCCCATTATAGATCATAGGGCCCACAAGAGTTGTACTTTGTTAATTTAGCAGTTTCAAATGCCGTTACTGTTGGTCCACTTGTACTTTATAATAACCTTCAATACAAATTAAAAAAAAAAACATATATTTTTGGTTTTTTTTTTTTTTTTGGGTCATCAAGGGAAAATATTAATTTATTCAGTTATTAGATAGTGGAATAATTTATTAACTTTCAAACAATTTAGTTAAGTTGTATTTAGTATGTGAAAAGGAATTATTTTACAGTTAAGTATGAATATGATATAGTTTTTCTTTATATTTGTTTAGGTTCAATCATATGTTTCTATGCTTTACCACTTGTATTTATTTTGAATCATACATTTTTTTTTAAAAGTTTAAAATAATTCTTATATCTTGTTACTTGTATTAATTTAATATGAATTTAAGAAACCGAAACTTATGTAGCATGTGTTTTATAGATGAGTTTTAATATGAGTTATGTGTTATTGAATTATCTTAAGAGGGTTTAATAAATCTTCACTTTTTTTTTACATTTATGGTTTAAAACTCACGTGTTTAAAAAAATCATACTTGAGATAATTAAACCTACTTAATAAACATGAGTTAGATTAAGGAAGCTCACCCCACCTCTTCTTTCTATCAATACCCAGATAGAATAGGGGGGAGGGACGTGCCCCACTTAACTTGTTCCCATTTGTAGTTTTATACATTCTCCAAAAAAAAAAAATCTAAAGGACCAAAACGAAACGAAACGGAAAATTCAGGGACGAAAATGAAACTTGAGTGAAAGTTCAGGGACGAAAATGGTATTTTACCGTTATTTATATTTATTCAAATATAATTTTTTTAACCAAATAATATATATTATTTCAAAAAAAATTCAATCCTTCCTTCTTTAATAATTTTGATTTTTAAAAAGCTATCTCAAATTTTCCATTGAGATCAAAGCTTTATCTATATTTCCTTCAATATATCTATAAAAACATATTCTTATACTATTTTTTAATAAATATAATTAAATAAATATATATAATATATTACAATTCATAAAAAAAAAATTATCATTCAAGTTAGTGTTTAGTGTCCTCTCTGAAATGAAATCCTGGCTCCACCACTGTCAATAGCCCCAAAGTTTTAATCGAGCTCCTTATGTTTCTACTTCCATTTTTAATGGAATCATATTTTGATATTTATATCAATGTGATCTATATATTTTAGTTATTTCTTTATGTTAATTACTCATGGTAGATCATTATTGTTTTTTTTTTACATCTCATTTTCGTTTCTATATATCAATAGCTTCTATTGAGAATCCTAGATCGGAAAAATGAAGGAAACTCACAATGTTTATAAGATACATGGGCTATTCCTCTTATTGTCAATTGGTTTTGAGATGGAACCTCATGATATCAAGATGATATCAGAGCCCAACAAGCCCAAACGGGCATTCGATCTAAAAATGGGATTCGACCCAAGAATGGTGAGCCCAAAAGAGGCACCATCTTTGAGGGAGCATGTTGAGAATCTCACATCAGAATGATGAAGGGAACTCACAATCTTTATAAGATACATGAGCTACTTCTCTCATTGTCAATTAGTTTTGGGATGGAACCACATGATTTCAAAAGCTTCTTTGAGTAACTTTCTCATTTTAAATAAAGAGTTTGGGTTAAACAAATCTAAACTTAATTTATCTCTTGGTTTTGCAACATTGAATGATATGTGTATCTAAACACAAATATTTAACAACTTCATTCTTTTTAAGAATAAAAATACATTTTACACTAGCTTAAGACTTAACAAACTCATTGTTCACTATCAAAACACAGACTTAACAACGTCATGGGATGTTTGGTAGAAGGGGTGGGGTGAGGTGAGGTGAGTTGAACTTTATTGATCAATCACATGTTTGTTAGGAAGGTTTAATTACCTCGGGTTTGACTTTTTTAAACCCGTGAGTTTTGGACAGTAAAAATAAGGGTATGTTAAACCTTCTAAAAGAATTTGAGAACACAAAACTTATAGCAAAACTCATGTACCAAACATATGTTACATAAATTAAAGTTTATGAAACTTGTACCTCGTTATTCAAACATGTTGAGATATATGATTAAATTTATTTTTACTAATTAGCTTAACATTTTGGGTATAGTGGTGATTGAACATATTTAATAAATGGGCAATCACTGAAATAACATAAAAAAAACAAATGTCATTTTTCAAATAGCACATCTTTTAAAAAATTCTTGAAATAACAAATTTTATAATTTATTGATATCAAGTCAATAATTTATTGTATGGCAAAAAAAAGTAATTAACTAGTTGACTTTTGATATTTTTATTTTACGTTGAATAATCATAATCTACCAAAGTTTTAATAAAGTTTTTAGGAATTAAAACTTTACTTTTATTATAAATTAAATCGTTAATTTAATTTAGTTTTTTTCTTTTCAAAGTCAACAATTTATAAAATACGCTATTATGGTAATAAACTAAAAGCAATGACATAAATAAAATTACGTATCTGAAATATATTATTTAAGTCAATTTATGTTTAGTAAGATACAAACTGCATAACACACCGGCCTAATAACCCCAAACTACATAAACCCGATTTTTAACAACTTATCGTACGAAACATCTCATTGAGACTTTTTCTTTAATTATACCAATATTTTTATTCAAGAGTGCAATTGGCAAGATTTCATTGGCTGTCCTGTGACATAACAGTAAAAAAATCGGTGATGGGATTTCTTTAACCAGATAAATGGGAATCCCATGGCCACGAAGTCCTTTATTAAAGTTTTTCTATGATGTGGCTGGGGATCCGATTCACGGACTTCTCTTTAAAAAGTTGTTTTTCTTTTCTTTTAATTTTTTGATTTTGATTTTTTAAATTACTAAATTAAGCCTTGCTTTTATCCATAATTACATTTTAATGATTACTAAAATAAGGCAGCGTTTGGATCAATCTACAGGGAAAAAAAAAACTTTTTTGAAACAACAAAAGAAAAAAAATATATATATATCAGGAAAATAAAAAATTCTTTGATGGTGCCATGCCACCAACTTTGTATCTGACTATTATAAATATCAATTAATACGAATAAAAATTTATGTAAACTAAATATGTGACCATGAAAAATAGGAAAATTAATAAATAGCAATAAATCAACACCGTACCATATTATAAGGTTAGGAGTATAGTATAGTATGGTTATAAATCTTATCAATTGTTATAACTATTTTCAACTTAATAGATCATGGTTTGTTTTCCCCCAAATATAAGGGTTTTTTTTTTTTTTTTCAGATTTAAAATATTTTATATAATTTTATCAATTCATCGAAATGGAAGTTATTTTTAAAAAATAATCCGAAAAATATTGTGGTCTAAAAAAATATTTTTAAATTTATGGTAAATCGTATGATCTAGATACGATTTCAATTTTTTTTTTTTAAAAAGTCTGAGATCGTATTCAATGTATAGAATTTCAAGTTTAGAAAGAAAGAAAAAAAAAACAGAATGTCAAATTTACGAAAATATCATTGAATTATATTGAAATACATTTTTAGTCATAACTTTTGATCCAAGTCCGAAAGACGATCCGTTTATAGCATTGGAATAGTGACAATATGATGGTCAATAAGAGTCCAAACTTAAATACATATTACTTCACTAATATTAATGTAACAATATACCCTTAAAATCGAGGTATTTTAATAATTCTTCATTATTTTATCATAAATGGTATGTCATATTGTCACAAGTCCAATGTCACAAACATATTTTTTTTCCGACTCTTAGATAAAAAGTTACTACAAAAAAACTATTTTAATGTAATTTAATGGCATTTTCATAATTTTGAACTATCCTAATTCTGTTTTTGCAACTTTTGAAATAATTGATGTATCAGAAATCAAATTAGTATTTGATAAATTTAGCTTATACAGAAAATTAGTGTTTGGTAAATTTAATTTTTAAAATAATAAATATCTAAATAATATTTAATAAATTGATTTTAAGAATACTTAACTATTTTATAACACCATTATTATTATAATGAACCTTATATTTTCTAAATTTTAATTTAAAATCAAATGTGTTGATTATGATTTTAAATTAAAATGAATACACATTTGATTTTAATTTTAATCGGACTAAAAGTTATGTCAATTTAATCACACTAATTCATAAAAATAATATTCAAATACAAATGAGATTCTTTTAAAATCTATGAAATCTTCTTTAACCAAACAAATAAAACAGTTAAGAATTTTTTAAAAAGCCAAACGATTTACAATATTTTTCATTATAATTTTATTTATACAATATTTTTCAGATTATTATTATTATTATTTACTATATAACTGCCCAAAACCGCATCGAAGTGACGTAAAAAGTGTTAATAAATTCATGATATTTTACCTAAAAATGTATTAATTGTCACTTGATTATAATTTCAACCCCCTAAAAAAATCATTTTTCATTCTAGTTAAAAATAATTTGAAGGTTTAAAGTAAATATTATTCAAGTTCAAAACGGTTTTGTCAATTTCTTTTTTATTTTAGTCCTGGTTTTGATTTTTACGGTCAACGATTTTGTCATCAATTTTAAAAAATTAAATATGTATTCTATTCGGGGATTGGAAAGATGTTATTTTAATGTTTTTTACTTGCTTTAGAAATAAGAATGGGAACATATTATAGTTACTTGAATGTCCTTCTCATAGTCTTAATCAATTTATGTTAGTAAATAAATTTAATCTTTTCATTATTTTATATAATAGTAATAAGTGTTAATTTCATATTTAACAAAAAAAAAATGGTTTATATCATAAAAACCGTATTGGACAATAATATTTCATCAATGCCCACCCACAATACATCTACGCGTATAAAAATGTTTATGAAAATTAAACATTTGTATTACATTGGAAAAACGGGAAGGAAATTTATTTTTTGATTTAAATACTGTAATGATGGAAATGATACACTTAATGTGAACTGAAGTATTAAAAATATGTTCTCATATATAAGTGACCCAATATATAAACAATAAAGAATGAAAAAAAATACAAATATATTGATAGTACATGAAGTAGATGGACAAAACGAAAAAAAAAAGACTATCGACTTGAAACGTATAAAAATGTTTATAAACATTAAACAAATATCAAAAAATAAACATTTGTATTACATTGGAAAAAGTGGAAAGAAATTTGTTCTTTTATCGACATAAAAAATGAAACAAAGAAAGATCATTCATACAAAATATATCGATCGACATGGAACACATATTGAAGAAATAACAAAAATGCAGAAATAGAAAATGAAACAAAAAAAGATTAAAAACCCTATGTGAAAGAAGGAGACGTAACAGTGATGATAAATAAAAATACGAAATAAACAAAAAATGGAAATGGAAAAAATATCAAAATCACAGCAAAAAAAGATATGATCCATGGATTGACCAAAATATTGACGAGTGATTAAATATCTCTATCTCCACTATATTAAAATTGGCTATCTTAGAGAAACATTTTTAGACCATAATACCTTTCACCATATCTTAAATTAACTAAACATGCCATTATCAATCAATTCCCATTTTAAAATTAATTATATAATATAAAATTTGTCGACTAACAAAAAAATTAAATACTAATCAAATTTTATTTTATTGATTAAAAACTTTATTTCATTAGCAAATTTATCAAATTTAAATGTTAATCAAATTTTAAAAAACCTTTATTGAAAATTATATCTCTATCTCTATCTCTAATATAGGTCCATTATACCCCTTTATTAATTATGAAATTTACAAAATATGTCACTACAATAATTAATTACCACTAACAATTAATTATTATATTCTTATTATATATTATCTTATTTAATACAATGTAACAGTTTTTCATCTAAGAGAATTCTAGCCATTTCACCAATTTTTAATCTAAATGACTTTATTTTGATTTATTATTAATCGTCATGTCGTTATGAGTTCAACGCAATTGACCGTTCTTAGATCCGAGTTTTGAGTAAAAAGTTACAACCTAAATACCGTTTATACCTTTTTTATTATTACGTCTTTCAGGGGTATTTTAGTATTTTCTAGCCTTTCAGATACATTAAATGGAATAGAAACCTAGGTCAAATGCTATTCATCACTTTTGACTCTCTCAGCCGCCGCTACTGTTCACTCCTGGAAAATTCGTTATCTGGACATCATTTCCTTTCTGGGAGATGAAGAAGAAGGAAAATGAATTTTTGTTTTTTTATATCCCCTTTTATACTTCTAATTTCTAAAAATAAAAATATTTAATTGTAAATAACTCCCTCCACCTCTTCACCTATCTTCCAAGTCCCTCTACCTCCTCTTATATCACCAAGGTCCCTCCTTACTTTCCCTTTGCTAATCAACCCTTTTTCCATAACTAAACCATGGTTAACAACTTTGTTTTAAACAATTTCCACCCTTAGTTAACCTTTAACTATGGTTAACCACCAAATAATCAATTAAAATAGAAAAATAATTCTAAAATGCTTAACATTAATCACACAAGCATACCATTTATAATTAAACTTTTAATTAACCCCTTCTAGAAAACCCGGGGCCTTACAAATTTTCCAGCTAGTTTGACATCGTTTTTCAGGCCTTTCTTCAAGTTTAGTTTCTCTTCGGAGTTAGGGTTTATCATCGTCGGAAATAAAAGAAAAACCGCATTGAATCTCTTTGTTTTCTTTGACATTTCTTGTTGGATTCATTTCTTTTAGTTTCATTATTTTTTTCGAGTTAATTACGTGCTAAATGGATGTTTTTTTCGTTGTTTTTCATCTGATTAAAGTCTCGCCGAAATCTGGGTTGTTCTCGGTTATTTCTGGAAAAGTTTGCCACGGTTTTTCAAGTTTTTAGAATCGGGTTTTCGTTATTTTTTTATCCTAAGATTTTTTTATCATTATCAATCCTTTTCTAGTCACTTTTCTCCGTCGCAAGGAGGTAAGCTTGCCATTTTTTTCTTTTTTTAATTCTTTTTCCTTGCGTTTTTGTGTGCTGCTATGACTTGGGGAAGAACCAGTCCAACTGGACCTGATGGGATGGTTCAATTGAACCGTTCAACTGGTTAAAATTGGTTCAGGGCCAAAATCTCCTAAATGATGGAGGCCTTCTTTAATTGCTTGAGCTTCCATAAATTTTATGGAACTTGAGATACCAACTTTATATTTATATGCATCATTTCTAATCAATAATTGAACAACTCAATTACTATTATTTTAAGAAGTTATTTATTGTGAAATTTAATTCTGATTAATATTTTATTGTATTATTTAGAATTTTATTTTTATATTACAACGTTAAATTTACATAATCATGAAATAGATAACATAAAAAGGTTGAATACGAGATATTATATATATATATATATAGAGAGAGAGAGTTTACATTAATGTAATCATATTGTAATTTTCTTTATACTAAAAAATTAACCATTGTTAAAAAGAAAAATACATATCTACCGTAACACTACTTTTAAAAATATAGAATATTATAATTTAAAAAATATATTGATTTCTTAAGATATTTTTAGTTGGGAAATTGATGTTTAATTAAAAAAAATTATTTAAATCTTATTTCATAAAAAATTATACTAAATATAAATTTCCACGTGTCAATAATCTAGTTATTTCACATATTTCATCAATTGAGGTGTACAATTTGGAATAATAATTACTCTCATGTCATTATTTTGGCCAATTAAACATTTGATGTTGGCGTTAAATCAATATTATGCTAAGACTTTAACAAATTAATGACTAATTAAAGTTATTTTTAATAATCTAGGGACCATTTAGACACAAATTGAAAACTCAGGGACCAAATAGATACAATATAAAAAACTTAAGGATCACTCAGACACAAAAAAATGTGGCGACCAAATAGACACAATTTTAAAAACTCAGGGACCATTTAGACAAAAATTGAAAACACGGGGACCAAGTAGTCACGTCCTCCAAAACTTTGGGACCAAAAGGGTACTGTTGTTGCCTAAAAATGGAGAGCTTCCACGTAAGCAACAAACTTAGAATATGGGATGAGTCAGAGGTCGTGCACTGCACTGGAGGTGTTGCGTAGGCGGTGAGTTGGGTAGTTGATAAGCGTACCTACAGAGAAAAGGAACAGAGCACTGGTGTGGTGCCGACCTAATACCCTCTGATTCTTAAGTCAAAACTAGTGTGCCAGAGAGAAATAAAGTAGAATTAGTTACCTAATGAATGAAATCCTTCTCTTATTTATATGAGAAGAATCATCAGCATGTCACATGTCACGTCGGGATTGGGCCATATGTGGTTTCTCAATTATGTGTCGCTTGCGGGTTACGCCACATGTCATTTCCCAAGTGGATACTTGTATTCGATCTCAAGTATGTAAGTCTATGTTGAAGACTGTGTAGCTACGTCTTGTCAGGTATGTAGACTTTATGACTAGACACTGTGCGTAGATAGCATTCTCAGGTACTGTGCTCAGACAGCGTGCCCAGGTACTTTACTCAAACGGCATGCCTAGGTACTGTGCTCAGATGATGTGCGTAGATATTTTTTTCAAGATGTAAAATTCCATGTGTTATCTAAATTTCACCACGCAACAGAGGCTCCCTACTCCCGAGCTGAGTTGAGATGTGAGTTCAATGCTGCTTGGGAGTATTCTTTCAAACTGGAATTTTACCTCGATGATTTTTCTGAAAATATTCTAAGTGTTGAAGTTTGTAGCTAGAATTTTCTGTCTTTTGAGTCGTCAAAATTTTGAGAAAATATTAAGTGTTGCAACTTGGTAGGTTAAATTTTCTGTCTTGGTTGTTTTGGAGTTGGGTTGTATGTCTACATTGTCACGCTTAATCATCACATATTTCGCCCCCTTTGATTTTAAGAGTAGAAGTTCTCTTGAAATCAAATATATTAAATTCTTCCATCTATTATTGGAAAAATGATCACAAAATTCGAAAGGAAATTGAATTGATAAAGAGTGGAGAATAAGAAGGGAAAGAGGAAAAAGAGGAAAAAGATGGGGGGTTCCAGACACGTGGGTCAAGATTTGACCCGCGTTCCTTTCCCGTTTTTCTTCTTCTTCTGTCAACAGGTGCTTTTACCCGTAGGTATCCACGCAGGTCAGGTTTGACTTAAGCAATTTTTTTTTCGTTTTCCTGTTAGCAAGTGCCTTTACCCACGGGTCAAAACCTGACCCACGTGGATTTGACTTAAGGATTTTTTTTTTCTAAACCAAATTCAATTTGGTTTTTGGGAGTTGATTTCATGTTGAGTCTTGGCACGAGTGTGATTCGTCTACAAGCCTCGCACTCTTAGTAGAGTTAGAATTTTTCTTCTTCTTTTAAACCCTTCCACCTAGTGCAGCTCATGCGAGCACTCCCTAGAAGACTTCGAATTTTTTAGTCATTTTAAATTCTTCTACAATGTGCGGCTCGTGCGCCCTGCACTCCCTAGCATACTTAGAATTTTTTAATTGTTTTAAATTCTTCTACCAAGTGTGGCTGGTGCGATCCCTGCACTTCCGAGTAGACTTAGAATTTTTATGTAGAGCTCTTCCACTTTGATGGACTACGAACTTTTTTATTTTGTTCTTCCACCTTTGTGGACTTAGAAATTTTTTTTTACTGTAGTATTTTACGTACCTGACCCCACTCGAGTAAATATTTATATCTTGAAGTGTAGCTCAAGTGTAAGGGTGCTCGGAATAATTTGACCCTAATCTATTTACATAGATGTAATTTTAATAAAGTAGAAAAAAATACATTCTTATTCATTTATTGTGGAAGCTCTTACAATAAGAAACTTTATTGGAATTGAAAACTGCAATAAATAAAATTGTTGAAATAAAATCTAACTTGCTTGACATATTCATGGGTTTAGTGGAGCCTTTCAGATGAGATCAATCAATGTGTTGATTTTTTGGCCTACTATCTCAGTAACCCAACGTGGTCTCTTCTAGAGCTTGGGCTCTTTTTCAATAGTCGGGCCCCCAAAGATGGTTCTTGTTTCTCCATTTGGAAAATCTTGACTATCACGGTCCTGATCTTTCTTATCTCCTTTACTTCTCACAAATTTCTTCAAGTACCCTCTTTGAATAAAGGTCTCAATTTCTTCCTTGAGATCGAAGCAATTAGAGGTGGTATGGTTGTGGTCCTTGTGGAAGAGACAGTACTTATCTTTGTTCCTCTTGTTTGACCTTGCTTTCATCCTTGGCTGCCACCTAACCAAGTTTTTGTATTTGATCTCCAAGAGTAGTTGTTCAATCGGGACTGTGGTGGGAGTGTATTTTTTAAACTTACTAGGAGGAAGACTCAGATTCTCAAGTTGGTCTCCTGACTTATGTCTCTTGTCATCCTCTTGATTGTCAGTCCTCCAGGCAAAGTAAAGTCTTCTGTTCTTTCTCTCTTCTTATACTTTGATCGTTTACTATTACCTCCTTCATATGAAGTCTTTCTTACACTAAGCAACTCTCCGACGCTCATATATTTTTGTGCTCTAGTGTGGAGATCGGTGTATGTAGCAGGAGACTTCTTGCCTAGTGACCACAATAACTTTTCATCTTTTATGTTGGCCATCACACCAGTCAGAGCTATGTCATCACTGTAACCTTTCACCTTCAACGCCTCATTGTTAAATCTCACCACATAGTCTCGGAGGCTCTCCTCTAACTTCTGACACACAGTCAAAAGGTGCATGGCTAGTTTCTAATGATATCTTCCACCAAGGAACTGCGTTACAAAAGATTGAGTGAGATCTTTAAATGAAGAAATGGACCTCGGCTTGAGTTGTCTGTACCACGTGCAAGTAGGCCTCCTAATGTAAGGGGGAATGCCCTACACTTAATAGCACATCGGACTCCCTAGAGCTCCATTCAGGTATGAAACGTATCAACAAGCTCTTGTGGATATTTTGAACCAACATACATGTCTATAATTGGCATTTTGAATTTGGTGGGAAGCTCGACCTCCATTATATCATCTATGAATGGCGGCTCAGTTTGCTCGAGTAGATCTTCCAGTGTAAGATGAGTCTTTCCTCTATACTCTTTCTTCATATGACCAAGTTGATCTTGTAGTTTTTTCAACTCTGCCCCCAAGGCTGGCACTTTCTGCAGTAGACTTCACAACATCTACATATGTTCTTTTCTCTTTTGATTAAAAACTTCTCTGAGTTCGTACCTTCCTTTCTTATTAGGTTGCTTGTTTCGAGAAGAGTTATGAGAGGAAGATGAACTGTCATGGATATTTATCTTCGACTTCCCTTTCAAACCACCTTTCTAATGACTCCGCGATTCACCTATGCGCTCCATAGGTTCTTTGTCTTTTCCTTATTTAGATAGTAATTCCTGGTTTTCAGTGGGGTCTTGATGGTTAGATTTATGTGTGAGAATTTCGAGTACTTTAGCAAGATCTCGATTCACACCTTGCACTTACTCTTCTAGAGCATCTACCATTCCGTCTGGCATTGGCACAACTCTTACTACTTCTTGATTTTCATCAACTTCTTATTGTTGTCGTTCTCTAGTGCCACAAGTTTGATATCTCGTATTACGGTTTTCACCATCATCTATATCATCACCGTGCTGCTAACTTTTACGACTCATCCTTGATGGTAGAGCACTTAGTTATATGCTCTTCCCACAGACGACGCCAAATGTTGTTGTCTAAAAATAGAGAGCTTCCACGTAAGCAATAAACTTAGAAGATGGGATGAGTCGGAGGTCGTGCACTGCACTGGAGGTGCTGCGTAGGCGGTGAGCTGGGTAGTTGAAAAGCGTACCTACACAAAAAAGGAACAGAACACCGGTGTGGTGCCGACCTAACACCCTCCAATGCTTAAGTCAGAGCTAGTGTGTCAGGAGAAATAGAGTAGAATTAGTAACCTAATGAATGAAATCCTTCTCTTATTTATAGAAGAAGAAGTTGATGACATCATCATGCCACATGTCACATCGGGATTGGGCCATGTGTGGCTTCTCAATCACGTGTTGCTTGCGGGTTTTGCCACATGTCATTTTCCAAGTGGTTACTTGTATTCAATCTCAATTATGTAAGTTTGTGTTGGAGACTGCATAGCTACGTCTTGTCAGGTGCGTAGACGACATTCTCAGGTACTCTTCTCAGACGACATGACCAGATACTGTGTTTAGACGGCGTGCCTAGGTACTGTGCGCAAATGATGTGTGTAGACATTTTTGCCAAGTTATAAAATTACACGTGTTATCAAATTTCACCCCATAATAGGTACTTTACCCAAAAGTTTTTGTAATTACTTTCGTAGTTACATTAGATTGAGAATTTTTTTTAGGCGAGTAAAAATTATATAAAGTTATTTTCAAAAAATAAAAGGGATAAAATAGATAAAATACATTAAAAATTCCATTATTTCCCTATAATTTTTCATTTTTTTCCAATAAAAAAACATTTCCCCCTCCCCAAACCGGGCGGATAAATTCTTCGGTACATTGAGGCTCTTTCCATATCTGTATTTTTTTTCTTTTTGACTGACAGTTTCTTGACGGAACAACGGGCAGCCTCTATTAAAAAATTTTCTTATAGCTTCCATTATGGGCAGCAATATTGCCCAATAAATAACATATGTATAAGTCAAATTTAGAAAACATAAACTAAAATCAAAACAACCAAATTTAAGAGAAAAAGAGTCTTTAAAACGTTAAATATAAATGAAAAAAAAACTAGTGAAGTCAAATACTGATTTTAAGGTTTTTTTTTTTCATTTTTAATTGTGCTATTCTATCACTTTTTTTTTTAATATTTTACATATTAAAGTTTTTTTTTTTGGAAATTTTACAGGAATTAAATTTTGTCAATCTATATAATTTTCAAGGCGGGGAATGCAATCATCAGCAAGAAGAGACTTCTTAATTCTACACCATGTTTTGGATATTATATTCTTAGAATTAACTTGGGTTTTTTTAATTTTAGCTTTTAAAGGGTTTATATGTATGCATCTAAATCTTTTTAATTTTCCTATTAACAAAAATTTTGGGTTTAAATCTTATATAATTTTTAATTACGTTTAAATAAGTTTTAAATCACTACTTTTGTAGAGGAAATTCAATTGTTTTTTTTTTTAAATGATCTCATCAACTAAAAAAGAGAGTTATAAAAGCACTAGTTGCACTATTATATAAGTATTTAAAATTTAGGAGTATTTGCAAATCTAAAAAAAAAAAATTAGTAATATTTGTAAAAATAAAAGTTCAATTTTTTTAGTAATATTTGACTTCACTAGTTTTTTTTTTCATTTATATTTAACATTTTAAAGATTCTTTTTCTCTTAAATTTGGTTGTTTTGATTTTAGTTTATGTTTTTCAAATTTGACTTATACATATGTTATTTATTGGGCAATATTGCAGCCCATAGTGGAAGCTAAAAGAAAAGTTTTTAATAGAGGCTGCCCGTTGTTCCGTCAAAAAGCCGTCAGTCAAAAAGCAAAAAAATACAGATATGGAAAGAGCCTCAAAATGGTCGGACTACCGAAGAATTTCTCCCGCCGCTGCCCCTCCGGAGTGGTCTTTTGTTTTCCGCCTTCATATATTTGTTAGTAGTTTAATTTTTATAATAAATTTTTTAAATCAAAGCTAAATTTTAAAATTTTAAAGTAATGAAAAAAATGTAATTTGATTAAGATTTAAATTTTTTTAATGAAAAATAATAATATACTTTAAGTAAATAATTTTAGGGTTAATTTCAGTAATAGACAAATTAATATTGTTTATTTCAAAAAAACACAATCTCTAATACATATATCAAATCTGCCCAAAACCACCCCTAGTCAATTTAAAATATATTGTGAAAAGACAAAACATACCCCCGATATGTAATTAATGAGATATAATTATTAGGAGAGATAAAGGGGTAATAAGTTAAATACTAAAATCGTAATCCACCAGAACCGCCACCATAAATGGTGTTTTATGGGTAAATCTGATATTAATATGAAACCACCATTAAAACTGAAATTAGGTGAATTAAAGTGGTTATTAATGTAATTAATTCATAATTTTAAATAATGATATATTTATAAATATTATTTTTAAAATGTTATATTAATAAATACTTTATAAAATTTTGTTTCCTAATAAAATTTCCCTTCGACACCATTAGGGGAAAAACATATATAAGTTTTCAATATTCATAAATATATTAAAAAGTTCATAATATAAAGCAAAATATTATCGTATTACCTATTAATATTTTTTAATCGATGTGATATTCTGATTAGAATTTATGCTTTATATTTTAATTTAAAGAAATAAGAGATAATGAGCTTTCCTTATCATTGTCTTATTTCTAAATATGTTTGTTTTCCTTCTAAGTTATTAACCAAACAGTTCGAATATTTTGAAGATTCTATCGCAGGTGGTTGTCAGATGTCATGTACTATTAAAAAAAACAGAAGACCAAATAAAGCAAAAACAAGAATGGTCCAAATGAAATGTGATAAGATCTTCAAGTTTTAAATTTTAGTTTCTCTAAAATACATGATTTTAACTTATGAGATAAGGTCCAAATGTATATTATTGACTATGATATTCATATAGTGGAAAAATGGTAATTTTACATATTAATTATTGAAATTTTAAAAAATTTAAAAAAATATTTAAATAATAATTTAATAAATTATTTAATTATAGTTTAATAATGAACTAAAAAAAAATAAAACAAATAAATTTATCAAAAAATAAAAATGAAATAAAACAAAATATTAAAATAAAGTATTAATTATAATTTATTAAACTAAAAAAGTTAAAAAAAATCATTAAAAATAATAATGAAAAAGAAATAGTTTAATAAATTATTGAACAATAGTTCGATAGTTCAATAATTTACTGAAGTACCGTTGTATAATTTTTTAAAAATTCTGACATTTGAGTAATTAGTTTGCAGTAATTTATTGAAGTGTTATTGTTTTGTTTCTACTTGTTTAAGTAGAGAGTTCTTGTTTTGTTGCCTTGATCTCGGGCTGTGAGATCCTCTATTTTTATGTTTTTTAATATTACCACTCTTTTGCAAAAATAAAAAGGAAAAAAAATGCTATTTGAGATAATTTCTATAAGAAAAATTAGATGATATCAATTTCTTCATTAGCTATATTTGGAATTCAAACTTATTAAAAGTAGAGTAATTAAAAAATAAAAAAAATCGGATAAAATAAATAATAAAAACAAATTTAAGGGATCAAAATAATATTTTAATCTAAAAAATTAATATTTAACTAGAGATTCAATAAATCTAGTCATTGAAAACGTGATAAAGCCAACTTTGAGATTGTCATTATTACAAACGTTAGGCAGGTGTGTTGGGGTGGGATCTATTTGTTGGCATACAAAACAAATAAATACATGGCCACGTTTAAAGCCTAGCTGGCCTCATTTGAATGGCAACGAACCAAACAAGATAACAAAATTTAAAAAAAAAAAATTGAGGAAAAAAAAAATCCCAAAATAAGTTAATTCTAGTATAACTCAATAGATTAGATATCAGTTTTCATTCTTATAAAGTCAAAAATACGAGTATCCTCTATCCTAATTTAGTATTAAAAAAAATCCTCAAATTAATCAAGGAGCATATTTTTCACTTGTTTTATTTTAAGTAGTTAGACATCTGTTTTTTTCCTATAAGGTCGAAGGTTTGAGTCCCCTAATTTAATGTAATATCTATAAAAAAAAATTAAGAAAATTGAATGATCTCACAATTTGAATTTTTTTTTATGAAGTTTGATTTGATAAATAGGGTACTTGAGAGAAGAGTGATTGATTTGAATAAGGCCAAACTTTTCATGTGATAGAGATAATGGTAAGAGTAACATTTTATAAATATGACACATGTGCCATTTTTCAAGTAAATCTAAAACTGAAATCAAACATGTTAAGATTTGGATGATATATATCATATTCTATTTATGATTTTCACTAATTTGTGGTGATTTTTTTTTAATGGTAGGTATGTTTTAGCTTTGGACCCTCGAGAGGTACTAATTTTTTTATTCATCATTTTAAGGTTAATAAATATGGTAAAGATTGGAGTGATTTTTTTCCACTATACTTAATGTGTCTTGCACATTTATTTTTCAGATGTGAGTCATGAGTTTGTATAGTAAATAAATTCGTCTTTCGTACACCATAAAAAAAATAGAATAGTAAAAAAAATATTGGTTAAAGTACTTTTTGCTCACATTGTTAATATATTGATTTTCCTTATATTTGATTTTCCTCAGCAATATAATGTAAACATTTTTTTTTTTTGTATTTATATGAAAAACAAATTAAACATTTTGATAATTTTCAAATATAAATATAATAATTTCATTTAGAAAAAATTATTGTAAGTTGAAATTCAATTCTATCTCTTTGACAAAACTTTTCTTTGTAGCTAATATGAATTGGGTTGATTAAAATTTAAATTGAATCTTTTTTTTATTTCTATAAAGGATTGTATAAATCTCCAATCCTCCATAGTAATATCTGGATTCTGCAATAATTTTGAACCCGAGAAATATGGTTTAGCTCGAATTCGTTTAGATAAACTGGAATTATCCTTTTAATAATGATTTTATTTTTAGTTTTATTTTTATTTTGAAATGATTTTAATAATTTTTTATTTTATAATCTATTTTTAATATCTTAAATAAATTTCAAAAACTGAAAAAATAAAATTTTAAAACTGATTTTTTCCGGAGACAATTATTAAAATAACATATGTTTGCATACTAATTATTAAAATATAATAACTTTTTTTTAAAAAAAATAACTAAAAACAGTTCAATAATTTATTGAACTAAAAAAATACAAAAAAACAAACAAATTAATTGAACTAACAAAATATTTCAATAAATTATTGATAATAATTTATTGAACTAAAAAAAGTCAAAAACTAAAAAATTCATAAAAAATAACAATAAAAAAATGAGAGAAAATATAATTTTAATTTTTTTTTAACATTTTAGTGTACAGATTTCAATTATAATACTCATTTAACTCATTAGTTTTTATTTTCCCTCATATTTATTTTGAAATGTCTCCTTTTCTGTAATTCGTCATTTCCATCCAGATTTGGTTATACCCATTATTTTCTTTCCCTTTTATTTGAAATTGGATTCAAATACATGGGCATGGCATGGCCGCATGATGAGTTCTTAATTCTTAATAATAAATTGACTTTTTATTGAGTTCATTTTTTCTCCAATTAATATTCATGAAAAATTGTTTGTTTAATATTTATGTTCTTTTTAATTCTTTTTTCTTAAAATTAATTGATGGAAATAGTAATTAAAAATTAATAAATTGGTCATCAACGAATAATCTGGATCATTTCAAAGTCAAGATGAATCATTTAACAATATCCCCTCACTTATTGATAAACAAAATTTGATTATGGTTTGGTTTGATGACCACAAATACATGTCAAATATATTGCTAATATTATATTATCAGTATGTATTATAATATAAATGATTAAGATTTATCATTATTTTTTAAATACAAAAATATTAATGAAAAATAATTACAATAAGAATATTATATTTTTGTCCCTACATTTTATCACTTGTGTCAATTTGGTCGACATACTTTTAAAGTATTATTTTCCTCTAAATACTTTAAATAAATATTACTAATAGTCTTTATACTAATCTTATATATATATATATATATATATGAACTCAAATACTTTTTTTTTTATGTATATACTTGTCTTATCATTCATAAAATTACATGAGATTTATTAACTTCTATATAAGGTTAATTTTCATTCAACATTAACACTATTTACTCATGACTATATGAACTTTTAATTGATTTGACAAGAGCACGAGGAATAACATAGAAACTGTTAAAAGTATATAGACCAAATCTACGTAAATGGTAAAATATTTAAATTTTAAAAAATGAACATATCAAATTCACATAAAAGTTGGCCCTGTTTAGTTTGTAATCCAGATTAAGTTTTATGAATCTAGATTACTGGAGTAAAAAAGGATTGAATTTTTTAGTTGTTCGGTTAAATCACAAAACTTAGATACTACTCATTTTTATGCCTAAATTCTAAATACAATAAACATAAGAATTCCAACTATCCAACCCACCCGACTCAAAATAAGAAATACACGGGATTGCATACGTTACTCTTGCAATTCCGTCAAACTCGTACATTTCGCAAGATGGGTCATCATCTTTGTAAATGCCATTCGCAAAAATCATTCACGTCAACCCCCCTCTCTGATTTTGCATTAATTTCAAAACTTTCCTTCAGATTCTCCTCTATCTCTTTGATTTTTGCATTCAATATTTTGATCTTCAAACCCTCTTTCAGATGCTACTTTATGCGAATTCGCAAATAAACTTTTGTCATCTTCATTTTGGCTTTCTCTCCCTCATAAACTCTTCCAAACAATTGATCTATTGTTTCTCAAATTCTTAAAGACAACATTGATTTATTCACTGTTATAAACATTAATAAGTTGTTGTTCTGCTTTTTTGGTCATTCTTTACTGTTTTGGTGAAAAAATAGATGTTATTACTGTTGTTTTTCATAAAAAGTTGTTTTGCTATTTTTGTTGTCATTCCTTGATGTTTGATTTAATAGATGTTTTATTATTGTTTTTAGCATTCGTCACTGTTTCTTTTCAACTACCTTTTTTCTGTTTTAGGGATTAAATAGATGTTTTACTATTGTTTTTGTCATTACTTCCTGTTTTGGGGATTAAATAGATGTTTACTGCTATTTTTTTATGGTCATTCTTTATTGTTTTGAAGATTAAGAAGCTGTATTCTAGCTTTTTTTGGTTATTTATCACTGTTTTGAAAATTAATAAGTTGTTTTGCTACTTTTTTTTTTGTCAAACCTTATTATTTTGGGTTTAAATATATGTTTTACTTCTTTTTTTCGTCGTTCCTTGTTGTTTTGAAGATTAAGGAGCTGTTTTGCTATTTTTTTTTTGTCATTTCTTGTCGTATTGGAAAGATTAAGAAGCTATTTTGATTGTCATTCATTGTTGTTTTGAAAATTAAGCAACTGTTTTGCTTTTTATTTTTTCCTGTCATTCTTTACTGTTTTGGGGATTAAGAAGCGGCTCTTGGATAAAAGTAGAATAGGTAGCAAACTAGAAATGGCAATGGGAAAAAGAAGCCTGAGATTTAATAGATAAAATCATGAAATAGAAATTAAGATGAACTTACTGTTGGGAAAAAAAACCTTCCCATATTCACCCCTAGGAATAAAGAGAAATTATCGAGAAAAATAAAGAAATAAACACAATCAAACGACTCAAGAATTTAACGTGAAAACTCTAAAACTGGAGAAAACACGGCCCAACAAAGGAAGTTTACTGTGTGAAAAATTGTTACAATCACACAAATTCTCTCCCCGAACCCAATACAAATACATTCTCAGTACTTTTGGGATACCTTTGCCAACAAAGGCTTGCCTCCATTTATAATAAAAAATAGTCTTGGTCACCAAGTAAAATCTAATAGTCATAATTCATCCTTACCCACCAAACAAATTCTATGGTCACAACTAAGCCTTGGTCACCAAGCAAACTTGTTGAGCAAGTTTAGGACTTTAACAATTCTTTCCTATACTTGCCAAAACCCAACAATTCCACCTTGACAAGATAGATGAAGAATCCATAGCTTCTGCTACAATCATTGCCTTCACCGACAATCATAGTTCTCAAACTAGAGAGCTATCCTACTCCACCATATAAGTAAACCACTTGAAACATCACCTTTCAAGATTTTTCCTTTTTCGACACATGTCGTAAACCTTGCTGAAATTATGGTGCAACTTCCACCTACTTGGCTTTCCCAGAAGTTCTCCAGCCATCGACATCACTTCCACCACACGCCTTGCATAGCTGCCAAGCCAATGCTCGTGTGCAACCTTTAACAACATATCCTCTATCATGGTAAAACGGTCATACCATGAGGATGAATTTCTTCTCTCTTCAAACAAAGTCATTGTCTCCCATGACATGAGAGATAATGTTAGCTTCTGACTCAGAGCCCTTTGTCGAACCTACTCTGTTTGGATAATCTCTTTTCAAGTGATCTCCATCAGAACCACTTTCATCTGATTCTGTTGATTCACCATCATCGCTTGACTGATTGGAAGCACCACCACTCGGTCTTCCCTTCAATGCCTTGTGTAACCCCGATTGTATCAGTACATCATTGACTTTGCACTTGCCACAAGCCAAAGTTGATCCTTCCATCAAATTTCTCCATATAAAACTTCACTGGACTCATAAAGTTTGACATAATTGTTCCTCACTCCTAACTTAAATTAGCAAACAGTTATAACCCGTTCCAATAATCTTTTTCTAATGTGGAAAATCAGACAAAACTGCAACCACAGAGCATAAAAAGAATTTCAAGAAACTACTAACCTAAAGCTCTAATACCAGTTGTTGGGAAAAAAAACCTTCCCACATTCACCCCTATGAATAAAGAGAAATAATCGAGAAAAATAAAGAAATAAACACAATCAAACGACACAAGAATTTAACGTGAAAACTCAAAAACCGGAGAAAAACATGTCCCAACAAAAGAAGTTTACTATGTGAAAAATTATAACAATCACACAGAAATTCTCTCCCCGAACCCAATACAAATACACTCTCAGTATTTTTAGGATACCTTTGCCAACAAAGGCATGCCTCTATTTATAATACAAAATAGCATTGGTCAACAAGTAAAATCTAATAGTCATAATTCATCCTTGCCCACCAAGCAAATCCTATGGTCACAATTAAGCCTAGTCACCAAGCAAACTTATTGAGCAAGTTTAGGAGTTTAACAATTCTTCCATATACTTGCCAAAACCCAACAGTTACTTGGATGAGTTGTTATGAAAAATTCATTACCTTAAATCTGATTAAAATTCAGCGGCATAACGCCTATAAAATCACTCCTAAAACAGCCCCTAAACATAAGAAAATAATCACCAAAGATCCATTGTAAAGACCCGACTTTTAAAATAGAATTAAATAATAGTGCAAGCGGAAGACTTGAAATAACAATTTAAAACCTTTAATCGAAGAATATCATCCTTCATTTCAAAATAAAATCAGAAATACTTAACATTTAAAGATGGGAAGCGCTTCCCTTTTTAAGTTCAAACATAAAGTAAGATATCCCATAAAGACAAGTAATCATAAATAGAGTTGCTCAAAGAGCTCATAAGATCCATAAGAAACGAAATGAAAATAAAGAAACAAGTCCATGGACTACACTGACTTAAGTCCATCCATAATCATCGATCTGCTAATCATGCTGCACCAACTCCACGGCCACAAGCACGACCACGCCTTGTACCTGAAAGTGTAATATAATGAGCGGGAAACCCAATGAAGATAAATTGAATAGAAAGTAACTTTAGATCCCAAATCCAATCCGGATTTGTGTCCAACGAATCCTATTGTCTATTGACTACCCAAACCAACTTTCGGACATCAAGTCAAGCAATTCTCCCAAGAACAGAAAATAAAGAGTAAGAATGAAGATCATGCAAGTAGTCAAGTCTCCCAAACTCTTACTAAACGGAACATGTAATCATACATTTTACTTTCAGGGAAGATATCTAGAATGAGTTAAGCTCACGTAGTCTTAACTAAGAATAAGATCAAGACCATAGAACCAAGAACATAGATCATAGAACATAGAACATAGAACATGTGAATAATGTCAGATGGTGCAAGCTCACGTAGTCTATGCACGATCCCATTATCTCACTCCAATATCAAGTAAAGCTCACGAAGCCTTTACTTTCTTATCAAGAACAAATGCTCGCTCACGTAGTCAATGCATTATAGAAAAGAACCAGAACCTCCTGGGTGAATAATCGTCAGATGGTGCAAGCACATGCAGTCAATGCACAATCTCGTTATCTCACCAATGACATGCATAACTCACGTAGTCTAGCAGTCGAGAACATATATGTATCATAGTAATTATGAATAATACCAGATAATACTAGCTCACACAACTATATTATCTCATTATTCAACTCCTCCGTTCATGCAACTCACGTAGTCTATGCATGCCTCATGATACATATATCGAACCATGAATAATACCAAACAATGCAAGCACACGTAGTCTATGCATTATCTCATTATTCATCACCATGCAAACAAGTGTGATAATATAGAATCAGAAATTCGAGAACCAAAAATAAACAGAGAACCAATTTCAGAACATCTCATCAGAGAATTATTAATCAAGAACATGAGAACGTATCGGGTCATAAGCCCATACTCTATCGATCACAACAATCCTGAAATCATCGAATGACTTATGTACTAACTGGAAGACCCAGTCTCAGTAAAAGTCCAAAGAAATCAGAAAACCTCGATATCGTAAATAATCTCTAAGAACATAAGATAACCATTATTGGGAAGGCCCAGTCTCATTAAAAGCTCAATTAAATCAGGAATATCTTGAAAACGAAATTAAATCATCCAAGAACACACAGTAAACATACTTAAAGCGATAAGATAACTAAACCAATTAGGTCCATACTTCAACTCCCAAGAAATTATAATTCCATAATTTCCCATAACAATTCTATACTCCCAATTCCTATAATTTCATAAAATTAGCATGCTTTAATTCACTTAATTCCAATTTTACATAACTCCTGAATCATACAAATCGTTCAAGTATTTGATTTCTAAATTTACTATAAAATTCTATTTATCCTCACCTTTGACGATTAGCAAACGATCAAAAATTTAAGAACCGGCCTCCAATTAAGTATGATCAACACCTCTAAAGTTGCTCGAAACCTGGAAAATATTTAATTATAATTAATTAGCGAGAAAACTGGATCGAATTGGTGAAAACCGGCCTTAATTTTAATAAAACCTACTGAACCAGACTGAACCGGTTCAGGTGAACCGCTTCTTCCCCAATAAGACAGCCACAGCCACGCTAAAACAGAGAGAAAAGAATCAGCTTACACTTCGATTTCAGGCGAGTTTCTAGGTTGTTCTCGGTGCGTAAATGGCTAGGTAAACTTGACTAATACGAATGGTCCGGAAAGAAAGTACAACCACGAGCTTCCAACTTCGAAAATGATACTTTCTGGAGAGTTGAAGTTGCCTAGATTCCGGTGAAAACCAAGGTTGCTGCTACTTGAAATTACAAGAGGAATGCTTAGCTACAAGTTGACTCAGAATAAACGAATGATAACCCGAAACGAAGCTCTAAACCTTACCTCTTAAAATCAAACAGTCCATTCTTGAAGCATTTAACGGCGAGATCTAAACCCAGATTCCGACGAGTTCTAGAGTCCGACGTCACTTGTGAAATAAGAACCCGTTTTTAGTTAGAGAGATGATTCGGAAGTTCGAAAGGAAAACCAGCAGCTACACCTCAAAAGCAAGAGAACTCGAGCCCCTTTTTGAAGCGTTTTCCGGTAAGCTTTATCCCCAGGTTCCGGCGAGCTTTCATGGTCACCTTGCTGAGCTCAAGAGGTGGATGATGAGAAGGAAAAGAGAGGTCTGCGTTGGGTGTTTGTGTTTCACAGTGAGGATCTCTCTTTTGACAAAAAAAAATGAGAATAACACGGTGAGGTTGGCCGGCTGTTTCACGAGAGAGAGACAGTGGATGAACGGCGCGTAGGGCTGATCACGGTCAAGATTCTCGGTTGAAGGGAAGAAGAATGAAATGAAGAATTCGAATAAGGAGGCTGCTGTGGATTTGGTTGCTCACGAATGAAAGAAAAAAATAAAAATAAAGGAGAAAATGAGAGAGACGTCGTGCGGCGTTGATGGATAAGGAAGGAGAATTATAATTTTTTTGAATTTATAACATGCCCATTGTCCCAAAGCCCTAAATTTTAGGATGAAGACAAAAACTATGAGGTGGCCCACTCTTATCTCCTTTTATTTAAAATCGTCATTGTATTTAGGGTTTTATTATACAATTTAAGAGAAAATTAATTATACTACCATTAACTAATTTACTATAATAAACTAAACTAAGTTAGCCAATGAAAATAACCTAAATTAATTTACTTTAAATAAATAACTATATAATTAAGAATAATAAACTATTAAAATTAAATACTTAAATTACTAATAGTAAAAAAAAATTACCATGAAATTAACGGGACATTACATCCATAGCACAATAATTATAATTAACTAACCACCTAGGCTTAATTATTGGCTTAAATGGACATTAATCCTTCATTAAGGTATTCATAACCAGCAACATTAGAACACTTTAAAACATCCAAAACATGCTTAAAATCCAATTTCAAAGTCAAAAGACATAGGGAATTACTTTAGGCAAAACCCGATATCGACAGTCACTTAAGCATGCTTAATCCCAACTTTTCACTTTCTTTAATCCATACTCTAATTTTTTAAGAACAACCCCATAAACCTCTTAATATGCATAAAAATCACCCAACTAACATACTTAAATTTTTGAGGTTTAACTATTAAAGAAAAAAGAAAATACAAACATGCACAATTTAAAGTTTAACACAATTCTACTCACCTTTAACTTCCAAATTTTTATAACTTTAGCTTTTCTTCCAAGGACTTCAAGAACCTGAAACAAGCCTATAACTACTTAATATCTACACTAAAATACCACACAGATAAAAGGAAACAAAAATGAACACACACGGAAAACCGACACGGAGAGGAAGAGCCGAAAAACAGTCCCCCCCTCCCCCTTTGTAGCGTCGGGTAGCAGAAGCCATAGGGGCTGCTGCTGCCCCTCGTCTCGACGGTGACATTTCGGTGGTGATCCAGGTTCCCTTTTGGTTTCAAATTGAAAAGGGACAATGGGTTTTCGTGAAGCATAAATTTCTAGGGTTTCTAGGGTTTGAAAGGAATTGAAAGTTTGAAGGGGTAGAAGAATGTTCTAAGGAATTGGTGGGTTTTAATCACAATTAAATCGAAATTTCAGAAATTAGAAGAAAGAAATTCATTACCGCAAACATTCATAAGTTTTAGGTAATACTTCAGTTAGTCTCTAAACAAATCATTCGAGTCCATTTAACTTCCAATCACTTCCAAAACTCCTAAAATTACTTTCACTTCTAAAACCAACAAGTCTCATCTCCATATATGGAACTCTACTAGTTCCTAAACCAAGGTTTCCACATCTCACTTAGTACCAAAGTACATAATTCATACTATCGCAATATTCCAAATTTCAAACTTAATATGCATTTCACATGCTTACCACGAATAATTCTCTAAATTAAACGTCACCAATTCTATCTCAACATAATTAAATTCACAACAACACTAGAAATGCGGTCCCTCAAGACTCCTCACATTTTTAATACCTGGTTAAAGGAACACCTATAACTGAAACATCTAATACTTAATCTTATGAGACAAAGAGTACCTAGCACCTGGTTATGGACGCATCCATAACTAAATTTAACACCTAATGTTTTAAGCTTGTAAGACTTATTACATTAGTACCTGGGTTATAAGTCCGTTCAATTGATGACCGACCCTTACAACCTAACATGCAATCAATATTAGTTCCTTAACATACAAAACTCATATTTAGATCATAAATATTCTAGAATTAAATAATATGGACAACAACTCAAAGAAACCCCAAAATCACGCTAAAACTACATTTTTTGCGTAACCGTAAAATTACTGATATTCGTCGGTTTTCACCATTTCCATTCATATTCTCAATCACACTGATCTCGCATCAATCCAACTCAATAATTATTTACATACTTTCCATAAGCGCATACAATAATTACAATCACACAACATGCAACACCTAATAATGCAGCCCCTCGAGAGACTCCTCGCATTATTAGTACCTAGTTATAGGCGAACCTATAACTATCCCCTAATATTTTCTTTTTGTAACAAGAAAATATTAATACCTGATTATAGAATAATCCATAACTAAATCTCCTAATATTGCAAGTTCGCAAACAGTTCAATAATAGTACCTGGGTTGTAAGTTCGTTGTCAGGATCAACACTTAACAACCTATTCTCAATTTTTCAATAAACCTTATTTATATCATTCCGATATCAGAATAATTCACTTACAAACCAGCAAGCTCAACACACTATCAATTCTATCGAAAAGCAGTTTACGGTTACACTACTTTTACCGAAAATCACCAAAAATTCCCTATGAAACCTCAATATTTTTCCATAAAAAATATCATAGAAACATCCTAATATTTCCAAAATAATATCTATAAAGAAACTAACACCAAAGGAACCGTCAAAAGCGACAATTTTTAAATTTAAATTAACAATTATAAATTCCAATTTCATAGTAATCCTCATACTTCCAGCAAATTAAACATCAAATAAAATTCCCAAAAGTCTAAGAATAATCCTTTAGATTTCTCTAAAGGATTACCCAAAAATTCAAGAATGTTCACCCACCTTGAGAGCTTGAACAAAAATCCAACTTTTCCAACGAATCCAAAACACAACCTATTACAACCACTTCTAAATTAATAAACTAATCTAAATAATTAAATTAAATTAAAATTGGGTTTCGGTTAAGATTTGGAGGAAATCGATTCAGCCAATCAATATAGTTTGCGGTTTTTGGGATTATGTTTGCTAGGGAAAGGTTTTTGGCTACAGCTCAATCAAAAAGATGAGTTTTTGTGTCATTTGGTCTCGGTGAACAGTGATAAAACTAAGGGGGCTATTCAGTTTGGTGAAGAATGATTACGGATCGATTTTGTATTACGACGATGAATCAGTTTAACAATTTAACAATAGATCTAAATCTAATAGTTATAAATCAAACATGAGTTTTTCATTTCAAGAAATTTAAGAACAACTAAGAGAAGGCTCAAGAACTCTTACCAAAACTCCAAGAATGAAATAGTTAGCTTCTACAAAGAACGGTTCAACAAGAATCACGAACTACGCCGAAAATCATCGTGGATTAGCAAACAATTCAATCGAACCCAAAAGGGGAAAAGAAGATGAGAGGTGGCTGCAATGAAGGCAAGAAGGAGAGTCTAAAATTTGGAAAATGATAAATAGGAAGTCATCTTAGGTTAAAAATCTCGAGTTGACCTTAAAACGTTCATTTCTCAATCACCGAGTCTCAAAACGACGAACAATCAGTTGAGTTGGGATCTTGACATTGAGATGAACAATTCCAAATCAAAATATTAATCAAATCACAAAGTTCAAAATTCAAGGTTTTCGAGTAAAATGACCTTTCGAAAGAACGAAATATTTTTGGTTTTTTTTTCATTATAGAATACGTTAACGTTTATAATGGTAGAAATTAAGGACAAAATGTATGTATATATTCCTTTATTAAATAACATAAGTATACATCCATTAATTTTAGTAATTAATAATTGGGTGTCACAAATAATTTAGGGAACTAATTTTTTTATTATATTTTGAAATAAATTAGGGAACTTATTAATATCAGCATTTCATGAAATGACATAGGCGGTCACGTTTTTTTAAGCCTTGGCCACGTTTGGATAAGAAAAAATAACAGAAAATAATCCATTAAAAAAATCAACGCAAAGATTACCTTAATAATTAAGAAAAAAAACGTTTTTTTTAAGAAAAACAAGTTTGAATATTATTTATAAACGACCGACCATTTTTTATTTTAAAATTATACTAACCGGACTAGTTATGGTATTGGCCAGTTCAATATTCTTATATTTATTTTTTTAGGTCGATTTTTTTATTTTTGAGAGACTATGCAATAAATTTGTTTTTTATTTTTCTTTTTTTATATTAAAAAACATCTAATATAAAAATTATGGAGGGAAATCTTTTTGATATATTGTTTCTTGTTGTAAATTAAAAAAATATGTTTATTTGTTCTTAATTTCTTAACTTATTAACATAATCTCGACTTAACAGTGACATAAAATGTTTAATTGACTAAAATACTGACATGAGATTAATTATTATGTCAAATTTTCAATCTAGATTAATGAAAGATTTGAAATAATATTAAATCATATTTTCATATTTTGACCAATTAAACATGTTATGTTAGTGTTAAGTCTATAATCTGGTAAAAAGTTAACGAATACATTAAATTAATGACCAATTAAACTTATTTTTAATAGTTCTTGAAAATCTTGGGACTAAATAGACACAATATCTAAAACTCAGAGACCGCTTAGACACAAATTGAAAACGCAGAGACCAAATAGACACAACATCCCAAAACTCAAGGACCACTTAGACACAAATTGAAAACGCAGGGATCAAATAGACACGTCTTCCAAAACCCAGGACTAAAAGGGTACTTTACCCTTTTTTTTTCTTTAATTTAATTATTTCATCAAACATGGAAGAAAAGACTCAAACCAACAATTTTATGAGAGGGAGCACTATATTTTCAAATTAACTATTAATACATATTATGATCATGACTCTGGTGCTAATTTTGCAAAAACCAATCAAACTGACTGTTCTAACATCCATTTGGTTCATTGTTTCAGGTAGTGAGTTGGGGGTTACACAACTTTAACCAGCATTTATCTCCCAATTTTAAAACCAGATATGATTGGTTTGTTAACCCCTCTTAACAAACTCATCATTTTTCATAATTTCAACACATTTTACACTTAATAAACACAAACCAAACACAGTGTTAACTAACAATCCTCTACTTAACAACTTTCTACTTAAAAACAACCTGCTTAACAACTCAAACCTAACAACCAAGTGATTATTTATAATTCAATTAAAATATAATTATGATATATTTTCAAGCATACGCTTTAATATATTTTCGCGCAATATATATACAGGAAAATTCATTCTCATTATAAGAGAAATGAGGAAATGTAGAATTTAAAGTTTAAACCTCTATCTCTTCCGTATAAATAAGTGAATTTTGTCACTTAATTAAATTCAGTTTTACTTTTTTTTAATTGAGTTGTTTCTATTTTTCTTTCACCAAATTTAGTGTCCATTTGTTATAACTTCTCCTAAAAATGTTTTGAATTAAACATTTTAAAAGAAATATTAAGTGTTTCATCTAAAAAAACTTGAGTGAAGTATTTTGAGTGAAATACTTGTTTATGAATATTTTTGGAAGAATCATAAATCAAGTATTTTCTCTAAAAACACCTTTTAGTATACTCAAGTGTTTTTAGATGAAATACTTAATTAATATTTATTCTAAAATTTTTTTAGTCAAAACACTTTTAGGGGAAGTTGTACTAAACGGACCCTTACAATAAAATTTAACATTTTTATGTTAAAAAATATTGAATTGGAACACATTGTTGCCAATAATATTCTATAGCATATTACTCAATTATGAAGATGTTATTTGACATGGTTTTGGTTATACTAATTTTAAAAACGGGTTGAAAATTATAACAGCCACATTTTTTGTGTCTTTTATATACGTAGCGATGTTTTTAAAAAAAAGGTAAAAATAATTATCCACTTTTTACTATCCAAAATTTCAATATAACAAAACTTTCATTTACGTATGTCGAGTATAGTTTGACACCTCTGACATTATGACACTTCTGATGTTTTTTGTTTCCCAATGCAATTTTCATTTCCAATGCATTTTTCTTTCCCAGTTTTTAATATATTCAGTATATTGGTTCTAGTTCTTTAGTGTATTATGTATAGTTTGTACATTTTCATTATTTTTGTGTAAATATTTTATACTAAATATTTAGATTTTAATTCAATTTTGTACAATCGTTTTAGTATATTATTTCTAGTTTCCTCTCTCATGTAAATGCTTTGTCTTCAAGTATATTGGGTACATCATCCTCTACTTGTGTAAGTGCATTTTAGAAAAATAAAATATGTGTATTGTACATAATATGCATGTCATTTAATCTATAAATGTAAAACAAAATAGTGTTAATTGCACAATACTTAATATGTAAACAGATCACAAAAAAATGTATTACGTATATTACAGAATGTACGTTAAGAAAAACAACGGAGTGAGATGAAGAAAAACATATAGTTATGTATATTACATATATTACAAAAATATACATGTATAGAAACAACCATAATGAAAGAGGGATGTACGTTGACCCTTTTTTCAGTTATGTAAATTACGTATCGTACAAAATATATAGTTAGAGAAACAGACAGAACATACAATACATATATTGCAAATTATACTTTACGTATATTACAGAAGACACTATTAGCAAATTATGTAGATTAAATAACACAACAAAGAATAAAAAATATGGAAATTTATGAGATAATGAGAAAAAATTCATAAAAACTAAAAAAAAACAATATCTCTTGTCATATCTATGTTTTCCTTGGTTTAGATCTTCAAGATTCGCAAAATTTAAGATTTTTTAGGAAAATGAAGAACCGAAAATGGTTATGTAAAAATGAGAAAGAAAAGAAATGAAGAGAGAGTGAGTATATGATATGAATCATCAAGCCTCACAAATAGCTCAAGAACCAATCAAAAGTTCAAGAGCCAATCAACTTGTCAAATGAGAACAAACTGAGGAAAAGCTTGTCAACCAAGAAGATAGTCTTGTGAATCAATGTGTAGAAAGTGAATATTCAAGGAGAAGCTTTAATACATTAAGATACTCATCAAAGAAGACAACTTTGAAGAAGAAATGTGTTAAAAACCATTTTAGGAATGTTTTTGACCATTTTAGAAACCTTCCTTAATTGGATCACTTTCCATATTTGTCTTCTACTTTCCATATATGGTTTCAAAGAATTTAAAATGTATTTAGACATATTTTAGGCCTTTATTTATCAGTTTTAATGCTTAGGATATTTTAGGAATCATATAATATCTTATAGGGCAAAACTTTCTTAAAATGCACTTAAGGAAAGTATTTGGCAGATTTTGTTCTCCTTTATTTCAAATTTTATAGCTTTTTTTAGGGTTTTTTTTGCCTATTCAAAGGCTTATTTGTAACTCTAATGGGAAGAATTGAAAATGTAATAAAAATTGTCTTTAGAGCGAATGGAGAGCCTTGAGCCTCAATCTTTTGTAGACTTGTCTAAAAAGTGAGGGAGTGCTTGTGAGGTCCAATTTTCTAGCCTTTCCATGGGTTATTTTGAATGGCATATATGAGTTTTATGATTTGATCTCTTGGGGTCCTTAGTTAAGTTTAAGGGTTTTAAGAGAAATTCCATAGGGTTTTCGTATCATTTGGTATCAAAGCATCAGTTACGAATTTGTGGTCGGTTTCTAGAACATGTTCTATCCAAACTATCCTTTCAATTTCTTGTTGTTTTCAATTTTGTCTTTTCTCTTCGTTTCTATACAAATTTCAATTTTTCTTCATCTTTGCATTTTGATTTTGTTTTCATTTTGAAGATCAAGTTTTGATCTTGAATATAAAAAAATCCTTGAATCCGATAGCACCATTTACTAGTTATTTTGTGTTCTTTTTTGCTAATCTTTTTAAATTCCAAGTTTGATTCATATATTTCGTATAAATCTGAGTTTATTTTGTTCTTACGTCAATTTAGATCCAAAAATTAAGCCTTCATTGAATCTTATTCATTTGGAATTCCAATTCTGTAATTACTTTCCAAAATTGAAACTTACGTATTTAATTCTCTGTGTAGCTGTCCAAACTGTGTGATAATGAACAAATTAGCTTGCACATCTATGATAGAAAAGTTAATTTATTTCATTATATTTCTTACTCTAGAAGGAAGTATAAGGAAATTTGATATAGAACAGATTCAAAATATGGATATCAAAACACTGCGCAAATTGCTCCTAAATTTTAACATCTTGTCTCTTGCCAATATACTAGTTGTCTAAACCATATGATATTGATCAATTTAGCTTATTTTTAAAAACATAGAAAAGTGTATTCATTGAGTTATCTATCTTAAGTCAGAAGGGTGAATAAACAAATTCATTATTATTTCGTTTCAAATTCTATACCCAAAAACAGTTCCCAAATTGATCATAAATTTCAACACATTGTCTCTTGTTGATAGGTGTTTTCATTTGTTATTGAAATTAAGAATTTTTCCAATTGTAAGATCTTCATAACTAATTGATTGACCTAGATATGGGCTGCTTCATTAAAATTCACATCCAATCTTCACAAATTTGATTTTGAGTAAAAATATGATTGGATTACGATTTTACGAGTTTTAAAAGTGAAGGAGTGCTTGTGAGGTCCAAATTTTTTCTCTAACTTTCTTTTGCAGCAAACCTTTTTGATTCAAGGATGAATCTTTTGAAGAAAGGGAGAATGATATGAATCATGAAGCCTCACAAATAGCTCAAGAACCAATCAAAAGTTCAAGAGCCAAACAACTTGTCAAATGAGAACAAACCGAGGAAAAGGTTGCCAACCAAGAAGATAGCCTTGTGAATCAATGTGTGGAAAGTGAATATTCAAGGAGAAATTTTAACACATCAAGATACTCATCCAAGAAGACAACTTTGAAGAAGAAATGTGTTAAAAATCATTTTAGGAATATTTCCGACTATTTTGGAAACTTTCCTTAATTGGACCACTTTCTATATTTGTCTTCTACTTTCCTTATATGGTGTCAACAAATTTAAAATGTATTTAGACATGTTTAGGCCTTTATTTATCAGTTTTAATGCTTGGAATATCTTAAGAATCATATAATATCTTCTAGGGTAATAGTTTCCTAAAATGCACCAAATGCACTTAAGGAAAGTATTTGGTTGATTTTGTTCTCCTTTATTTCAAATTTTGTAGCTTTTTAAGGTTTCTTTTGCCTATTTAAAGGCTTATTTGTAACCTTAATGGGAAGAATTGAAAATGTAATGAAAAATTGTCTTTAAAGTAAATGGAGAGCCTTGGACCTCAATCCTTTGTAGTCTTGCCCTACATTACATGTTTAGAGTCATTTAAGTGGAAATGATCATCCTACTTGTGGAGTGTTTCGAGTCATGGAATGATGGAACATAAATGTTTGTCTGTTTCATGATTTATAGATCAACATAAGGTAATATGTTTTCTAGCCTTTCCATGGGTTATTTCGAATGACATGTGTGGGTTTTATGGTTTGATCTCTTCGGTTCCTTAGTTAAGTTTAAGGGTTTTAAGAGCAATTTCATAGGGTTTTAAGAGCAATTCCATAGTTAAGTTTAAGTTTCTAGAAATCAGCAAAGGAGGGATATAATTGAAAGGGAGTTAGAAAGTAATGTTGAAAAAGAAGTAGTCACGGATTGAGAAGAAAGTGACATTGAGGAAAAAAAATTTCGAGGAGTCCGCAGAGAGTGATATTGATGAAGAGGAGATTGAGCTTGATGAGAATAGTGATACAATATTAGAGGAGGGAAACCAAGTAACACTTGTTACTAGAAGGCTACTTAGTGCTCAAAGGAAGGATAATGATGTTGATGATCAAATAGACAACTTGTTCCATACAAGATGTTTGGTGAATGAGACCCCATGTAGTATTGTGATCGATGATGAAAGCTGTACAAATATGATGAGCTCATTTGTAGTCAAAATACTTCAATTACCAACTCAAGCACAACCTTCACCACACAAGCTTCAATGGTTAACCAATTGTGGAGAAATAAAAGCTCTCAAGCTTTAATTTGTTTTACTCTTAATAAGTATACGGATGAGATTTTGTGTGATGTTGTACCTATGCATGTGGGAGATATATTACTTGGCCATCCTTGACAATTTGATAGGAGGGTTATGTATGATGGTTTCCTAAATAGATATACTTCCATAAAGGATTGTCGAAAGACAACTCTTTTACCTTTATATTCAAAATATGTATTTTCTGATCAATGTATACTTGAGAAAAGAATTTGAGGAAAAAGAAAGAGAAAAGAAAGAGTTGGGAAAGAAGAATGAAAGTTGTAAAAATGAAAGTGAGAAGAAAGATGAATGTGTGTTAAAAGAGTTTCGAGAAAAAGAAACGAATGAGGGAAAAGAGAAGATAGGAAAGAAATACAAAAGGCAAATTAGTGAGCTATCTTGCAAGAATGAGTGAGGTGAGGAAAATTTTGTTTAGTCAAAAGTCTAACTTTGTGCTTATGTGTAAATGAGGCTTTTTGACAACTAATTGTAACCAATACTTGGAAACATTACTTATGGTCGAATAAGAGCTTGAGGTAATTGGAAGGACAAAACATGGAAGCAAGAAGATATGTCGAACACAATTAGGTAATCAAAACATCTTTCTATGGAATGCACTATCATCAAAAAGAAAATGTTGTAAGTTATATACTTTCTTAAAGGAGTACTTTATATTCTAACCTAATTTTTTAGCATGTAAAAGTCTTCGGTAATGAGCACATTGAAATTACTAGTTTTGACCATATTGAGAAGTTGAAATCAAGTGATGCACCACTTAGGAGTACATATGCATCTTACATTGTTGATTTTCCTTTGAGAAATTACAATGTAATCCAAGGTGTTTTAAATGAATGGAAACTCAAGGGTTAATAAATGAGACTTTAGGAGCAATGTTTAAGGGAACTAACTCTAAATTGGAAACTTTGGAGAATTTATTACCTTTCGTGGAGAATAAAAATATTTGTTTTTTAAATAAACTTGTTTATGGTCTTTATGCTATTCTATATTGGAATAGCTGCCTTTGACATCTAATAATTTTGTGAGAGATTCAACCCATTTTGAATATGTTTTCATCAAATTAATGCATACGGATAGGAAGAAAATGATTGAGGAGCAAGTTTTCCTATTTACCTAAAAATGAACAAAAGGAGGAAACCACTTAAGTTTCATTTGAGAGCATGAATTTTGAAGCCATTCCTTCCAGCGAGTTTCCAACGACTTTTATTCCTACCATAGACTACCCATAAAGAAGAACCCCATAAAATCTCAAGAAAAAGTCCAAAATTCAGCCCAAAAAGCTTCAACTCAAAGATCCCGACGTCACGCTGATGTGAGCACCACAATTCCTCATCAGCGTCAATATGTCCCATCTCCGTTGACGTCATCCTTATTCAATGCTAGTCAACGCACGCGGTTTAGCTTGTTTCCAATTCGGTTCACCTCCTCTCGTCGGTTTACCTAGTTTTTGGTCTGATTCAGCCTAATTTGGGTGGTTTTTACCTAATTTTCACTGGTTCTCCTATTTTTCTAACCCCGATTCAAATTATTTCCTTTCCTAAATTAATTTTATGAATTTTAGGCTTAGAGTTAGAATTAAACAATATTTTTTTGCCAAGAGTTAGTTTTAAGTGACAAGTTTGGAATTAATTTTCTATTTTAAAAGTCGATTTTTGAACTTACTCTAGGTAACTAGATCAATATTAAAATATACATATTGTTTGTTGTTTGATTAGCTTGTTTGCTTCCATGATTAATAATTCTTAGGTTTTGGAAGTTGAATGTGATCGCTTATTTTGTTTAATTTGAAGTTATATTTTTTTCTCTTTTAAACTTGATTTATTATTTGCATGTTGAGGGACTTTAGGATTATATTATTTGAGAGATAAGTTACTAATTGTCTATGTTATTTTTTAAAGTTAAGTTACTATTTTCTATTTTATTTGGGAGATGTTGGTGTTTTAATTCAGAAGTTTCGTTATAGTTCAAGTATATTTAGACAGACTAATATATTTATTTTTGTATGTCAATATCTTTGGGACTGTAATCAAGCATGATGTGTATGTTGTGTGTTCTTCCATTATATTCGGATTGCCCATGATATTAATATTTTGATTGTTTGCAGAGATGTAATCTAGTTCCTTTAATGTTATGTGTGATTAGCTATTGGGCCAGGATTACTATTTTGATGATTGTGATATAAAAGGGCCAAGCTATTTGGAACTTATGGGTGAAAAAGACCATGACTTTTGAATGTGATAATATATTGAAACTCATGGATGAAAAAAACCATGACTTCTTGATGTGATAAATGTGAGTTACGAATGTGTTGAGATTTTGGTATGAGTATCACAATCAAATGCTTGTTTGAATTATGTTTCGTTTGAGGTTATGAGATATGATGTGTTCATGTAGAGATATGGTAAGTGACAAAGATGAATATTTGAATTGTTAAATTGAAAATGGATCTATAAGATTTGGGAGTTGTGTGATTTGGGAATTGTGCATGTGTTTGTTGATCTATATCTGAATATTAATTTACTTACTAAGTATATTCAAAACTCACATAGCGCTTCATGCTGCATGTACTGCAAATAGAAATCTGGGTGTTGCTTGAGGATGAAGTTGTACAATGCGGTGGCCATTAGGATGTGTCTAATTATTTTGCGTGTTTTCATTTATTTTCTTCTTTAGGATTGAGATAGTGAAACTTATTAGTTTTATGTTTATTTTGTTTATTTTCCCTAGTTTTGTTAAATATTTTGTTTTTATATCTTGATGTCGATATCATTTATGAATTTGATTTAAAGTTATAAAGTATTTTATATCATTTTACTATGATATTTTAGAGCTGAAAGAAAAAACCGGAAAATCGAGTCGAACTGATCCGGAAAAACCGAATCAGATCAGTTTTTCTCTCAAGAAAACTGTCCCGTTCGATTCTCGGTTCCTTAAGTGCTCGTTCAGTAAATCAAACTGGTTTTTAAAAATTAAAAAAAAATGACCATATGCTTGAAGGGATGATTTACTAAACTAGCGGAAATTTATTTAGTAAATTTATTAACATTTAATAACGGATCTATTAACATCATGCAATTTGTGATAAAAACATGTAGATTCATGCTTTAAATTTTCGAAAATTAAAACTGTAAAACTTACATTGAGTAATTAATGGAGAATCAGTTGGAGGTTTCTTTACAACATCAATCCTCAGCAACACCGGATCTTCTATGCTATATCCCGATCGAAAGCAAAACCGACTTGTGAGAATCGAACCGGAAGAACAAAAGAAGAAGAAATTTCTTCTAAATTTTTCCCTAAGGAAAATCGGCAATTGGGCAAAAACTTGAGAGAGAATTTTCACTTTTCTAATTAAAGTAAGAAGTGTGTAAAATATGAATCCCAATGGTCATATTTATAAGAAAAAATGATATCTAATCTAATCAGATAAGCTTATCTCCTAATTATTAAAATAAATAGAAAAATAAATAAAAATAATATATATATATATATATATATATATATATATATATATATATATATATATATACTTTATCACGTACAGCCATGCACGCCACTTTCTAAACATGAATATATATATTTATTATTTATTTAAACTTTATTTAAACTATTTATTTATTTAATAATTATATATTTATATATTTAAAATTAGAAAAAATCAAATAATAATTTCTAATTTAAATACATTTAGCCAAAAACTAATATATTAATTACCATTGAATCTTATTCAATTAATTAATTATTTTGGGCCAAAAAAATTTGTTTCTTAAACCAATTGTATTTAATTCTCTCTAATATTTATTATTAAATTAAATAAACTCATTATTTAATTAATAATTATTATTATATTAATTTCCATTTAAATAAACTCTTTATTTAAACAATTAATATTGTATCAATATTAATAATATTAATATTAATTTTCATTTAAATAATCTTATTATTCAAATAATTAATATTGCCTAATTTTAAGTAAATACAATTACTTAAATTATTTATTTTTCCTAAGTTAAATTAATAACTTAGTTTTGCTACAACGATATTTGGGCTAGTATAGGGGCCCGATGGACCTATAGATCATGGGCTTAACAATTAGTCAATTAAGTGATTAACTCATAATCAGTTAATTACTTATTATTTAAGTATGAATAATTCCACTATAGATTCATAGTTGAACTCCCCTCACTATAGATGAGTTATGTCCATTTAGTTTATCTTTATTTATATTTGTGATATATCATTCACGTGGAACCCTCATAATTATAGGCGGATTAAATTTACCGTTTTTCCTTGTAATTACCGCTTTATCCTTGTGTTCCCGCTGATTCTCCAATGAACTTTATCTTTAGTCGAACTAGAGATAATGTACTTCTGTGATCAATAGAAGTCGTGGCGCCACTTGTTCATGTCTCGAATCAGTACATCAAGGGAGTTTCCTAAGGTTCCTAAAATGTTTAGGTATCGCACTGATACCGTTAATTTATAGGAAAGTTATGAATTCCATCTCGTGAAAATGAGTTCCCAGCTACTTATCTAGACATGTTCCCAAAACAGGAGTGTATTGAGCGTTCTTACAGATCGCTCTCAACCATGTGAATCAAAAAACATAACTCCATAAATAGGAGTCCGCATTTCACTCAAGATTGAGATTTATCACGGTTGATAAACTTAGTTTGATATTTGATCATTTCTCGTAAACGGTACTAATGAGAAATTTGATCGAACATCGTGGTCCTGTCTTATACAATCAACATTGCATATGATACTTCCATTTCATGTCTCCCACATGAATGATCAGGATTAGATCATTTGTCTATAAACAAAATGCGAAGCTATCAACAATGTTACCAGGATAAGGTTCCCAAACGTTATCCATTTACTGTAGACACTTTTAAGTTACTCATCTCGACTTTAATCCTCTCGTATGACTCACATACTAAGTCATGATTTCATAAGAGTAACTTAGGGTTTACTATTTGAATGTTTGATATTAATATATTTTCATATATTCCTAATATCGTCAATTGAATCAATCTAGATAATATAAAGAACTTATGTTTATTTATTTAATTTTATTCATAATAAATTATTATAATTAAATAATTACAAGTTCTAGGGCACCATTCCTAACAATGCCCAAATCCATACTCAACCCAACCCAATCCAAGTGCCCCATTCCCCATAACCCTTCAACCAACTTTCATTTCACTTTAATTTCCTTTTGGCAGACGCGGACATGCAGACAAGAGAAAAAAGATAACAAATGCAATTTTCTTCTTGCCCTAGTCGTTGCCGCTGCCGCCCTAATTTTTCTGACGAGATTTCACGCTTTTTCCAATTTCCTACCTTTATTCTCTTCATTTTTCAAAAATTATCACTTTGTTTTTATCTATATTCTGTTTGTATATTAAAAATTGCAATATCATTATTTTTTTCTAAATTCTAAGTTTGTAAGGTGCAATAATTATTTTTGTTGTTTTTTTTTTCAGATTTTTGTTGTTGTTGTTGTTTTATTCCAAGGTTTGAAGTTTTTTTTATTTTGATATTTTGTGATCTAAACAAGCCCATTCAATTCAAAATTGATACAAACAAAAAAAATCTTGAAAACCGAAAAATCTGGAAAACTGAACCGTCCCGAACTGGTCTGGTTTTACGATTCGTTGTAAAAACCGAACCGATTTCACCCGTATGATATTTCATGATTTTAAAAGTTTTTCCCTGTTATTTTTTTATTTTAAATTATTTTTAAAATTTGGGTCGTTATAAAGACAAAAGTAACAGATGTAACAGCTAACACAGTGACAACAAGGCAATGAACATCTTTTATTATATAAACCATCAATTTTGAAAGTTGAATTTGCATATACCATTATTCCTCATACGTGAGAAACATTTCATACGTCAACATGGCTCCTACAATTTATAAATGATTTTCCTTATATTAAATTAATCAATCAAGCTATAACTAAGAGAGTTAATTTCAGTAATAATCATTTAATAAATGAAAATTTTAAGAAAACCGTATCTTATATATATATATATATATATATATATATATATATATCAAAACTACCCAAAAACCGCCGCCAGCCAAATTAAATTACATTGTGAAAAGACAAAACATACCCCGATTTAATTTCTCCTTAATTTGTGCAAAATTTAAGGAAAATTTTAAAATCCCTTTAATTTTACAAAATTAATGGAAAAATCAACTCTAAACATAAATAAAACTATAACAAAAGGTAAAATAAAAATCTTCAAACTTCAAACTTCTGACTTCTTCTTCCAGGAAAATTCGAATGTCTTTCTTGTTCGTCCTCCTACAAAACACAGAGATAAAAAGGAAACATTTAATTAAAAGTAACTTATTCTACAAGTTACAGATAAAATGAGTTCGTTGGAGAATTGAAAGGTACAAATTTTTATAACTGTTTACTTTTAGTAAATATTTATTGATGTGTACTCAAAATTGATAGAAGACACAAAATTGAAAATGAAAAAGAGGTAACAGTTTTTAAAGATATGTATATAGAAAATTAAAATAAATATTGAACAAAAATAAACATTTTAATAAAATCCTTCAAATCTAGATAAAAAAAAATCTAAGAAATCGTCAAATATATAAACGATAGATCTATTACCATAACCCTATATTCGACTCATTCGTAAGAAAAATCACTAGCAAGATTAGAAAACAAATAGAAACTGAAAGAAAAAATGAAAGAGAAAAACAATTCATTCAGAGATTGAGCGAAGACACAAAATTGAAGATGAAAAAGAGGTAATAGTTTCCAAAGATATGTAAATAGAAAATAAAAATAAATGTTGAACAAAAATAAACATTTTAATAAAATCCTTCAAATCTGGATAAAAAAATCAAAGAAATCATCAAATATATAAGCAAAAAAACGATAGATATATCACCAGAACCCTAGATTCGACTCATCTGAAAGAAAAATCACTAGCAAAGATCGAAAAACAAATATAAACTGAAAGAAAAATGAAAGAGAAAAATGATTCATTCAGAGATAGAGCGATTGAAATTAGAACTTACGGTTTGGAAATCTCGAGGAGCGAAGACTTAAATCTCAATTTTTTGAACAGAACGAAACGATGCCCTAAATATTCTTCTTCATATATCTCTTTCGCCGCTCCAAGCCTCCAACCATTAATTTTTCCTTCCGCCGCTCCAACGATGAAAAGGTAATGAGGATGCTTTTGATGTTGATTTAAATGAACCAACCATGGGAGAGAGCCTTGCAAGTTTGAATTTGCTAGACCGGAATAAAGATGAGAGCCATTCAGATAATAACTAAAAGATTGGTAACCCTAATTAATCAAATCAACAAAGATAAGAATCGATCAGTTTGGGTTGGAAAAATGAAGAGAGAAAGGAGGAGGAAGAATACGATGAAGGTGAGGTTAAAGATCTTTTTCATTAAATAATAATTCCTAAAATCAAGATAGAGTGATTTAAATTCAAAATAAATAATTAAATAAATTATAAATTTAAATGATTTGTAATTAATAAAATATGGTGATGAGGAGAGATAAAATAGTAAGATGGTAAAAAATGAAATCGGAAATCACCAAATCACCACCATAAATGGTATTTTTTGGGTAAAAATGAAATAAAATCATAACCATCAGCATTATTGTAATTGGGTGAATTAAAGTGGTTATTGCTGTAATTAATTCTAATTAAGATAATCAAATTAATACTTGAAATTAGTAAAGTATCAAGGGACAATAAATCAAGGAAAATTTTCATAAAGCACCCCTGAACTATAAGAGTTGTAACAGTTACACCGTTAAAATTTTAATTTGATTCAAAAAATTGAAAATGGAAAATCACACCTCCGTGGTTTCACATTTTTTCAATCAGACCCCTCCCCTTCAATGCCAATAATTTTCCTTTAGCCATAATTTTTTCGTTTGAACTCTGATTTGGATGATTCAAGATGTTTTGGAATCGTCATTTTAGGCTCTACATATTAGTCACTTTAAAACTTTGAAACGATTAATAAATAAAAGAGTTTATTAACATCAAAGTACTAGGTATGATTGACACCGTTAACTCTTTTGGTTATCGATGATTTAGAAGTTTTAAGTGACCGTAGGGTACAGATTGTAATGAGGATTCCAAAACATCTAGAATCATTCAAATCGGAGTACAAACGAAGAAGTTATGATTAAAAGAAAATTAATGACATTGAAAGAGGGAGTCTGATTGTAAAATTTTGGAACCACAGTGGGTGTTCATGCATTTGAAACAAACTACAGGGATCTCATTTGGATTTTACCCTAATATTAATTGCAAATTATCAAACTTTCAATTATGTTTTTATGAAATTAAAGGTCGAAAAAACAAAACTAAGAGAAAAAAATCTATCGTGAGAAATTTCCCAACAAATATATTTAAGTGATATCATTCTTATTATCGTCTCATTATACAAATGTCAATCAAAAAGTTTGATTGAAGTCAATTTGGAGAATTTTATAAAATTCAGCTATTTTTATAATTTAATGGTTCAAACTGATATTTATTTTTATTTTTTAATTTTATGCTTTGAAAATATCATTTTTGCAATTAACCTATATAATTATGACCCATTACTAAAAAAAACATATTTTACATATTAATTATTGAAATATCAAAACTTTTTAAAAATTAAAAATCGTTAAATTTACTGGAAAAATAACAAAATATTTTATAAATTATTTGACTGATATATATGGATAATTTAAAAACAAAAGCAAATGTCTCAATTATGAATATGTAAAAATATGCTATTTAAGATAATTTCGATATAATTATATACATCTCTAGATGAATAATCTGTACAAAAAAATTATTTATATGAATTACCATTAAAATTTGGGACAATTATTGAAATAGTATATTTTTGCATACTAATTATTGAAATGTTTGAACTTTTCAAAAATTACTCAAATAGCATAATTAGAGTTCAATAATTTATTGAACTAAAATAATAATAATAATAATAATAAATTTATTGAAAATAATAATGAAAAATAATCAAATAGTTCGATAAATTATTGAATTTTAATTTAAAAAAGTAAAAAAAAAAAACAAACAAACAAATAAATTCATTAAAAATACCTATGAAAAATAGTTCAATTATTTATTAAACTATAATTATGCTATTTTAAAATTTGAGACAATTTAGTAATTAGTATTCATTTGAGACAAATTCTAATAAAATTTACTGAGATCATATAAATGAAAGATTGATATTAAAGATGCATGATTAACGTCAAGTATATTAACCATTATTTTAAGGGTAAAATGTAAATAAGTCTCATGTGGTTTTTGTTAAATCCTTGAACACCCCTTATGGTCGGAAAATAGAAAATCAAATTCATGTGGATCCAAATTATCTCAACAAGACTCCTCCCCTTCAACGCTATTAATTTTCTTTTAGACATAAATTATTCGTTTGAAATCTGATTTGGATGATTCAAGATGTTTTGGAATCTTCATTTTGTACTCTAAGTTATGGTCAATTCAAAACTTCTAAATCAATAGTAACCAAAAGCGTTAATGTTGCAAATACCTAGTATTTTGATGATAATAACCTCTTTTATTTATTAACGATTTTGAAGTTTTGAACCGACCATAACTCAGACCCTGAAATGAGGATTCCAAAACATTTTATCATCTAAATCGGAGTTCAAACGAAAAAGTTATGGCTAAAAGAATATTAATAGTGTTGAAGGGAAGGGGTCTCATTGGAATAATTTGAAACTACAGTAGTGTGATTTATCATTTTTAAATCATAGGGGTGTTCATGCATTTGCCACGAGGGATCATTTGCAAAAAACAATCTTATTCTTTCAATTTCATTTCTGTTTTCCAATTTTTTTTTTTTTTTAAATCCTAATGAAAAATTTTGGTCCCAATTTTGAGACATCTAGATCTTTGGATTGGACCTATCTGACTTATCAGTTGAACACTTATCAATCGGACAAAAATGACAGAAATTATAGTGCTACTTTTTCAGAGCTTTCATGTTACTCTGACAAAATATCCAAAACCATCAACTTTATGTTTGTCTGTTTCTTTACAAGTAGAAATAAGTAAACATTTTACAGATTTATTTGGTTCTATCATGAGTTTTCTCTTCACGAGTTGGTATTTTTGAAATTTTTTATTGACCATTAATCATTAAATAAATAATACATTATTTAATATTACAGAGGTATAAATGATCCATTATTTTTTTATCACATAAAATTCTATATTATAGAATCTTTAGGGGGCATTTAGTATGCGGGAATTGACAGAATAGGTTTTTACTACTCATTTTAAAGTTTGGTTCAACATTAGAATAACGTTTAATTCCCATCCAAATTCCTCTTTAAACCCTCTTCAATTCTTGGGCTTTTTCCTCTATAAATGAGAGACGTTTTGGTATTTTTAATAGGAAAAAATAAATATTAGAAGTATTTAAGTAGTTGACAGTAAGCAAGATGATTACTAAAAATTACTTAAAAAATATTTTTTAAAATTAAAAAATATATACATTTTTTTATAGGAATTTGTCTCAAATAGCATAAATTTGCATACTAATTATTAAAAATTTTGAATTTTTAAAAAATTACTCAAATAGCATATTTCAAGTTCAATAAATTTATTGAACTATTTTTCATAGGTATTTTTAATGAATTTGTTTGTTTTTTTTTAAGTTCAAAGTTCAACAATTTATCGAATTATTTGGTTATTTTTCATTATTACTCTCCATAAATTTATTAATTTTTTTTTACCTTTTTAGTTCAATAAATTTATTGAACTATAATTAGGCTATTTGAGTCATTTTTAAAAACTTCTAACACTTCAATAATTAGTGTGTAAAAATTTGTTATTTCAATAATTATCCCTTTTTTTAATCAAAACATAATTTTTAATGGAACTCAATAGATCTTACATCAAACTCAATATATTATACATAATGAAATGAAAAATATGTTCAAGACAATATACTCAGTAATTTAGAGAAATTTTACTTTATAGTTTTTTTTCAAGCTTAATTTTAAATACAATATTTTTTTAAATTTTAAAAGATAACATTTTTTACTTTTATTAAATTAATAAAATTGTTTTCACTAAATTTTTCCATCTTGTAATTATAGAATAAAAAATCACACTGAAGTTTCCTATAAAAGTTATTTGGATCTTTTGAAATAAAAATCATTAATTTTTCAAATTTTGTTAGATTTTTTTTTTATTTAGTTCATTAATTTAATGATTTTGTTTCATTAATTAATGAATGTTAAAAAGGTTATATTTTAAAAAAAAAAAATCATTTTTTTGTTACTTTTAAAATGTATTATTAAAAGTGTTATGTTTTTAAGATACCCCAAATATTTACTGACAACAATCATCTATTTCTTTTAGTGTCAATTGATTAAAAAAAATTATATAATAATACATGATTGTAAGAAATCAGTTACTATATGTTTCATCAATTTATATAATGAAATATCACTTAAAATAAAATTTGAAAAAAAAACAAAGCTTATAAATAAAATATAGTTGATAATCTTAATTTAATTATTGTAAAAAAAATATAAAAATCTTAATTTAATTAAATGTAATATCATTAATAAATTTTTTTAATTATTAAATTTTAGATAATAATTAAATAAAAAAAATAAAATTATATTATACAAATATTATTCCTTCCTATTAAACACAACAATCATATTCTCATTCCAAATCCATTCCAACACACTCCAAACACATACATTATATTCCTACACATTTGAATCTCTTCCAGCACACTTCAAACACAGGCATCATATTCTCATACTACTTATTCTCAGATATCTTATTCCTAGGCATTTGATTTCGATGTCGGCATACCAAACGCCCCCTTATTGTAAAAAAGAATAATAATCCTAAATCTTATTCAATAAATATTGAAAATAGGGGGAAAATAGTTTTAGTCCATGAGTTTTTATTGCCTTCTATCTAGTCCTTAAGTTTTAAAACTCGACATTTTAAACCCCTGAGTTTTCATCTAGCTGTCATTTTGATTCTTGGAGTCGAATCTCCCTTCTTTATTGAACATAATTATGACGTGTCATTATTTCATTAATTTTGAGGTTGATGTGACATTAATAGGTGGTATGATTTAAATGATTGGTCAAATTTATTATTACTTTATATTAATTTTTTTTTATTATGTAGCTTTTTAATCCATTTTTTATTCTTTCTCATTATCTCTCTCCCCTCTCTCTCCTCCATCTCTCATCAACAACTACAGGTTTTAAGGGGAAATTGGGAAATTTGAGCTCTAAAAATCTAATTTAAGGTTTATTGACCCACCTCTCACCATTTTTATGTTAGAGACATTCTTAAAAAGTGAAAGTACACAAGGACGGATCCAGGATGTTATGTTTGCGGGGCCGAATTAATATATATATATATTGATTTTATTAATTTTAGCTTTCGACATCTTAACTTAAAAATTATATTTGAATTGTATTCTTTTATACATGTACTAATTAACTATTAAAAATTATTTGAGATAATTTTTTTTATATATATAATAATTAATATGGACATAATTTAAAAACAATACAAATATTTCAATTCATTTAAACTATGAAATTGTAATTATTTATTAAATTATATAAAATTATAACCAATAAAAAAATTAAATTATTATTTTTATTTTTTAGGTCAAATTATACAAAATACCAGTAACATATAGTGTTGGTTTCAATTTTGCCCCTAATCTTTTAAAAGTTTCAATTCTACCCTCAGCCTTTTATTTTGTTTCAAAAATACCCTTTATTGAGAAAATCAGCCTTTAAAAACTATAATTCGTGTGCACTTACAGTTAAATTTAATGAAAATTAAGAGATTAAGTGTATTTCAGAAAGAATTGTTTTGATAAAAATAAAATTCTTGAAGATATGATATCTTGAAAGTTGTTTTTCCAACAAAGGGTATTTTTTAAATTAATTAAAAAGTTAGGGGTAGAATTGAAATTTTTAAAACGTTTGGGGCAAAATTGAAACAAACCCCATAGTAAAGGGGCATTTAGCCTATTTTTTTTATAAATTATATAATTTAATATCATCTTTTTAAATAATATCATAATTATAAATTATGATTAAAAAAAATAGATCTTAGCACAAACATTCTTTTAAAATTATAAATATAAATATAAAAATAATATATATATATATATATATATATAAGAAATTAAAAAAAAAATTGGGGGGGCCATGGCCACCCCTAGATCCGTCCCTGAAAGTACATAAATACCCTTGAATTTTTACTTCTTATACAACAACTTATATTCTCTATTTCATTATTATCATACCTTTTTACTTTATCCTCAACTCTCTCTCTCTAAACTTTTATGTTATATAGCTTAAAGGGATTAGTGCTGAGATTCGTATTTTTGGTTGGAGATGAGAATTTTTTAATAATCTCATATTCGAGATTGCCAATTATTACTTCGAGATTGGAATTTTGGTCCGAGATCTCGGATCGAGATTGTCATTTTTGCTTCGAAATTGGATTTTTTTTTTTCCTTTTGCAAAATCGTGTTTGGTTGGAGGGTTCTTGCAAAATCGCAACGCAAACTCACAAAATTGATCAAGAATTGTTCGCAACTCGCCGTTAATGATTCACAAATCACCCGACTTTAGTTGGATGGAGTATCGTCAGGCCTGTCACAACCCTGGTGTAAGGAGGAGATAGTTGGAGGCGTTCTAGTTTCACACTTGAGTTAGGTTTGAGATATGAGGAGGGGAAGATAGACAAGGATATTTTCGTGTTTTCATATTACAAAGACATAAGCATAAGGTCTCCAGCATAAAAATGGTGAGATAAACCTTAGATTGGTTTTTTAGAGGTCAATTTCCCGATTTTAAGCATCTTCATACTACAACAAATTTGAGAAATCATTATCATCATACCAAAAATGTCTTCATGAATCTTGATATCATGAGATTCCATCTAAAAAACAATTAATAATGAGAGGAGTAGCTCACGTATCTTATAAATTTTGTGAGTATTCTTCATCTTTCCGATGTGGGATTCTCAACATGTCTCCTCAAGATTGGTACCTCTTTTGGGCCCACCATTCTTAAGTAGGATCCCATTTTTGGACCAAATACTTGTTTAGGCTTGTTGGGCTCTGATACCATCTTGATATCATGGGGTTCTATCTCATTACCAATTGGTTTTGAGATGGAACCCCATGATATCAAGAGTTTTCAAAATAAAAATAAAAACTGATTTTTAAAACTGTTCCATAACCCGAACTCAGAGAAGGAAGAGATAGTGGGCCCTATGAAAAATGTGGTCATAAATCTTTAATAAAGTCCGAACACAACGACCAAATTGATTATCTTCATGTATAAGAATACTAGATGATCTAGTATAAAAGATTTAAAATCATCACTAGCTTTCACAATTAAATAGCAGTACTCAAAAGGCCAGATCCAGAGGCCAAAAATCCTTTTTTACTCTATATATATATCCACCATAACTTCAACAAGGAAAATTGGGATAGAACTAATCAACATATACATAACTTTGTTGAATTTCTCACCATTTCAGAAGGTTTATCTATAAATTTTTCTGTTACCCTTTTTGAAGGGGGGATTTTTTGGTCAATGCAACTATGAAATTGAAAAAACAGATGCCACTCCACATCTCAGACCTTAAAATTCATAATCTTCTCAACTGAGAGCAGGCTCAACCAATTACCAGTCTGCGATGAAGAGCGGGAAGAATTTGATGATATTCTATTGGCAAATGAGGCCAGCCATAAAAAAAATTTAGACCAAGCTTTTCTTGCCTTTTCCTCCTACATGCTTCTTCTGTCTAGGAGCTTCACTACCAGTACCAGGGACCAGTGGACCTGACCAAGCTTGGACAGGATCCTTTGAATATGTGAACAGGGTCGAACTGAAGGGTACGTCTTGAGGAACACCAGAGGGATCGATATGACGTGAATATCCAAGTGTAAAGCCAAGTGCTCCATCCTGGTGTGGTGGGGGGAACTTTTCACTTTTGCTCTTTGCATTTGCATGTGTAATTAAGCGCCTCCTCTGTTTCAATTTGAAACGATTTCAACAATCAACATACCATAAATGAATTGAAAAGAAAACTCGTCGTTTGGTATTAGCATAATTTATAATCAATAATTTAAAACTTGGCCAGTAATTTTTACATCAATGTTTGTTTGTAGTTCAGCATTGGCTTCAGGAGCAGGAGCAGCCCGAACACGTGTGCGTGTTTTCTTCATTCCATCTCCTTGGGCTTTACTAGCTGCTCTTAATCTGCAAAACCCATTGGAATGGAAATGAGGCGTAGCAAAATTGCTGAATTGCATTTCCAAATCAATTCCATGAACTAAGAATAACAGAAACTGCTTCCAACAAATATGTATATGACTCTCAATGCACACTATAAATAAGTAAATGTGCAACTAAACAGAATTTGTGAACAAGGATGTCATATGTTTGTCAAGTAATCAACCTAATAAACAATTCTGCTACTATATTTTGTTTTCCTTTTCCTCATTTTAATCCCAACATTTGCAAATACAACGATAAAATGAAGGGAGTTTGTGCTTGCAAACGTAAATTCGGCTGTGGAGTAAACAAAGGTCCATAAGTTTGATTTTACGCATATTAAAACTAAAAATATCTTGGTTGAGATCTGATTTTATTGGTACAGTACTTTGTGTTACAACTGATATTTTAGATGGTTAGTTCTATATTTTAAAAATTAAGAATCTGTTCGGAAGAGGTTAAGGGCATATTAGTAAATACAGGAGAGTTTGTTAGGGGGGTCAGGGCATCCAAAAATATCGAGAATAGTAGTCTTTGTAGTATTGAAAGGGTAGAGAACTAAGCCTCTTGAATTGCATAGGGTATTTCTTTATTTTCATATCAAAATCAGATCAGGATCTTGGCTTTTCCACCAATTTTAATTTTCCTTAAGCACACATTTTCTACACGGCTGGCCGTTTCCAACAATTCATATGCAAGTGCACCCTTAATGTGTTAGTGGAAGAAAGCTGATGCTCTCTACTTTGGAAAAATGACCATCTTCAGCTCATTTCTAATTGTAAACCATTCATTGTTATCATAATGGCCAAATCTTTGTTAAAAGAAAAAATCATCTGATAGGGAGATGATCCCACCTTAATGACAAAGGAACTAGTTTTCAACGACTATCAAAATAAACATAAAGCCGAAACTGAAATCAAGACATAGTACCTCCGAGCTTCATCGTCACGTCTTCTAGCATCCATCTCCTTACTAGGAGGATATTTTGGAAGGTTGGAGGGTTGGCAAGCTAAAGGTTCGGCCATGAAGAACTGCGTTCCAACGGACAAAGTTTGAAAGCCATACAAGATATGCGGGCAAAATTCTTTTTTTTTACAGGATATGCAGGCATAATTCTCAAAAACGGAAAAACTTACAAAATTTATATAATAGTTAAAATATCAAACTAAAAGAGATAAGCTCATATACTTAAGTTACATGGGACATGGGTCCTGGGAGTGAGCTCATTGAGACTATGATACTAAGGAAAAGAATGTAGCTACAAGCCTTTCAAATGCTCAACATCTTCGTCCCAGAGTGAATAAAAGAAACAGTGCGTCCCGGAACAAGAAGCAACGAGAAAGGATAAAATTATAGAAAGGATAAAAGAAATGAAGGAAGTTTGTCCAATATATTAAGATTAAGATTGAGCCAAATGCTGAAAACAACATCACCTTGACCAACTATGTGAGAGGAATAAAGAGGATTTTTACAACAAAAGATACCACCCCAGAAACGAGATTGTTTCCATAGTTAGACAATACCTCTGGCTCAACCCAATTCCTGAAATATCTGTCTAACCCAAAGAAGAGAATAAGAAGTTCCTGTCTCCCCCCCGAAATAATAATAATAATAATAATAATAATAAAATCCAGATTCTATGTAACAAGTGAGACAGAGTCCTGAATTCTACTTCCTTCATGATAAGAAAACATTTAATTCGATTGATATAGTGGGAGCCAGAGGAATGAGGTCTATAGTGAATGCAACCACAACATATAGATCATATAAAATGAAAGAACTTAAGATTGTAATTTTTTTAATAGAAACTTAAGGTTGTAATTCAGAAGAATTGTGATAACATTTGAGCTCACCTCGCTATTTAATGCATCTGTTGCTGTCTTTCGTTCTGCTGGATCAATCGCAAGAAGAGTTTCTATAAGAGGCAGTGAAGAAGGTGGGAAATCTTTAAATGTCTCCTTTATACATCTTTTATATGGATCTCTGGGTTTAAATAGAGTTGCATTTGGCAGCTTTGCTCTTTTAAAATATTCATCTGAAGGGGAGCCACAAAGCTTATATATCTTGTGTAGTTGCTCTACCTATACGAGCAAGAAAGTAATTAGTATGCCCAATAGGTAAGCAATATCTTATATGTCTAATCATTAGAGAATATCAGAAAGATTTTAAGTTAAGAAAGGATGAGAGAGAACATTGCAATAAGTCATATCTTTAGTTGTGACCTTTCATCCTATAAATTCCTATTACCGGTTAATTTCTAACTTCTCATGCATTCATTTATCTATATGGAAGTGAGATAGTCAAAAAACAGTTGCAGATAGTTTAAATTGGTTATTCTTGAAATTTAGATTAATCAAGAGAGAGCTGCTGATATATTTTAATTTCACGATTCTTGTAGTTTAGAATGTCACAATTGCAAAAGACCATTACATCCTAGGCCAGGACACAGTTATAATAAAACCATAAATTCCAGTGGACGACTTCGTTCTTGGGTATGTAGAGTAGAGGAAAATTTTAGCATCAATTTACTATTTAATTTTTTACAACAAACACAAATTAATTACTATAATTTTGATCTGCTTCAATTCATAAGTATATAGTTGTTATAAACTTATTGCCATAAAAATTATAAGCATTATTTTCCTACACAAGTTACTTCACTATGAGAGTGCTGGAATCAAACCATCGTGAAAGTTTTAAAAAAAAAACAAAAACGTAAGATAAAGTACACTGGACATACAAAATGCATGCCAGTAATTATTGAACTCAAACAGCATTGGCATTCATGAAATATCCAAATGCCCTAAGGTCACTGAGAGAAACTAAATGCACTAACGATCAGGAGAAAATTTACTTCACAATTCACATTGCAAATGAGTGAACAATGAAACCAAACTACAAGGAAAGCAATTACCTCTGTACGGCCAGGCATAATGGGTCGCTCAGCTAATAATTCAGCCACTATACATCCAGCACTCCAGAGATCAACACCTACACTATAATCAGTCGCTCCAAGTAGAAGCTCAGGTGGTCGGTACCATAAGGTAACTACACGACTAGTCATAGGGTGCTTGTGAATTGGATCATAGAAAGAAGCCAATCCAAAATCAGCAATCTTAAGCACTCCTCCACTGTTAATGAGAAGATTAGATCCTTTAATGTCCCGGTGAAGGACATTGTGATTGTGACAGTGTTCCAGTCCAGATAGCAGCTGTTGCATGAAACACTTCACCTACAATAAAAGGCATATTGTTCACTTATATGGACTATTAAAATGCCCTGCTTTTAATATCTTAAGATAACTGCATCAATGCTCAGTGGGATATGAAAACTGAAGATAACTAAGTAAGTATAAACTAACCTGAGATTCTGTAAATTTGATTGATGGATTTGCAGCAAGACCAGCTAAATCATGCTCCATGTACTCAAACACCAGGTACAAACTACAAGACATCCGTGATGTAACCAAACCTTCCAACTTTATAACATTATGATGATTCAGTCTCCTTAAAATAAGAATCTCTCTAGCCATAAATTTCACACTTTCAGGTTCCAGATTGTCAAAGCGAACCTTCTTCAGAGCAACAATTTTACCAGTAAGCATATCTTTAGCTTTGTAAACATTGCTATACGTTCCTTGTCCAATCTAACACCAGAAAAATTGTGTCAAAAGCATGTAAGTTAGGGGAGCAAAAGAACTGAAAGGCAAAATCACATTACAGGAGGGGTATAAATAAGCCAACAATGGATTATATTAGTGCATTTCACATCATTTCAACCAAAATCATAGTATATATGATATGATTAATTCCAATTCACTACACCGTATAAAATTCTATCTAATAAGAGCATCATCTAAAGGACACGACATATTTTAACTTCCTCATGTGAAAAAAGAGAAGGAAACCATTACGACTAATCTATAAGCAGTAAATTCAATTACCATAATGCTTAATGATCGTATTCAAAGAGTAAAAATAAAACAGCCACTGCACCTAATGCTACATAAGTTGATTAATCACCTTATCAATCTTCTCAAACGTATCAGCCTTCCGTGGAATCCAACCATTGAGAGCCTCCCCACACACTGCTGTGAGCCAAGATGGCCATCCAGCAGCAACTTGCTCTCCCCGAGACTGGTTCGGAAGATTATTCGGTCTCGGAGCCTTCCTCGACTTTCTCCTCTCCCCTCGTGGTCGATGCTGACCCTGACCCTGACCCTGACCCTGACCTCCATCACCATTCTCCTCCTCCTTGCTCACAGTCACATTTACATGTTCCTCCTCATTACCATTTAAATTCTCTTCCCGCTTTTCCACAACCCCATCAACTTGTTCATGAGATTCATTGCTTTGATTCCTTTTCCCTTTATCAACAGGAGCTTCAACACTTCTAGAAGAAGCCTCACGGCTAATCAAACACCCCATCTCTTAACTCTAAGCATCATCTCCAACCATGGCAACTAACAGAATCACTTCAATCCTTGATTCATTCACTACAATTCCAGCACAACATTAGACATAGAAAAACTTAAAAATTAAGAAAACCCCATTATTAGTCTTGTACTAAAAAAGTAAAAACAAAAGGGAAAATTACCTATAAGATTAAGAAACCCATTAATCTAATCTAATTTAATCAAAGAAAAGAAAAGAAAAAAAAGAATACCTTGGACTTGAAAGTAAGAGAAACCCATTAAAGAAAACGATCAATAGAAAAGTAAAAGTGGGAAATTCAGCAATTTAAACGATTTGGGTATCTTCAAGAATCGAACTGATCTGGAAGTAAAAGGAGAGAGAGAGAGAGAGGGGTATGCCAATTATGACCAAATCTGAGAATATTTGGACCAGAGAGAGAAAGAGGATGAAAAATGAGAAATTTCTTTGTTTCTTTCCTTTTTGTTTGAGCTTCTGTTATGCTTGTGTCTGAGAGGAAAGAGGAAACGACCAATTGGAAGAGTGAAGATCTCTTACCAAAGTCAAACCTCAAAATCCATCTTTGGAATTTCCCCCTTCTCCTCTCTCTCACTATGCAAAATTAAGGGGAAAATAAAAGGACAATTAAGCAAAAAATAATATTAATCAATTACTAATAAGAGGAATTTCCATATCATAAATTCTGATTTGGGATTATTACAATTTTAGTTATGGAAAGGTCTAAAGATGGTTTGTTTTTGCATTTATAATTCATAATTACAATATGATAAAATAAAAGTCGTTGTCATTTTTATTTTACTTTTATTATGTTACCATATTTATTTAGCTGAATTAAATATGAGTATCATATTTTTATGGTCATCATATTGATCTTTTGTTCATGGGTAGATTATTCCTTTTTTTTTTCACCGTATTACTATGGTAATTATATATAGGGTAAAGTACTCATTTGGTCCCTGAGTTTTAGAGGTCGTGTCTATTTGCTCCCTACGTTTTCAATTTGTGTCTAAGTGGTCCCTGAGTTTTGGATTTTGTGTCTATTTGGTCCCTGCATTTCAATTTGTGTCTATTTGGTCCCTGAGTTTTAAATATTGTGTCTATTTGGTCCCTCAGTTTTCAAGTTTTTTCTAAATGGTCCCTGGATTATTAGTAACAAGTTTAATTCTTCCCTAATTTGTTAACTCATTAGCATAATATTGACTTAACGGTGACATAAAATGTTTAATTGATCAAAATACTGACATGAGATTAATAATGATGTCAAATTTTAGGCCTAGATTGATGAAAGATTTAATCATATCTGTGTATTTTGACCAATTAAACATGTTATGTCAGCGTTAAGTCAATAATCTGGTAAAAAGTTAATAAATTCGTTAAATTAAATACCAATTAAACTTATTTCTTATAGTTCTTGAAAATCTAGGGACCAAATAGACACATTATCTGAAACTCAAGGACCACTTAGACACAAATTGAAAACGCAAGGACCAAATAGATACAACATCCAAAACTTAGGGACCATTTAGACACAAATTGAAAACGTAGAGACTAAATAGACACGACCTCCAAAACTCAAGGACTGAAGGGGTACTTTACCCTTATATATAAGGGTAAAAATTGACTAACCTAATCGATTAACTTAATAGATTGTCATTCTTTTCCGAATAATTTTTTTACTAAGTACATTAATAGTCAATTTAATACTTTCACCCTCAGAGAATTTATTGAAATTATTGAAAATTGTATTAAACACAACCGGTTTGGTTTTGTTACTTTTTTTTTTTTTTTTTTTTAATAAGGTTTGGTTTTGTTACTTCTTTTAAGTTTAGTTTGATTTTTCATTCAACGATTTTCATCCCTCATTGTTCATGGTATTATAGCGTTTTCATCATATAGTGAGATATCATTTATCATCTATCCCGATTTTACCATTCAATATTAAATAAATATCAAACAAAATTTTTTAATGTTTCCGCACTTCAACTTATCTCTACGCTCATATTATATTACTCACATATATTAATATTGTTGGAAAATTAATGAATTGTTAATTTTTATTTGGTTATTTGATTATTTGATTATGTCATAAATAATTTAATTGTTGTTTCCTTTCTCATCTGCATCTTCTTAGCTGAATGATTTGAAATATCTCAAATCCCTTTTTAAATTACTTCAACTTTCCTTAAATAAATTCTCTAATTAATACATTTTTGTTTATGGTAAACTCTTAATTCTTCGGCCATTGATTTGCTCTCTGAAGATTTCATCTCTTTACGCTCTTTGATATCATGATTGGTAATGAGAGTCATCATTCTTTGGTCGGATCCCATTTTTAGACTAAATGCCTGGATTTGTTGGGCTCTGATACCATCTGATCTCTGAAAACCAATTGCAATAAGAGTAGTCTATGTATCTTATAAATTTTGTGAGTTCCATTCATCTTAACAACTCATACTCATGTGAGAAAATTGGTCAAATCAACAAATTATAATAAAAATTGGTAAGATTAACAATTTCTACTCTAATGTACATGAGTATATGATTATTATCTAACAAAAATGTACAATTCTTTTAGTTTTGAAAATCAATTAAATAAAATGTACATTAAAAATTGTTACTTAAAAACCCATAATCTTTTCGTATTTCATTATTTACCATATATTTTAAAAAAAAAATCCTTAAAAATTATTTCCTTTAAACCCACGTAAATCTCTCTCTCCTCATTTTTTTTTTTACCCAAACCAATTTTCTTACCCGCATCTTAATACTTTCTCTATAGTTAGTATTATAGGCGCTGACATCATTAATAGTCTAGTATTGATTCTATTGAATATGAAAAATTATCAACATCTTAAATATTTATGGGGCATTTGCAAATCTAACAAAACTTTAGTAATATTTGTAAAAATGAAAGCTCTAAAAAATATTTGCAAATATAGAAAATTTTGATAAGGTTTATCACTGATAAACATTGAATTACATATTTTTACACTAAGTTATCACTGATAAACACATAAATCATTATTAATCACTGATAAACATGATAAAAATTGTTATATTTGCGAATACTTTTTTGAGTTGATGTTTTTACAAATATTGGATAAAAATATGCTACCCAATGAAATTTCCCAATATTTATCCTAATGGGCTACGTTTTTTTTTTTTCCTTTAAGTTTGGGGTCCCAAAATTTGGGCCTTTGCAGTGAACCTAGCTGGACATGGCCAGAGTTGGTCATGCTAATGAGTGTCTATTAAGTGCTCAAACCATTCTTCATTATCAAAGCATAAGATTGAAAGATTCTTGAGAGAAGAAGTCTGACAACTCAATCGTTTGAGAAAGGGAGTTTCTTGAAGACGTTCATCACATAGAGAGTTTGTGACCAAGTTACTTGAACTCCTTTCATCACAAAGGGAGCTTGTGATGAAATTCGTTAAATCAAGATACACGTGGAAAAACATCAAAAAGAAAGGAAGAAAATGGAGTTTTCTTGATCCTTACTTTTTTTATTTAAGTTTTCTATTAAAGTGTAACTGATTCATTTTTTCTATTAGACGTAAGGTTTTTTGCCTTCAAGTTTTCCCTCATTAAAAACTCTTGTCTTCTCTTCCCTACTTATTGTTTCATAATATTCTGTCTTTATAATTATTGTTGCGACAATTATTATAGTGCCTTAATTTTCAGGGTCGGCCTTGGCCATGTGCAGCCATGGCTTTGCACCCCAACTATAAAAAAAGAAAATTAAAAAAAAAAACTAAAATTATTGAATTATTTTTACTTTACCTTAATATTTTTAATTATTTCATAATCTTTATTTTATTTCTTTGTGTCCTCTTAATTTTTTTTATTAGTTCCTACTTTTTTTTTATTTTTTTATTTCTTTGGAACTTAATTTTATCATTATAAAATTAAAATTCCCATTTTCTAATGATTTGTAATAAATTTAAATTTATAGCAACAATTTTTTTATACATGTATATAAAAAAGACTTTTTTAAAAAAATTAAGAATTCATATTATTAAAAATAATATATAAAAATGAGTATTAAAACTTGAAGTTGTTGAAATCTTTATTTATGGTCAACCATGTCACAAAAGAAGAATGTCTTGATATCAATTAAGAGTAAAAAAATTAGATGATATTGATATAAAAAATTTAGCAGATAATTTTGCAACTAAATATTAAGAAGAATGTCACTTTTTAAATGAAATTTTGAATTCTATTATATCTTTTAGGTTAAATTATACAAAATGTCCATAACCTATGAGTTTTGTTTCAATTTTACCCCTAATATTTTAAAAGTTTCAAATTTACCCTCAATCTTTCAATTTGTTTCAAAAATACCCTTTGTTAGCAATTTTCATTAGTTTTTACGGAAATTTTAAACGTTAGAGAGGCCAAATATATTAAATGTAGTAGATTTCAATTTTTCATCTGGATATTTTAAAAGTTTTAATTTTTCCCGTAGCATTTAAATTTCCGTAAAAACTTAACGTAAGTTGGTAACAAAGGGTATTTTTGAAATAAGTTAAAAGATTGAGGGTAAAATTGAAACTTTTAAAACGTTAGGGGCAAAATTGAAACAAACTCCATAGGTTCGGGACATTTTGTATAATTTAGCCAATTTTTTAATATTTGTTATTCGATTGAAGTTAATAATGTTATAATTTTTATGTATCTTTTTTAAATTTATTATATATATAAAATTATACAATAGAGGTCTAAAATTTCATTTTCGTCCTAGACTCCTATTATCTTAGGACCGAACCTGTTAATTTTTTATTAATCCAGATGAAATTTGTATTAATCTATCTCACTTTAAGGATATGAATTTAGTTTAATAATATTAAAGAGCACAAGTGCTAACCAATATTCTTGATCTAATACACCAGAAAAGTAAGGATATGTTTTTAAAATATGGTTGGGTAAATAATGACATAAAAAAATAATAATAAATGAATAAAGCATATTGGTGACTTTTTTTTAATATCATTTTTAACCCAATAGTTACTTCGTCGTTATATTTTAAAAGATGAGCTTGCACATGAATGATATGATCTGCAAGTAAACCAATGAGTGTAAAAACCCGTTTTTAAAACACATGCATGATTTATTATTCGACCAGATCACATATGAGTGTAAAAACCCGTTTTTAAAACACATGCATGATTTATAATTTGACCAGATCACATGAGTGTTAATAACTGTTAAACCTTATTTCTAAGTTTAGTCCCGATTACTTTCGATTCAAGGATGTAAGGGAATAAGATTATATTATAAATATTTTTGTCTCCAGTTTAGCCACGAATTCAACGTTGCAACAGTATAGGCTCGATGCAAGGAGCAGAAAACAGAATTAATAAAACAGTGAGTAAGGAAGAGATCGACACTGAAAATGATTAACGTGAGAAACCTCCAACCGGTAAAAACTCACGGGGCCTCGCCCAGAAAAAATTTACTAGAATCGTTAGTCGTTCAATACAAATATAAATCAAAAAGCACAAAATAAAAAGAACTCTCTTCTTTGTTTTTGTCTTTGATTTCTCCTTGCAACGACGATGTCTACAATGGATTCAATCACAAGCTCCCCTTGTGACGATTTGATTCAAGAACCTCTCGTTCTTGTTTTGATCATACTGCAAGCTTCCCTTACGGATTTGGATCAAGGAACTCCCTTCCTTGATGTACGAGCAAGATGACTTCTTCCTCCCAAAGAATCAAAGCGCTCTCCAAGCAGTTACAATATAGAATTTTTGAAATACAATTCTCACAAAATAAACTCTCGCAATAATAATCAAATGAGCACAATAGGTTAATAAAAGTGAGAGTAAATATAAAAAGCTTGGGTAATCAAGCTAAAAGAAAAGACTTCATTTTATAAGCAAAATGAAGAACGATCCAAAAAAAGTAAATCTGTCAAAATACAATCTGCCAGCAAGATCCGTTGCAACAGTTTGTCCCACAGCTGACAGCAAGGCATGAAGAATTTCCTTATATAAATCAACCATTTGAATTTTGAATTTGCATATAAGATGATTCCTTAAACGTGAGAGACAAATTTGCTGTCCAAATAACTCAATGCAATCACAAAATATTTTCCTTAAATTAATTTAAATCAATTAAGCTAAAATTTAGATAATAAAACCAATCAATTAAAACTTAAATTAGGAAAATGTTAATGGACAAATGCAAGAGGAATATTTATGCATAGACAAGATCTCCAAAAAAATAAATTCAAAATTGTCAAACTTTCAAATAATTTTTTATCAAAATAAATATTTAATAATGAATAAAATATTTCAACAAACTCCCCCTTTGGCTTTGAATTGGCATAAAACTTATTTTAATAAAACATTTGAAAACCATAAGAAAAATCTCCCCCTAAATAAGAACTCCCCCTAAATGGGAGATTAACAAAACAAATATTTTCAAATGATAACAAATTTCTCCCCCTGTTTTAGACAAACCAAAGACAAAGATGTAAATATTTTTTTAAAAAAAAAATAGCATGTAAGCAATACACAGAGATAGCGGAAGCAATAAAAATTACCAAATAATAGTTCAAGAATGGTTAAAAAACACAAATATGCAACTTATGTATTTTCCAAAAAAAAAATGGCATATGAAAACAATACAAGTGAAATGCATTTCAACCAGAGGGAATTTTTGACAAAATAACCAAGGAAAAAGATTAACCCGTATTTAGAGAAAAGTGGCAAATATTAAAAAGTGGGGAACCAACTATTGAACACTGATTGACAAAGAAGGCAAAATTTATTTATTTAAAGAGATTTTGATCAATTTAAAAAAATAACTCCCCCAAACTAAAATTAAGAAAAATCTTTCAATAAAAAAAAACTCTCACTGACATAAAGGATATAAGTGGAAAAAAAATCGAGTAAACATTTTTTTTAAAGGAAACAAACCTCACCTTGAAATCTTAAAAATAAATAAATGAAGTTTTTTTTTTAACAAGGACAGAAGCTCCAATTTAATATATATTGAAATAACTAAAAGAACACACCAATTAATTAGAGAAAATCAAGTATTTATAAAACATTTTTTCAAACAATTATGAGCAGTAAAATTTTTCAATTCATCCTTTCTAACCCAAATTTGTTTGGAAACCGAATGTTGAAAATTTGACGAGTATTTAACTTGATTTTTTCTCAATATGTTTCTTAATTTAAAACAATTTGGCCTAATGTGACCATGACATCCACAAAAATGACAAATTGGAATGAACTTATGAGATTTACCAAAAGATTTTACTTTGTGCCTAAATTTTGGATTTTCAATATTTTCATGTCTCTTCCAAGAGGTAAAATTACAACCACTATTTTCACAAAAATTCAATTTACATGGTTGTTTACATAAAACTCCAACAACATCAATTGGTCTTTTGGAGGATTCTCCTTCACAATTAAGCACTTTCTGATATTTGGAATGTTTATCTATACTCATTTCATAATCAAGTTTTTCAATACCAAAATTCAAGGGTTTTAGGCCTTTATGAGTATTTTCAAATTTCAATTTAGTATCAATCAATTCATTCTTCTTTTCAACAAGTAATTTATCTAAAAGCTCATTCTTGGAGATTAAATCATCATTTACCTTTGATAATACCTTATTCTTCTCGGTCAATGATTTAGTCTTTGCACACATTTTGAGAAATGCTTCATACAATTTTGTGTATGCTTCTTCAATTGAAACTTCCTCACCCTCGAATTTATCACTATCATTTTCATCTTGAGATTCTAATTGATCAATTTTTAAATTTGATCCCTGCACATCAATAGAATCATCAATAATAGATGCAATTTCCACATTACTTACATCGTGTTCTTCATCACTCTGAGTGAATGCCATAGTCTTCTTCTTTTCAAGAGATTTAGGGATTGAATTCTTGTTCCCCTTAAAGAACTTTTGATTTCTCTTCTTCTTAGACATCCTTGCACAAAACACAAAATAGGTCAAAAATATTTCAAGATCTCGCTAATAAATTAAGCGAACCCGCTCTGATACCACTTGTTAAACCTTATTTCTAAGTTTAGTCCCGATTACTTTCGATTCAAGGATGCAAGGGAATAAGATTATGTTATAAATATTTTTGTCTCCAGTTTAGCCACGAATTCAACGTTGCAACAGTATAGGCTCGATGCAAGGGGCAGAAAACAAAATTAATAAAACAGTGAGTAAGGAAGAGATCGACACCGAAAATGATTAACGTGAGAAACCTCCAACCGGTAAAAACTCACGGGGCCTCGCCCAGAAAAAATCCACTAGAATCGTTAGTTGTTCAATACAAATATAAATCAAAAAGCACAAAATAAAAAGAACTCCCTTCTTTGTTTTTGTCTTTGATTTCTCCTTGCAACGACAATGTCTACAATGGATTCAATCACAAGCTCCCCTTGTGACGATTTGATTCAAGAACCTCTCGTTCTTGTTTTGATCATACCGCAAGCTCCCCTTACGGATTTGGATCAAGGAACTCCCTTCCTTGATGTACGAGCAAGATGACTTCTTCCTCCCGAAGAATCAAAGCGCTCTCCAAGCAATTACAATATAGAATTTTTGAAATACAATTCTCACAAAATAAACTCTCACAATAATAATCAAATGAGCACAATAGGTTAATAAAAGTGAGAGCAAATATAAAAAGCTTGGGTAATCAAGCTAAAAGAAAAGACTTCATTTTATAAGCAAAATGAAGAACGATCCAAAAAAAGTAAATTTGTCAAAATACAATCTGCCAGCAAGATCCGTTGCAACAGTTTGTCCCACAGCTGACAGCAAGGCATGAAGAATTTCCTTATATAAATCAACCATTTGAATTTTGAATTTGCATATAAGATGATTCCTTAAACGTGAGAGACAAATTTGCTGTCCAAATAACTCAATGCAATCACAAAATATTTTCCTTAAATTAATTTAAATCAATTAAGCTAAAATTTAGATAATAAAACCAATCAATTAAAACTTAAATTAGGAAAATGTTAATGGACAAATGCAAGAGGAATATTTATGCATAGACAAGATCTCCAAAAAAATAAATTCAAAATTGTCAAACTTTCAAATAATTTTTTATCAAATTAAATGCCAAAATAAATATTTAATAATGAATAAAATATTTCAACAATAACCATTCTTAAAACAAAACAAAAAGGTACAATTTACATTTTGAGTAAACTACCTTCATTTATTTCTTTTTTAAGGATAAAATGGAGATTATAATTCTACACTCTGAGGTTGTTACAAATCATACCTCGATAATAATTTTATTATACTAATACTCCTTGCAGTATAAGGCTGTTACAAATCATACCTCGACAAAAATTTTATTGTATTATTACTCCTTGCACTTTAAGGTTGTTGCAAATCATACATAAACAAAAAAAATTATTGCAGTAATATTCTTTATACATTGAGGTTTTTGCAAATCATACCCCACCGTAATACTGAAAGCACGTGTGTACGTAAGTTTAATTAAATATAAGATTTATCTTTAATTAATTAAAATTATAAACATGCAAAAGAATATCAAACAATAAAAATAAAAAATGTTAACCTTTAATGGTGATATTATTAGGAAAAAATTTGGGTGACCCCTAACTAAAGTTATCTGGCCTATATTATAGATCAACAGGATCAGGCAATCCAAACGTTGATATTAAGCATAAAGCAACTACTTTTAAGCATCCCTTATTAGTGTAGATCAAGATTAAATGAGGTTATTTACAGGGACAGTACATGATACTTACTCATCTTTTCTGTTTCAAACCTATCATTCTAATCTCAATTGATATGAATGACTAAACAAAGAGACAAACCTTCCTCCATCACAGGACGAGCGAAACCTCTAGTTGTTGATTGACTTGGTAATATCAACAATGATGATTGCCAATGCAATAAATATAAAGATCGGTTCAACAAAATTAGTTTAGGGTATGATTTGCAACAACCTCAAAGTGTAGAGTACCTGCATCGAATACTTGCTTCAACTTCACCATAGACTCATGTTGTGTAGAGATAGCAAGACTAAAAAGAGAAGTCTTAGCAAGGAACATATCGGTCCCCAACAACAAAGGAAGTGGTGTTTTGGAGGACTAGCCAGCTTCCGGTTACTCAACAGGAAGATTCCTTGCACGTAGTTAAGGGAGCCATAACAATATCTCTATCAACAATTTTTTAGTTGTACTTGGCCACTGTCAGGCAGTGCACATGATGATCTTTGACGATTCTGATCAAGCTCCCAGCAGCACTGCTCAAGAGAGCTAATCTCACACTAGCCCCATAGTATCTTCACTTCTTTGAGTTATCAACATCATGAAGAATGCAATTAATATCAGGAACTTATCCGCGACTCCATTTTCAACTCCTTCAATCTATATTTGCCCAACTCGGGTGTAAATCATCCATTGCATAAAACATGTATACCTAACTATTCACTTCAATTAAGCTGTACCCAGGGATCTTTTTAAGCTCGTGCAGGTTCATGAGTCCTCGGACATACTTCACTGACTGAATCCCATCTTCTCGCTTCAGCATATATATTTGATAAGGTAATGTAGATGCTGGGATTACTAGAATCCAAGGAAAGTAATCTGTCAGAAATTTTTACTCCCAACTCAATGTCTTTGTACATTAGACATCCATTCAACAAAGCTTCTAATATGCCACCAGTTGGTGTAAAGGGCATTTGCTTGATGAATGCCTCGGTTTGCTGAAGACGACCTGCTCGACTGAGAAGATCTATGAACAAGCATAAAGCTTTTCAGTAGGCATTATGTTATGGTCTTTCTCCATACTGCCAAACAAAGAGATTCCCTTTTCTATAAGGCCTGAATGGCTGCAAGCAGATAGCAGAGAAACAAAGGTGCTCTCATTTGGGTGAAGTCCTTCTCCTTTTAGATGATAATAGACACATAGCACTTTATGCACAAGTCCATGAGTGTCATAGCCTAAAATCATAGAATTACATAAAATTACATCGTTGAGTGTGGAACCAAGCCTACCTCTCAGCAGAGTCTATTTTACTACATTTTGCATACATATCAATGAGGGTTGTCATAATGACAACATCTGAAGTAAAACCGAAGCGAATTAAGTTAGCATGCACACTTCTCCCTTTATTTAAGGAGTCTAGGTGAGCACAACAGTGGATCAAACTAACTAAGGTGAGTGTATTGAAAGCAACCCTCTCGTTTTGCATCTGATTAAATAACCTTAATGCATCTTTGGCATTGCCCATTCTGTGTCAATCCCATAAGCATGGCAGTCCATGTAATCGCGTTCTTATTTTCTTTTCTCTGAAAAACAAAAGATGCATATGCCAAGGATCCACATTTAGCATATAAATCAACAGTAAAATTTAAATAAGTCCCCTTCCATAAGTGCAACCGTGAAAGATTTTCCCACCTTCCAAGTCAGCCGCATGAGAACAAACCTGGAGGAGGCTAACCACAGTACCTGAATCAAACCCTCCATCACTGACAACCCAACATACGAAAAAGATTTAAGGATTCAAGAAACAAACCATTTTGAGTGCAACCCGAAATCATAGCAATAACATGAGATCAAATTTCTCATAGGCATTCTATCAAAAATCCATCAAGCACTTTCGATGTCACCCGTTTTACCATACATAGCATCTATTATTGAGAGAGAAGCCAAAGGATTTGAAGTATGAAGATGTGAACAGACATGTATTGTCGTTTACTTTGTCAATTAATATTGTCAAATATGTGAATTCTACTCACAAAGTATTAAATCAAAGAGTTGCTGATGTTCTCTCATATGGGAGGGGTGAACCAACATAGCATAAAGGCTATTATCTGAAAGCAGTCAGATAATAGCCTCGACTGTCAGGCGGTATAGTAAACTAGTGAAGTTGCTCGAGGGCATAGATCACTTTTGACTATATTTAGAGTAAAAAATGTGTAGGTGTTGGAGATGAAGTTTTTGTGTTTGGTAATCAACTTGAATGCAAATGTCAAGTTTTTAGTGTAAAATTCATTTCTCAAAATTCATCAGAGGCGGATAGTGGATAAGGTGGTAAATCCCACCACATAGTTAGAGTTGGAATTGTCGGAGTATGTTTTCATGCTTAGAAAATAGCTCACAGTTGGGAGCTCTTACATGGGGTAAATTCTAACAAGTATATCGTTTCACAAATCGGTTTAAGTTTGTAATTTGAAGTCTTGATGTTCCAAGCAAGTGATAAGTGACTAATAGAGTGGAAGTTGAAAATGGTTGATTTGTCTCCAAATTGGAAATTGTTAAGAAAGTGAACCCAAATCAAGTCAAATGCACATTCGGCTTTTAAGCCCAAAACTACAATACAACTTATTATAAGGTTCTTATTGCTTTCGTGTGAATTGAAAAACTATCCATTTTAACATTTAGATATTATTTTATTCTTTTTAGTAGATGTTGTTGCGTAAAAATGGATAGCTTCCACGTAGGCAATGAACTTAATTTATGGGACGAGTCGGAGATAGTGCGCTGCTTCGACGGCGTGCTACGTAGGTACCTGCAGAGGAAAGGAGAAGAGCACCGGTGTGGTGCCGGCCTAACACCCTTCGATGCTAAAGTCAGAGCAAGCAGAGCTAGTGTGCCAGAGAGTAGTAGTAGAGATTAGTTACCTAATGAATGAATTTATTCTCTTATTTATAGGAGATTAGGTTGATGACATCATTGTGTCACGTGTCGCTTTAGGATTGAGCCATGTGTTGCTTCTCAATTACGTGTCGCTTGTGGGTTGCACCACGTGTCGTTTCCTAAGTGGATACTTGTATTCAATCTTAAGTATTAGGCCTATGTCGAAGACTGCGTAGCAAGGTCTTTTCAGGTGCATGGACTTTATGCCTAGGTACCACAGTCAGACGAGGTGCTTTAGACCAGGTGCTTCAGACAAGGTGCTTTAGACCAGGTGCTTCGGACCAGGTGCTTTAGACCATGTGCTTTGGACCAAGTGCTTTAGACCAGGTAGAGGTGCTTTAGACCAGGTAGAGGTGCTTTGGACCAGGTGCCTAAGTACCACGGTAGACCAAGTGCCCTGGTACTGCGGTTAGACGAGGTGCGTAGACAAATTTTGTCAAGTTGTAAAATTCCACGTGTAATCCAATTTCACCCCACAACAGAGGCCCCCTACTCCCGAGTTGAGTTGAGATGCGAGTTCAATGCTACTTGGGAGTATTCTTTCAAAGTAGAATTTTTCTTCGGTGATATTTCTGAAAATATTCTAAGTGTTGAATTTTGTAGCTTGAATTTTCTACCGTTGCACTCGTCAAAATTTTGATAGTTTGTAGCTTGTATTTCTCCTTCGTAATTGAATTTTCTGTCATAATTTTTTTTTTGAGAAAATACTAAGTGTTGAAGCTTGGTAGGTTGAATTTTCATTCTCTGGTCATTTTGGAGTTGGGTTGTATGTCCAAGTCGTCACGTTTAATCATCACATACTTCGACCCCTTTGATTTTAAGAGTAAAAATTCTCTTGAAATCAAATATATTAAAATTTTCTATCTTTTATTGAAGAAAAGATTACAACATTCGAAAGAAAATTGAATTAATCACAAGTGTAGAGAGGAAAGAGTAAGAAAAAGGGAAAAAAAATTGATGGGGAGGGGTTCACAGACCCGCGGGTCAAAACCTGACCCGCGGGGAGGGTCGCGGGTCAGGTTTTGACCCGCGACCCTCTTAATTTTTTTTATTTTTTATTTATTATTTTTTTTAAACCACTGATAGTGGTTTGCCCGCGGGTCAGGCTTTGACCCGCGCCCCTTTATTTTATTATTTTTTTTTTTTAAAGCTGCTACAGCAGCTTTTTACTCCCTTTTTTTTTTCCTTCTTCTTTTTTTTTCTTTCTTTTTTTTTATAATAATAACCAACTTTAAACTGGTTTTCCGACAGTTGATTTCTTGTAGAGCCTTGATTGATTTAAATTCCAATTTTCTAAGCGTTCTTCGTAGGTGTAGCTTCTACGAGATGTTTCTTGTAAGAGCCATGCACTCCCAAGTAAACTTAGAATTTTAAGTCGTTTCAAATTCTTCTACTAGGTGCGTCTCTTGTGAGCCCTGCATTTCTTAATAGACTTAGAATTTTAAGTTGTTTCAAATTCTTCTACCAGGTGCAGCTCTTGCGAACCCTGCACTCCCTGGTAGACTTAGAATTTTTTAGTCGTTTTAAATTCTTCTACCAGGTGCGGCTCGTGCGAGCCCTGCACTCCTTGGTAGACTTAGAATTTTTTAGTCGTTTTAAATTCTTCTACCAGGTGCGGCTCTTGCGAACCTTGCACTCCCTGGTAGACATAGAATTTTTTAGTCGTTTTAAATCTTCTACCAGGTGCGGCTCGTGCGAGCCCTGCACTCCCTGGTAGACATAGAATTTTTTAGTCGTTTTAAATCTTCTACCAGGTGCGGCTCGTGCGAGCCTTGCACTCCCTGGCAGACTTAGAATTTTTTAGTCGTTTTAAATTCTTCTACCAGGTGCAACTCTCGCGAGCCCTGCACTCTCTGGCAAACTTAGAATTTTTTAGTTGTTTTAAATTCTTCTACCAGGTGCAACTCTTGCGAGCCCTGCACTCCCTGGCAGACTTAGAATTTTTTTAGTCGTTTTAAATTCTTCTACCAGGTGCGGCTCTTGCGAGCCCTGCACTCCCTGGAAGACTTAGAATTTTTTAGTCGTTTTAAATTCTTCTACCAGGTACGGCTCGTGCGAGCCCTGCACTCCCTGGCAGACTTAGAATTTTTTATGTTTAACTCTTCCATTTGATGGACTAGGAACTTTTTCATTTTGTTCTTCCACCTTGGTGGACTTAGAACATTTTTCATTTTGTTCTTCCACCTTGGTGGGCTTAGAACATTTTCAATTTGTTCTTCCACCTAGGCGGACTTAGAAATTTTTGCTCTTCCACCTTGATGGACTCAGAACATTTTCTTTTTGTTCTTCTACCTAGGCAGACTTAGAACTTTTTGCTCTTCCACCTTGATGGACTCAGAACATTTTTATTTTGCTCTTCCACCTTGGTGGACTTAGAACATTTTTGCTCTTCCACCTTGATGGACTCAGAACATTTTCTTTTTGTTCTTCCACCTAGGCGGACTTAGAACTTTTTGCACTTCCACCTTGATGGACTCAGAACATTTTTATTTTGCTCTTCCACCTTGGTGGACTTAGAACATTTTTGCTCTTCCACCTTGATGGATTCAGAACATTTTCTTTTTGTTCTTCCACCTAGGCGGACTTAGAACTTTTTGCTCTTCTACCTTGATGGACTCAGAACATTTTTATTTTGCTCTTCCACCTTGGTGGACTTAGAACATTTTCTTTTTGTTCTTCCACCTAGGCGGACTTAGAACTTTTTGCTCTTCCACCTTGATGGACTCAGAACATTTTTTTAATTTTGTTGCATTAGAATCACATAGTTGGCCCCCACTCGAGTAGAGTTTTATGTCTTGAAGTCTAACTCGAGTCTAATTTTTCTCGAATGATCTAACTCTCATGAATGCAATAAGTAGAAAAAAAATATAATTTTATTCATTTTATTTTCGAACTCTTACAATAGAAGACTTTATTGGAAATGAGAATTGTAATAAATTAAATTGTTGAAATAAAATCTATGTTGCTTGACATCTTCATAGGTATTGTAGAGTCTTTTAGATGAGGCCAATACCTCAGTGACCCAGTATGGTCCTTTCTAGAGCTTGGACTCCTTTTCAATAGTCAGGCCCCTGAATATGGTTCTTGAAGGGAAGATTTACTAAATTAGCAGAATTTATTTAGTAACACAAATTAACACTTAATTTAGGATCTATTAATATCATGCAATTTGTGATAAAAACATGTAGATTGATGCTTGTTTTTCGAAAAATTAAAACCCTTTACTTACATTGAGTAAAATATGGAGAATCGGTTGGAGGTTTCTTTACAGCATCAAATCCTCAGTAACACCGGATCTTCTACGCTATATCCCGATCGATCAAACAAAATCCGATTGTGGGATCGAACTTAAGAAGAAATTGGGAAGAAGAAAAATATTTTCTTCCCAATTTTGAATAGTAAAATCGGCAAAGGGAGAGAAAAGGAGGAAGAGAGATTTTTCAATTTCCAAAGAATTGAATTGTGTGTTTTATGAATGACCCAACCCTCCTATTTATAGAAAAATAGGAATCCTAATCACATTAGAATTAATCTATAGAGATAAATACAAAAAGAATAAAGATTATCTCTTTCCTTTATCTTGCAATTTCGAAAATGCCATAGATAAATAGGAGATTATTTTATTTTCTTTATTTTATTTATCTTGGGTAAATAAATCTATGTAATTATTTTAGGATATAATTCAAACAATTATCTCCTCAAAATACATGGCATGGCCGAAATTATCATCATAAAATAATAAATAAATACAATTTATTTAATTAATTATTTTTGGGCCAATTCCAATTGGGTTCATTAATCCAATTGGGCTTGAAACTCTCTCTTAAATTAATAAGTCCAACTTAATTAATTTATTTATTAATTACCATTTAAATAAAATATTTTATTTAAACAATTAATAATATTAATATTTTCTCCCGACTAAATATTATCCAATTTATATTTAATTATTAATTTCCATTTAAATAATTTTCATTATTTAAATAATTAATAATAAATATTATAATTATTAATTTCCATAAATTCATTATTTAATTAATAATTTTATTGACAATATTTTATTATTAATTTAATTAATTTTAATTATTAATTTCCGTTTAAATATAATTATTTAAACAATTAATAATTGTTAATTAATTTCAAATTATTAATTACCATTTAAATATACTCAATATTTAAATAATTAATAATGTATAATTAATAATATTTCATTATTAATTTCATGTTTAAATAAACTCATTATTTAAACAATTAATAATGTTTATATTAATTACCATTTAAATATACTCAATATTTAAACAATTAATATTACCTATTTTAAGTAATTCACTTTACTTAAAATTTCCATTTCTTCTACTTGATTTCGCGACTACGATATTTGGGCTAGCATAGGGACCCGATGGACCTATAGATCATGGGTTTAATAATTAGTCAATTAAGTAATTAACACATAATCAGTTAATTACTTATTATCTAACTATGAATAATTTCACTATAGATTCATATCTGAACTCCCCTCACTATAGATGAGTTATGTCCATTTAGTTTATCTTTTATTTATATCTGTGATATTATCCTTCACATGGAACCCTCATAATTATAGGTGGATAAATTTACCGTTTTGCCCTTGTAATTACCGCTTTATCCTTGTGTTCCCGCTGATTCTCCAATGAACTTTATCTTTAGTCGAACTAGAGATAAGATACTTCTGTGATCAATAGAAGTCGTGACATCACTTGTTCATGTCTCGAATCAGTACATCAAGGGAGTTTCCTAAAGTTCCTAAAATGTTTAGGTATCGCACTGATACCGTTAATTTATAGGAAAGTTATGAATTCCATCTCGTGAAAATGAGTTCCCAGCTACTTATCTAGTCATGTTCCCAAAACAGGAGTGTATTGAGCGTTCTTACAGATCGCTCTCAACTATGTGAATCAAAGAACATAACTCCACAAATAGGAGTCCGCATTTCACTCAGGATTGAGATCTATCACGGTTGATAAACTTAGTTTGATATTCGATTATTTCTCGTAAACCTGGTACTAATGAGAAATTTGATCGAACATCGTGGTCCTGTCTTATACAATCAACATTGCATATGATACTTCCATTTCATGTCTCCCACATGAATGATCAGGATTCGATCATTTGTCTATAAACAAAATGCGAAGCTATCAACAATGTTACCAGGATAAGGTTCTCAAACGTTATCTGTTTACTGTAGACACGTTTAAGTTACTCATCTCGACTTTAATCCTCTTGTATGACTCACATACTAAGTCGTGATTTCATAAGAGTAACTTACGGTTTACTATTTGAATGTTTGATATTTATATATTTCCATATATTCCTAATATCATTAATTGAATCAATCTAGATAATATAAAGAACTTATGTTTATTTATTTAATTTATTCTTAATAAATTATTATTATTAAATAATTACAAGTTCTAGGACACCATTCCTAACAATCTCCCACTTGTCCTAGACCTTTGGAGATTTGACTTGTAATTCCAGTCAAATGGATGACTATCAACTACTTAGCCATGGTAGTCATTTTAATGCTTTATCAGTAACGTTTTCATCTGTTTAGTATGTATTTCTTTTGTCTGATGTTAGTTTCATTAAGTGTAATAGATTCCATATTTTATCGCCATAAAATAAACTCTATTAACTATTGATTTGAAACTATCATCTTCAACCACCTTTCATTTACTAATGACTTAGTAATTACGCGAATCTAGAGTTTAGTTAGTAAAAACTCATTTTACTTATACTTAACTCATCTGATATTTAATTCGCAAAAGTCTTTTGTCAAATTCTTACATGGAAATAAATTCATGTTCGAATTTGAGCCCGTGCAACTCATAAAATCTCCCATTTTATCTATGTGCACTAACACAGTATTTGTAAATTTTATTTTAGTCACATTGGTTCTAGGATTCTCGAAATTCTTAAGCTCCCACTACAAAGTAATTCTCCATTACTTTCATTTGTTTAATGATTACAATTTTATACTTGTTATTATTTCAAAAATAATGTATATGTATAAGTGACCATTTTTCAACTCCACTATTGAAAATTCGTATAATTTTTATTTCACTTATTTTGAACTTTATTCATTGATTTTGAAGTCAATGAGTTTCACTTGGACTTCGAAAGTCCTTTGGTTCGTATTATGACGCTCCCACTCAAATAAAGTTCTACAAGTAGTTTAACAATTTAAACTTTTAAATAACTACTTGTTTTTTTATTGTGAAATAAAATCATTGTAATTCTTTTCTATCTTAAGTAAGGTTTAAAACTTTCAGTATCACTGATTTACTGAACTTATCTTTAATAATTTGTGAATTCAATTATTCACTAATTATTGCATTTCAATTTCTGTTTGTTTAATCCATATCAGTTAGTACTCCTTTAAAACATCCTTTTAAATAACTGAATATTTGGAATGTAAGAAATTGATTGTATGTTTATTTATCACTTAAGTTCTAACATCTGAATGTTCAAGCTTTAGTGATATTTAAGTCTAGTTATCTTTGATAAATCAAAGATATTCGATTTTACTTATCCCATGAGTTCGTGGATTAATATGGTTATCATCTCAAATTCTTTGAGAACCATCTTTAAGAGATTAATCCCTCTAACTTATTTAAGTAATTTTAGACTTAAGTATTTAAACATTTTTAAACCTTATAACTCATTTAGATATACCGGAGTTTAGAATTTGGATTTGGAATTTATTTGTTTTATACTAAGTATTTTGAATAACCATCCAATCACACTTTGGAACTTTGTAATATAATTGTAAAGGAATATCTACCTAAATAACTCTTATTTAAAATATTCCCAAACTTGGTTCATACGAAATGAGAACCAATAGTTATTACATAATTCAAAATAAAAACAAATTAATAACTAAACTAAACTCGAAAACTATGGTTTGGGAAGAGAAATATTTTCTTCCCTTTTAGACTATTGTAAAATCGGTTACGAGGAGAATAGGAAGAAGAAGATTTTTCAATTTCGAAAATTGAAATTAGAAGCTTTTGAATGAACAACCAAGACGTTTTTATTATATGCAAAACAGTTTTCCAATCGAATTAAGAAATACTATTAAAATAAATACAAGATAAATGCCAAGAATAAAAGCAAATTTTATTCCTTATTTATCTTACGTGCCGATTTTATGTGTATAAAATCAATAAGAAAAACTAATTTTTCTTTGTTTTAATTTGTCTTTGGTTAAACATTCTTTTATATATTTATTTTAGACAAAATAATTCAATAATTATTTCCTAAAATATCATATATGTCTTGATTTTGGTATTCAAATAATTTGAACCAAAATTCTATTGAATTCACTAATTCAATTCTAGATTCTTCCTTATTAATAAATCTTATTTATTAACTCTTGATATTTATTTCAATAAATCAATTATTCAAATAAAATATCATATTCGATTTTGTATATTATTAATAAATATTTATTATTTTCTATTTAAATAATCGACATTATTTAAATTAATAATAAATATGTTATTTACTATTATCCTTTTAAATAATCACTGTTATTTAAAATTAATAATAAATGTTAATTATTAATTTCCATTCAGATAAACACATTACCTAAATAATTAATAATTATTTATCAATAATATTTTATTATTAATTACCATTTAAATAAACACATTATTTAAATAATTAATAACAATGATATTAATTTCCATTTAAATAAACTCATTATTTAAATAATTAATATTGTCAGTTTATTTAAGTAAACTATTTTACTTAAATTATTCATTTCCTTTTCTAGGAAACATAGTTCTCATTGTTCAGTTTGTTATTTCCAAGTATAGTGACTAAAGCAGATGTTGTATTACTGAAATTTAAATAAACCTTATCTTAGTAATCTAACATGCATTCAACATTCAAATACTCAAAGTTTTGACATATAATTAAATATGATGCATGAATGCGAACATATTAATGAACAGAAAAGCCCTAAAACATGTTACTATGTCACGATATTTTAATGATACCAGTGAAGTGTCGTCGAATGATAGGTCAGTTACCATCATTAAAACGAGATGTCACTCGAACAATTGACAACTCCAGAATAACTCATATTCCTATGTCATTGTTTACCGTGTATTTGGTCAAGAATTTTGATAACAAACTTTATCAAATTTCTTTTTAAGTGTGACCCACCAATTTAGTCTTTTAAATAAAAATTGAAGAGTGTCTACGAAGTGTAGATTCAGTCTTCAACCGCATTTAAAATTTTGTATCCCTTTCGGGAGACCCAACTTGATATTGATTTATACAATAAACCTTCCTATGGGAATGAACACCTACAGCAGTGTTACAGAGGCCATGTATAAATCTCACGTTTCGAGCCCATTAGTGGAGACCATAGGATACATTGACATGTTTCCTTCTCCCAATTAATATTTTGAGTTAGGGTTTCATAACTTAGACTAATTCAGGCTAATTTATTAATCCAAGTTTTAATTAACCTAATCAACTTTAACTCTTAAATTGGTTAGATTAATTTTATAATTGTGATTGTTCAAGTTTTCCTAATTTAAACTAATCACATTATGCGCCGTCTTAATAATTTTGATTTATTAATTTGAACTTTTCTCCCAGATCGCTCCCAGTTAGAGGCGCTCCGTGTTAGGGGAACTTTATGAAACCTCATCGCTTGGGCTGAGCTTTCTCGCCAGAGATCCATTCAATTCAATTAGTAACACAAATTAACACTTAATTTAGGATCTATTAATATCATGCAATTTGTGATAAAAACATGTAGATTGATGCTTGTTTTTCGAAAAATTAAAACTCTTTACTTACATTGAGTAAAATATGGAGAATCGGTTGGAGGTTTCTTTACAGCATCAAATCCTCAGCAACACCGGATCTTCTACTCTATATCCCGATCGATCAAACGAAATCCGATTGTGGGATCGAACTTAAGAAGAAATTGGGAAGAAGAAAAATATTTTCTTTCCAATTTTGAATAGCAAAATCGGCAAAGGGAGAGAAAAGGAGGAAGAGAGATTTTTCAATTTCCAAAGAATTGAATTGTGTGTTTTATGAATGACCCAACCCTCCTATTTATAGAAAAATAGGAATCCTAATCACATTAGGATTAAACTATAGAGATAAATACAAAAAGAATAAAGATTATCTCTTTCCTTTATCTTGCAATTTCGAAAATGTCATAGATAAATAGGAGATTATTTTATTTTCTTTATTTTATTTATCTTGGGTAAATAAATCTATGTAATTATTTTAGGATATAATTCAAACAATTATCTCCTCAAAATACATGGCATGGCCGAAATTATCATCATAAAATAATAAATAAATACAATTTATTTAATTAATTATTTTTGGGCCAATTCCAATTGGGTTCATTAATCCAATTGGGCTTGAAACTCTCTCTTAAATTAATAAGTCCAACTTAATTAATTTATTTATTAATTACCATTTAAATAAAATATTTTATTTAAACAATTAATAATATTAATATTTTCTCCTGACTAAATATTATCCAATTTATATTTAATTATTAATTTCCATTTAAATAATTTTCATTATTTAAATAATTAATAATAAATATTATAATTATTAATTTCCATAAATTCATTATTTAATTAATAATTTTATTGACAATATTTTATTATTAATTTAATTAATTTTAATTATTAATTTCCGTTTAAATATAATTATTTAAACAATTAATAATTGTTAATTAATTTCAAATTATTAATTACCATTTAAATATACTCAATATTTAAATAATTAATAATGTATAATTAATAATATTTCATTATTAATTTCATGTTTAAATAAACTCATTATTTAAACAATTAATAATGTTTATATTAATTACCGTTTAAATATACTCAATATTTAAACAATTAATATTGCCTATTTTAAGTAATTCACTTTACTTAAAATTTCCATTTCTTCTACTTGATTTCGCGACTACGATATTTGGGCTAGCATAGGGACCCGATGGACCTATAGATCATGGGCTTAATAATTAGTCAATTAAGTGATTAACACATAATCAGTTAATTACTTATTATCTAACTATGAATAATTCCACTATAGATTCATATCTGAACTCCCCTCACTGTAGATGAGTTATGTCCATTTAGTTTATCTTTTATTTATATCTGTGATATTATCCTTCACGTGGAACCCTCATAATTAATGGCGGATAAATTTACCGTTTTGCCCCTGTAATTACCGCTTTATCCTTGTGTTCCCGCTGATTCTCCAATGAACTTTATCTTTAGTCGAACTAGAGATAAGATACTTCTGTGATCAATAGAAGTCGTAATGTCACTTGTTCATGTCTCGAATCAGTACATCAAGGGAGTTTCCTAAAGTTCCTAAAATGTTTAGGTATCGCACTAATACCGTTAATTTATAGGAAAGTTATGAATTCCATCTCGTGAAAATGAGTTCCCAGCTACTTGTCTAGTCATGTTCCCAAAACAGGAGTGTATTGAGCGTTCTTACAGATCGCTCTCAACTATGTGAATCAAAGAACATAACTCCACAAATAGGAGTCCGCATTTCACTCAGGATTGAGATCTATCACCGGTTGATAAACTTAGTTTGATATTCGATTATTTCTCGTAAACCTGGTACTAATGAGAAATTTGATCGAACATCGTGGTCCTGTCTTATACAATCAACATTGCATATGATACTTCCATTTCATGTCTCCCACATGAATGATCAGGATTCGATCATTTGTCTATAAACAAAATGCGAAGCTATCAACAGTGTTACCAGGATAAGGTTCCCAAACGTTATCTGTTTACTGTAGACACATTTAAGTTACTCATCTCGACTTTAATCCTCTTTTATGACTCACATACTAAGTCGTGATTTCATAAGAGTAACTTAGGGTTTACTATTTGAATGTTTGATATTTATATATTTCCATATATTCCTAATATCATTAATTGAATCAATCTAGATAATATAAAGAACTTATGTTTATTTATTTAATTTATTCTTAATAAATTATTATTATTAAATAATTACAAGTTCTAGGACACCATTCCTAACAGTTCTTACTTTTCCAATTGAAAAATTTGATCATCACGGTCCTGATCTTCCTCATCTCTTTTACTTCTTACAAATTCTTTCAAGTACTCTTTTTGAATTAGGGTCTCAATTTCTTCCTTGAGATCGAAGCAATGTGAGGTGGTATGCCCGTGGTCTTTGTGGAAGAGGCAATACTTGTCTTTGTTCCTCTTGTTTGACCCCGTTATCATCCTAGGCGGCCACTTTACCAAGTTTTTGTCTTTGATCTCCAAGAGTAATTGTTCAATTGGGACCGTGGTAGGAGTGTATTTTTAAACTTGCTAGAAGGAAGACTCTGCTTGTCAAGTCGGTCACCTGATTTCCTTCTTTTGTCATCCTCATGACGATCAGTCTTCCAGGAAAAATCTTATGTACTGTTTCCCTTCTTGTGGTCTGATTGTTTACTACTACCTCCTTCATCTAAAGTATTTCTTGCATTAAGTAATTCTCCGGCGCTTATATATTTTTGCGCTCGGGCAAGTAGCTCTGTGTATGTAGCAGGCGTTTTCTTTCCTAGTGACCACAAGAACTTTTCATCTTTCAAGCCAGCCATCACAGCAGTCAGAGCAATGTCATCACTGTAACCTTCCACCTTTAGTGCCTCATTGTTAAATCTCATTACATAGTCGCGGAGACTCTCCTCTGACTTTTGACGCACAGTCAGAAGGTGCGTGGTTGGTTCTTATGATCTCTTCCTCCAAGGAACTGAGTTACAAAAGACCGAGTAAGATATTTAAATGAAGATATGGACCTCGGCTTGAGCTGCCTATACCACCCGCGAGCAGGGCCTCCTAATGTAAGGGGGAACGCCCTACACTTAATAGCACTTCGGACTCCCTGGAGCTCCATCCAGGTCTGAAACATATCGACATGCTTGAGTGGATCCTTTGAACCGTCATACGTGGTCATAGTTGGCATTTTGAATTTGGTGGGAAGCTCCACCTCCATTATATCATCAGTGAATGGCGGCTCAGTTTGCTCAAGTAGATCTTCTAGTGCAAGAGTAGTCTTTCCTCTATACTCTTTCTTCATATGACCAAGTTGATCTTGGAGTTTTTTCAACTCTGGCGCCCAAGGCTGGGCACTTTCTGCAGTAGACTTCACAACATCTGAATATTCTTTTCTCGTTTGATTGAGAACTTCTCTGGGGTCTGACTTTCGTTTCTTACTAAGATGCTGGTTGCGAGGAGAGTTATGAGAGGAGGAGGAATTGTCCTGGATATTTAGATTTGACTTCCTCTTTGAACCACCTTTCTCATGATTCAGCGATTCTCTTATGCGTTCTATAGGTTTTTTATCTTTCTTGGATTGGACTTCTTGATTGTCAGTAGGGGATTGATGGTCAGTTCTCTGTGTAACGATTTCGAGTACTTTAGCAAGATCTCGATTCACACCTTGGACTTGTTCTTCTAGAGCATCAACCCTTCCATCAGGCATTGACACAACTCTTCCCACTTCTTGATTTTCAACAACTTGTTGTAGCTCCCTAGTGCTACGAGTTTGATTTTTCGTATTACGAGGGTTATGGTTTTCACCGTCTTCAGTATCATCACTGTGTTGCTGACCTCTACGACCCATCCTTGATGGTAGAGCACTTAGTTATATACTCTCCCCACAGACGGCGCCAAATGTTGTTGCGTAAAAATGGATAGCTTCCACGTAGGCAACGAACTTAATTTATGGGACGAGTCGGAGATAGTGCGCTGCTTCGACGGCGTGCTACGTAGGTACCTGCACAGGAAAGGAAAAAAGCACCGGTGTGGTGCCGGCCTAACACCCTCCGATGCTAAAGTCAGAGCAAGCAGAGCTAGTGTGCCAGAGAGTAGTAGTAGAGATTAGTTACCTAATGAATGAATTTCTTCTCTTATTTATAGGAGATTAGGTTGATGACATCATTGTGCCACGTGTCACTTCAGGATTGGGCCATGTGTTGCTTCTCAATTACGTGTCGCTTGTGGGTTGCGCCACCTATCGTTTCCCAAGTGGATACTTGTATTCAATCTTAAGTATTAGGCCTATGTCGAAGACTGCGTAGCTAGGTCTTTTCAGGTGCATGGACTTTATGCCTAGGTACCATGGTCAAACGAGGTGCTTTAGACCAACCAGGCAGAGGTGCTTTAGACCAGGTAGAGGTGTTTTGGACCAGGTGCCTAAGTACCACGGTAGACCAGGTGTCTTGGTACTGCGGTCAGACGAGGTGCGTAGACAAATTTTGTCAAGTTGTAAAATTCCACGTGTAATCCAATTTCACCCCACAACAGTAGATTTTAATAGAATATTCATATTTATTATCCTTTCTAACTATTGGGTTAAAAAAATTGGGAACCCATATTCATAAAATTAGCATTAAGCCAAAAAGAGCCTTCATTACCTTGCCTATCACATAGCTTGAATGCTAATATAAAAAATGTAGGTCCCAATTTTTTAACCCAAGATTAGTTAGGAAGAGTTAGGAAGGTTAATAAATATGAATATTCTATAAAAAAAATCTCAATGTTAAAATGGATGTATTTTTAATATATAATGAATTTTTAATAAGTGCAAGGATGTGTTTTGAAAAAAAAATAAAGTACAAAGGTCGTATTTGAAATTGAGTGAAAGTGCAAGGGTATATCCTATAAATAAAGTGCAAGTAAGTGGTGGTTTGTTTTATTCACTCTTGAGAGACGTGTGACATAGTAGTGTACTGATTAGGGGTGAAAATTAAAACCAGAAAACCGAAAAAACTGGAAGACCGAGCCGAGCCGAACGGTAAAAATCAAACCGAGCCGAACGATAAAAACCGAACAGTTTCGGTTTTTCCTATAAGAAACCGAAAACCGAACCGAACCGGTAAAATTGGTTCGGTTTTCGATTTCAATTAAACCGGAAAAATTGTTTTTAAACCGGTTCGGTTTAGAAACAAATATGTATTAAATAGTCAATACCATTATCAATAAGTAGCGAGCAGATGAGATGGTCAGCGTTTCGATCTTCTTCGTGAGTTGTTTTTGGAGGTATAATTTGTTTTAATATGAAATGGGCCCAGTCCCATCCAGCCACAGAAGCAGCCCAGAAACACTCCCACAAATTCATATAAGAAACCAGAAAACCGGTGGAACCGAACCGGTCTTTAACTGGATCGAACCGGACCGGTTTGTCCATAGTGCCGGTTCGGTTCGGTTTCTATTTCATCAAAACTGAACTGGTCCGGTTCTAACAGTTTGGTTGAAAAATAGAACCGGTTTCACCCCTAGATATGGCTTAAATATGGCCTTCACCGTGTCCTTTCTTGTTTTCCAATGGATAATTTTTTTCTCTTTGAATACTCTACCCATAGCCTCTAAAATTCCATCGCCGCCAGAGCAACCTTCATCGTTGTCACCGTCGAAGAAAACAATAGACCCACTGTGAAAGTTTTCCAAAATATTTTAAATGTACAACGTTTTTTCTAACACGTTTTATAACTGCGAGTTTTTAAAAAAAATCCCAATTCACACCCAAATCTTTTTTTTAATACGCCTCTAAATCTTCTTGAGTAACGTAATCGTACTCATTGGTCAAAACTTCCCAGCATTTACACATTAAGTTTTATAAATTATATGAATAATTATAAAATTCAATATGATAGGAAGAATTTCATTTACATACAAGTTTATTAAAAAGATCCTCACGTTTGGTCCGTTTAATGTTTATGCAAAAGGAGAGATGGTTGAGGACCATAATGTGGTTGACTTTTGTATTTTCAAAAACTTTTTTATATATATTTTAATCTTCAAAAAAACTTTTAATTTTTTTTAATAGATGTATTTTTGCATACTCAAATCAAGATTTACATATTCATAATTTTAAAAAGAAAAAAAAAACCTTTAGTTATGGTATAAGAGAGGTCATAAAAATGAATTTTTAGAAAATCATTCAAACATACTTTCACTCAACTTTATATTACTAGTGGGAGTCTTGTGATTTATTTTTTAAAATAGTACTTTTTAATTGTAATTAAAAAAGAATTGTATAACATTTTTTTAATCTTCATTAAACAACGTAAGAGATTTATCACATAATGAATTTATCATAATAAAAAAAACTAATAAAAAACATAAAAATTAATAATGAGAATCATGATTCTACAACATTAAAAAAATGAAAACCAATTCATTGATTGATCGGAAACAAATTGATTTAATAAAAGAAAAAAAGTTGTATTTATAAAAATATAGGGGGAAAATTATAAATGGCCATCTGAGGGGCCCATATATCATAGATAGCCATGTTTTTGTAAAATGCATGGAGTAGCCACATGCCCACTTCATCCGGATGAAAAATGAGGCAAAAAGACTTAAAAGGCCTTCGATTGGACGTGGCTGAAGAGATCAGAGGAGATTTGAGAAATCAAATTGACATGCGCGGTATACGAAGCGTCAGAGTGTAATAATTACATTATGGGGTTTTATTTTTGAGGTTTTATTTTGAAATATCAGTCTCCCCATTTTTTTCATACCTTTACTTCCTCATCCCTGTTTTTTCACTCCTTCTTCGCAAAAGAAACTGCCATTTTATAGAGCAAATCATCTCCATTTCTGCCCATAACCACCCGTAGGAGAAGGAAACCGCTAGTTTGATAAAGAAACCGATCTTCCCTCCCGATAAGGTATTTATATTGTGGCTCCCAATAGATATTATTTCTACTTCAAATCCATATAAGGGTCACGATTATCCTTGAAAACATGGCAGATATGGTCAACACGAGAGGTTCAGAATGCAAGAGTAGAACACCGGACGAGAATACAGAGCGTGAAAACTTGGGTGAAGAAAATCCCATTGTCATAGAGGATGCTTCAACAAATAAGGTAAATCTGTTCATGCATGGTGATGTTTTCTAACAAGCTCTATAAAATGTGTACTGAATAATGTTTTTCAACCAGACGCCTGAAAAAATCACTAAAAAAAGCCCGGATGTTGGAGGCAGTAAAAAACGGATTAAGCAGAAAGCAGGGAAGTTTGGGTGCAAGAAGGCTAGTGCATCAACGGTGAGTTATTTTGATTATATAAATTGCTGATATACAGGATATTGTGTATACTGGTGCATGGTCTACATTGCACACTATACATGTCCCAGTACTGAATCCGAAAACATATACAATTGCATTTGTATATGTTTTGTATGCTGTGTATAGTCATTATTATGGTGAAAGAGTGTGTGGGATCAATGTATACTGTGTATGTTATGTTCGTATGCTGTGATATTATATTATGTATATTGATTGTTACTATGTATTTTCAGTCTTCCCAGGGCATGCCTCTTGTGCAGCCAAAGCAAACTTGGAAGAAAGACCAGAAGGTGAATATATGGTGTAAGACAAAGGTTCTGACAGTGTTACACCAGAAGATGACTGATTCACAGAAGAATAAGCTAAAAAGGTCATTCCTTGCAAGATTTTGGGAGCTACCCACTGGCCATTTTCCCACACAACTGCTCCTGCATGTCATTCGCCGACGTGTGAATAATAACAACAAGGATGTCATTTCGTTCAACTTTGAAGGCACAATGCTTGATTTCACATTGAAGGATTTTGCAACAATTACTGGCCTGAAATGTGACTCTCTAAAATTTACGAACTTGGATAAGCTACCTCCAAGCAGTATAGAACGGTCATTTTTTAAGAGTCACAGCAACCGTTGTTTGAAGGCGTTGATTGAGGAGCTTGATGATTATGATTTCTCAAATGACAAGATGTCACTGAAACTGAGGCTGTTGCTGATGCAACAAAGATATTAGATCAATCTGAGGTATTAATCCGTATATCACGAATGCTTGTATTGACGTATGTCGCATCAAGTTATAATTGTAAATTGCATATGTCACGTATGTGTTGTTTTAAACGTACTATATTATTTCGTATGTCATCGGTAATCGTAGGGTGAAGAACTACGTGGTCATGTTGCAACCAATATATTAGATCAAGTTGAGGTATTGTTTTGTATATATCGTATGTTTTGTACGAAATGTATGTTATATCACTTATGCTTTGCATTTACGTATGCTCGACTGAAAAATGCAATGTATTTCGTGTATAGATCATTTATTTTTGCGTGTGTTGTCTGTATATCACATCCTATATTCAGTTGCTTACTCGTATGTCCTGTATGTTACACGTGCAACATGAAATGTCGCAAAAGCATTATTCTTCATTCTGTTACTTAATCGTATGTCGTGTATACTGTTTCTTAATAGTATGTCATGTATACTGTATCTTAATCGTATGTCGTGTATACTGTATCTTTTAGGTTGAACGTGGTGATGCAAATGTGGTTGGGGGTACAGAGGGTGATGGTGTAGTCGGTTGTGATCATGTTGAGATGGTTATTCCAACCATTGACGCGACAATAATTAAGGTCACCGAGGAGATAGTGAGTGAGGAACAAGCGGTTGTGAGTGGGGCTGATGAACCTGATCGAACTAATGCATTAAAGACATTGGATACAGCAGCCAGCATTGCGGTCGCGGAGGTAAAGATCTTCGAACCCAGTTTTTTTTTTTTTTTTTTTGTGTGTTTTTGTATGTTCAGTATAGTATTAGAATTATGTATCGTATATTGTGACTGTTACAGAAAGAAAGGGAATCGAGGGCACGAAATCCTGGGATGTTTACGAGGGAGCCCTACACTGATGCATTTGGTTCAGCTGACCCGGTGCAAAAAAAGGTTCCCAGGAGGAACAGAACTGATAACATTAGTCGGAAGGCAAAGGCAGGTGGAAAAAAACGAAAAGTAGCCAATGCGGGAGTTGATGAGGAGGCAGTCACTAAAATTACAGCTAATGAAGCTGTTGAGAAGACTGATGATGTCCTAGCTGCATCTGGCAGAATACATGATGATGCGCCAATCTTTAATATCGGGTTGACCCCTCTTATTGCCAACCTTCAGGCAAGTGCCACCGAAGATAAATGATGTTGTATGTGAGTAATACTTTGGCAAACTACATGTATTTCTGAGCATACTTTAATTACTTTTGTAAGTTCAAAAATATTAGAGCTATTTTTGTTTGGGTAAAGTGTTATCCAAATATGCCATAGTATATTATATCTGTATGTTGTGTTTATCTTTTATGTATGGTATGAACAATTGCCATATTATTTTTGTGTACATTCATATCTTTTTAAAGGTTACTATGAACAATTACCATAGTGTAATTACCATTTTCTGTTTATGGGGTGCATTCTGTGTATGTTGTGTATGCTGTTTTATTTTTTCCCATACACGACATGCGAGTAATTTTATTATGAACAACAACAATTACTGTGAAAAAGTTCTGTTTATCTTTTATGTAACAAAAATGACTAAGGTTTAGCGTTTAGAGTTTAAAACACATACCTATATTTGGGCAAAAATATGTTACGTATGTTACGTATAATGCAACATAGATGATATACTATGTATGTTGCATTATACAAATTGTGCATACACTTTTAACAAGAGCGGGTGTCACAAGTTGTATAATACAGTTAAATACGTAACATACTTTGGTTCCGACGTTCGTGTAAAAACTATATACCAAAGCTTGTATGCTCGTTTAAGAATCTCTCTTTCTTAAATCGTATACACATGTTTGTATAATACAAACATATATAGAATACCATCAATTCATATGTACCATACGTAATATAATTGATAGCCGCGAATTCACAAACTGTATAAAACAAGTTGCATAATACAGGGTTTAATTGCAAACCATATGAAGAATGAACCCACTAATGTTTGCAACGGAAATCAAGACAAGATGATGTTTTTGAAAGAACATCAAGAGCCTCTTTATCTACCTATCGTACGTGTACGTAACATACGTATATCCACTTGTGTTAACAGTTTAACATTGTATACATAAGTTTGTGTACTACAATTACATACTCTATTTACATACATAGTATACAGACTCCCCTAATTTGAATATACGTAACATACAGATATCCGCTCTTGTTAACATAATCGATAGGTGCGCATTCACAAACTGTATACACAAAGTTGTATAATACAGTTAAATACGTAACATACCAGGGTTACGCCGCTCGTGCAAAAACTGTATACCAAAGCTTGTATGCTATAATAACATACATATAGTACACATGGATTTAATTTTAGTATACGTAACATAATGATATACATATACAAACTCATTTTTATTTGAATATACGTCGCATACCTTATATCCTACTCGACCAGTGTTTACATGAAATCCGTATTTTTATTCCCAAAAAATGTGCTCGTTTAACAATCCTTATTTATTTCATTGCAACCCATATGAAGAATGAACTCACTAAGTTTTGCAACGAAAAGCAATACAAGATGATGTTTGTGAAAGAGCATCAAGAGTTGCTTCATATAACAGTTGGTTTGTATCCGCTCTTGTTAAAATTGTATACACAAGTTTGCAGCGTACAATATACATAGAATACAAGTGATTCTAATGTACTATACGTAACATATTCGATAGTCGGTCATTCACAAACTGTATACACGTGTTGTATGATACAGTTATATACGTAACGTACTTGGGTTCCGCTCCTGTAAAAACTGTATACACGAGGTGTCCAATATACGTAACATACTTTGATTTCCGATCATGTAAAAACTGTATACACAAGCTTGTATAATACAACATACATAATATACAACCTGTGTATCAGTACTATACGTAAATTCATTGATAGCTGCGCATTCACAAATTGTATACACAAGTTGTATACACAAATATATACATAATATACAAAGATTTAAATCCAAATATACATAACATACTTCATTCCACCCTGCAAAAAGCTGAATACCCAATGTTGTATGATACAATAATATACGTATAATACAAACTGGTTTATTTAAAATATACGTAACATCCAGATATCCGCTCTTGTTAAAATGTACGTGTTTGTATGATACAATCACATACATAGTATACATAACATACGGAATTCCGGTCTTTGTTAAAACGTATACACATGTTTGTATAATACAACATATATAGAATACCATCAATTCGTATATACGATACGTAATATAATTGATAGCCGCGAATTCACAAACTGTATAAACAAGTTGCATAATACAGGGTTTCATTGCAACCCATATGAAGAATTAACCCACTATGTTTTGCAACGAAAAACAAGACAAGACGATATTTTTGAAAGAGCATCAAGAGTTGCTTCATATACCTGTCGTTGTTGACATATCAGCAAATGTATGCTTGTGTAGTACAGATACGTCTCAATTTATAGTTGTGTCTGTATCAAAGGTGAGTAAAAAGGGGTTCATTCACAAATTGTATACACAAGTTGTATACACAGTTATATACGTAATATACGAACATTTAAATCCCAATATACGTAACATACTCGTTCCACCCTGTAAAAAGCTGCATACCCAATGTTGTATCCTAATATAATATACATAGAATACAAACTGGTTTATTTACCATATACGTAACATACAGATATCCGCTCCTGATAAAATGTATGTGTTCGTATGATAAAATAAGATACATCGTATACATAACATACGGAAGTCCGGTCTTTCTTAAATCGTATACACATGTTTGTATAATACAACATATATAGAATACCATCAATTCATATGGGTTGCATACTTTCTATCTTACTCGACCAGTCTGTATACTATGTATTTAATTAGAGCACCAACTTATGTATACAATGTTAAACTGTTAACACAAGTGGATATACGTATGTTACGTACATGTACGATAGGTAGATAAATAGGCTCTTGATGTTCTTTCAAGAACATCATCTTGTCTTGATTTCCGTTGCAAACGTTAGTGGGTTCATTCTTCATATGGTTTGCAATGAAACCCTGTATTATTGTGCAATTTGTTTACACAGTTTGTGACCGTATGTTATGTATACTATGTATGTTACTGTATCATACGTACACATACATTTTAACAGGAGCAGATATCTGTATGTTACGTATATTGTAAATAAACCATGTTGTATTCTACGTATATTATTGTAGGATACAACATTGGGTATGCAGCTTTTAACAGGGTGAAACGAGTATGTTATGTATATTGAGATTTAAATGTTCGTATATTACGTATACAACTGTGTATACAATTTGTGAATGAACCCATTTTTACTCACTTTTGATACAGACGCAACTATAAATTGAGACGTATCTGTACTACACAAGCATACATTTGCTGATATGTAAACAACGACAGGTATATGAAGCAACTCTTGATGCTCTTTCAAAAACATCGTCTTGTCTTGCTTTCCGTTGCAAAACTTAGTGGGTTAATTCTTCATATGAGGTGCAATGAAACAAATACGGATTGTTAAACGAGTAAATTTTTTGGGAATAAATACGGATTTCATGTAAACACTGGTCGAGTAGGATATAAGTTATGCGATGTATATTGAAATAAAACTGAGTTTGTATATGTATATCAGTATGTTACGTATACTGAAATTAAATCAATTTGTATTATATGTATGTTATTATAGCATACAAGCTTTGGTATACAGTTTTTACACGAGCGGTGGAACCCAGGTATGTTACATATTTAACTGTATTATACAACTTTGTGTATACAGTTTGTGAATGCGCAGCTATCGATTATGTTAACAAGAGCGGATATCTGTATGTTACGTATATTGAAATTAGGGTAGTCTGTATACTATATATGTAATTAGAGTATGTAATTGTAGTACACAAACTTATGTATACAATGTTAAACTGTTAACACAAGTGGATATATGTATGTTACGTACATGTACGATAGGTAGATAAAGAGGCTCTAGATGTTCTTTCAAAAACATCTTGTCTTGACTTCCGTTGCAAACATTAGTGGGTTCATTCTTCATATGGTTTGCAATGAAACCCTATATTATGAAACTTGTTTATACAGTTTGTGAATTCGCGGCTATCAATTATATTACGTATGGTACATATGAATTGATGGTATTCTATATATGTTTGTATTATACAGTTTGTAAATCGTATACACATGTTTGTATAATACAAACATATATAGAAATACCATCAATTCATATGTACCATACGTAATATAATTGATAGCTGCGAATTCACAAACTGTGTAAACAAGTTGCGTAATACAGAGTTTCATTGCAAACCATATGAAGAATGAACCCGCTAGTGTTTGCAACGAAAAGCAAGACAAGACGATGTTTTTGAAAGAGCATCAACAGTTTGCAATGAAACCCTGTATTATGCAACTTGTTTACACAGTTTGTGAATTCATGGCTATCAATCATATTACGTATCGTATATATGAATTGATGGTATTCTATATATGTTGTATTATACAAACATGTGTATACGATTTAACAAAGACCAGACTTCCGTATGTTATGTATACTATGTATGTTATTATATCATACAAACACATACATTTTTACAAGAGCGGATCTCTGCATGTTACGTATATTTTAAATAAACCAGTTTGTATTATACGTATATTATTGTATCATACAACATTGGTCGAGTAGGCTATAAGGTATGCCACGTATATTCAAAATAAAACTGAGTTTGTATATGTATACAATCGTATTACACAACTTGTGAATACAGTTCGTTAAGCAAGCAGAAATCAAGTATGTTACGTATAGCGCAGATACACAAAGTTGTATACTGTGTATGTAGCAGTAAAACCTATATACACAACATAAGGTTTGTAGCAGCAAGGTTGGCGTCTGATCATGCTTTAAAACAGAAAAGTAGGCAACAAATTTTATAGAAAAGTCCCTTCTTCATATCGGTAATTTTACATAATTACATGTACTTACAAAAAAAATCATCGTATGATGACTGCTTACATCAAGACATAAAGAATTACCAAATGACCACGCAATTGTATCAACAAAAAATTACCTTACCCCATTATTCAGAAATTTACTTATGCACACATAGAACCCCTCAGAAACAGTAGTTTGATCCACATCAAAAAGACATATACTGCCCAACAAATAGATCAAAAAACTGTTTCAAAGGTTCAAAAAAACATAACTTAAAATGCTTCAAACCTTGGCCCTCTTTGAACCATTAAAAGGCACAATAGGAAGAGGCCGTTTACAATCACCACGTTTGTGTCCATCGCCATTGCAGCGACCACATTTGAAGACGGTCCTATACTCACCAACAGATGGGATTCTAGTGGTCCGGGGCCGACCCGCTGGACGTTTGAAAGGAGGCGGTAAAAGATGAATAAATGTTATATGTTTAGGCACATCCCAACTTTTCGTCCGTCCAGGTGGATATATAGAACCACCGTATGTTCCAAGCAACGCAGCATTGCTGTAATATTCGTGGACAAACCGACCAACCGGAATGTTCCTATAACTGAAAGCAGCGCACGCATGTGCACAAGGGAACAGTTCGCTCTGCCATACACAACATGTGCACGTTCGTTCTGCAATGTCAACCATATAGTCACCATCTGTGTCACTGATCATTAATTTTGCAGCGTCGGATGATTTAACCTGCAATGGCAAAAATTATGGAAAAAATATATAAAAGCATTCCATCAATGCAATGTTTATCGTACTTATCTTTAGACTGTATTGTACGTATAATTATATTGTATATCATGTATGCTGCAGTAAAGTCGTGTTTAATATTTAAATTTAAATTTCATATTAAAACCATCCGGGAGTTAAACCTGCATGCAGCGGCCCACTGCTAAACGCTTCTGCAAGATGCCGTGAGGTACTTTGGCTAGAATAATAGTGCTGGCCGATATCTCCGCTCGACGGGTGTCAAACCAATTTTGCAATTTGTACATAATCTCTTCAATGAAGGCAATCAGAGGGTAGTCTCGGAAGCCAGTCGTTAATGAGTTAAAACTTTCTGAAATGTTCGTTGTCATAATCGAGAACCGAGAACCATCAAACAATGCACGAGCCCAAAGTGAAACTCCGGCTGATTCAAGATAATCCTTCACACCCGGACAAATGTTAAACATTTGGTTGCAATGAAATTGTAACTCTCCAACAGTGTGCGATCTGGCTGCCCGCATAAACATTTCACCTAACCCTTTTTTTTTGAAACGACTCTTGATGTTATTCGCCAAGTGGAACATACAGTATCCATATGAAGCATCCGGGAAAACTTTGTCAACAGCCTTCTTTATACTACGATGTCGATCCGAAATGATGGCAAGACCAGGTATGTCCTGACCTAAAGCAATCTTCAGCTTCTCAAAAAACCATTCCCATGAACCGTCGTTTTCGGAATCTACCACGGCAAGGGCAATTGGGAAGAGCTGGTTATTTCCATCCATACATACAGCTGCGAGCATACAACCGCCATATTTATTCCTTAAAAACGTTCCATCCACCGAAATTACTGGTCGACAATATCTAAACCCAGTAATGCATGCCTTTAAAGCCATAAATAAGTATTTAAATCTGAACTCCTCGCGGTGAGCACAGTGGAAAATACTCCCTGTAAAAATAAGCAAAAATGATAAATGTATGTATGGTATAGTTCGTATGCCGTATAATATATGTAATGTATATGTTGTATATTATATATCGCAAAACGTGACAACATTACCTGGATTTCGCGCCTTGACAACATATATAAATTTTGTCAGGTTCAGGTATGACGCTTCTGGACTGCCCCGATAATGACATAATGCAAGCTCCCTGGCTTTGCGGGCCTTGGCATAACTTACATGTACGCCATGTTCAGATCTCATGATTTCTTTGATCTCCATCGGTTTTAAAATCTTACCACATACAAGGGGGTGGAACTCTTTTATGAACTCGGCGATTATTTCAGCTGTAGCCTGCGGATGGTCGTTTGCAACGTAGTCAAGCGGGCATGTATGAATGGTATACATGGTATGAACCCTAAAAGCTTCCGAATTGTGATGCCTCACACAATGAGCATTCCAGCCACATCCGTCTTTGTGACAGGCAATGTACACACGGTGTTTATTCGATCGAACAACACGAAAATTGAAATTGTTTTTAATGGCAAGGATCTTTAAAGCTTGTTTTAACAATGTCTTTGATGCATATACATCACCAACCAATACGTCAAACGTGCTGCGGTAATCACGGAGATGAAGCCTGTCAATGTACCGACCCTCATCCGGTATATAAACACCATTATTGTACAGTGATTTTCCGCATGGGGACATTGATCCTTCATTCAAAATGTCCTTCGCACTCCTCTGCGCCACGTCTTCATTCATCTGATTGTCGTCTCGTATATTGGATCCATCCCGTATGTCCTCACAAATAATCTCTAGGTCGTCTGTTACAGCATTAATGTGTCCTTCGGTTGGTATGTCACCACCGTCTTCTACCTCTACCCGTTGTCCATCGGTTGGTATATCACACCCATCTTCTACCTCTTTCCGTTGTCCGTCAGTTGGTATATCACCCCCATCTTGTACCTCTTTCCGTTGTCTGTCTAATGGTATGTCTGGTGGGGTATCAGGTACAATGTTTATACTACATCCACTGTCTCCGTCACTTTCATGCTTCCCTCCTGTTGGAACTTTTTCTTCCGAGCTTTGATACAAATCATCAACGTTACCAAAGATTGTTGTCATATCTTTGCTTTCAATAACCAACGAACACTTCACGCAACCAACGTTCAGAAAGTTAAAAAGAAAGGTACAATCTTCATCATCAACAACCGGTATGTATTTTGCAACGTTGCCTTCGCTTACTAACTCAATATGCATATTGAACTCGGTACTAATATGTAGCAGCTCCGAAATGGCGGCCTTGAACGAGCGTATGTCATGTATAACTGGAACCGAAACCCTACGTGATGAAAATGCACAGTACCTTTTATCCCTATCCCACTTCCCATCTAGCTTTAACTCCAACACCATAGGATCCATCATGTATTTATTGTAAACGGAATACAAACGAAAAAGATGGTAGTAGTAATAAATGAAAAAAAAAAAGAAAAAAGGAGAAAAATTGATTAGAACTACATAATGCTTATATTTATATGGAAGGAATACCAATCTTCTTGAGTAAGCTTCCCCTTAAAATATCTGAAAATCTTCCAAGAGAAGCTACTTCCAAGAGAAGCTACTAATAAACAACATCATGGTCTTGCGTTTTGGAGGGAAACAAAAATTTAAAAAAAAAATAATAAAATAAAGGATGAGAACAGAAGGGCAGCTTGGAAGACAAATGAAAAAAATTGTAATCATTGCTATTTGAGATATGACAGTTTTTCATGACATACTACCAAGGGGTGTTTTGGGGTTTTTTATAAAATAGTTATCCTTTAATGGCTATTATATTGAATAATTAAAAAAGGGGCTATTTCTTGATTTGCAGCCTTAAAAAGTGTCATCCTTATTTTTTTCCCAAAAATATATCAAACTTTAGTTATTTTAAAATAAGATAAAGAAAATGCATTATTAAATGTTATTTCTCTTTTTTAAAAACTGCAAATTTTAAATATAAAATGTGATCAAATGATAAGATAAAACTTGTATTAGATATATATATATTTTCCAAATACGTAGTATTTAGGCACATGTTCTTTTTTCATAAGCTAAAATATTTGAGATTACGTGATATCTAAATATTTATATATGTATTTTTTAATGACCATATTAGGAACTGTCAATTGTCAGTAATTTACCCGCCATTATTACCACTTTACCGTTAACGTCACGTCTTCTCTGTAAAACTGTTAAAAATATATTGGTGGGCCCCAAAAACCAAATCACCTGTTTTATGTTTTTTCCCTACAGTGGTTAACTCTCTCATGCAATTATATTAAGCCACATCATGTAAATGAACACGTGGGAGCTCGATATTCGAGACTTGTATGATAAGAAAGTAAAAGCATCGTAGAGAATCTTTCCCAATCTCCTTACAGTCAAAGTCCAGCAAAGATACCATCAATTGAATAAGAAGACGAATCTAAATTCTAAATATTCCAACTCATTTGCAATTATTTTTTATTTTTAATTATTTCAAATCATTATAACTATTATCAATTAAATTCTTAAGTCCTAATTTTACTTTTCATGTTTTTATGAAAGAGTTTTAATTTAAGAGTAAAATGCAAATAAGATCTTGTGATTTTTGTCAAAAGTATGAACACCTTGTGGTTCCATATTATTTCAATGAGAACCATCTCATTCAATACCATTAATTTTCTTTTAGCCATAACTTTTTCGTTTGAAATTCGATTTAGATGATTCAAGATATTTTAGAATCTTCATTTCGAGTTATATGTCATCATCACTTCAAAACTTTGAAATCGTTAATAAATAAAAGAGTTTATTATCAATAAAATACGAGGTATGATTGATACCATCAACTTTTTTAGTTACTGATAATTTATAAGTTTGAAATAACCATAACGTAGTACTCAAAATGATGATTCTAAAACATCTTGAATCATCCAAATCGGAGTTCAAACAAAAAAATTATGACTAAAAGAAATTAATGGCGTTAAAGGGAAGATATCTCATTGGAATAATATGGAATCACATGGATATGATTTGTCATTTTCAAATTACATGAGGTGTTCATACATTTGGCAAAAACCACATGGGTCTTATTTATATTTTACCCTTAATTTAAATTCTAAATTAAATTACAAGAGACTCGAATCTTCGATCTCATGAGAATGTTTTAAACCTAACTTTTATAAAAAGAGTTATTGTAATATGATTTCATTGTAATTTGTTAACTTCAATATTAAATATTGATTTTAAATAGAAATTAAAAACTATGAAGTTAAAAAATAGCAATCTTAATTCTGATAAAAAAAGAAAGTTAAAAGTTCATTCCCTCAGAGAAATGTAAACTTAAACTGAAAATTAATTATTGAGGGTTTGTTCTTGATAGTTAGTTGGAGTATTTGTTTTTATAATATTTAAATAAAGAACTATTTTTATCTTTTTTTTTAAATAACAGTGAAAAATGAGATAAATATAATTGAGAAGATAAGATAACTTTGTGTGCTGATTTTTTTTTAAATGAATTAGAACCTTGTTTTCATCACAAAGTGCTTGTTAAAAAGAGACATCGATCAAAAATAAATAATTTTATGAAATTGAAGTAAAGATATACATTTCAATATTTGTAGGGTAGCACCAAAAAAGAAACACTTTTAAAAGTCAACTTTTTTTTTCCTAATATTAAAATATCCATAATAATCTTCGTTAATTCACAAACCAGAGGTGGAGGGCTAAACTTGCAATTAATTTTAAGGGTTTTTATACAAATAGCAGAATTAGGTCCAATATTTATATAAATAGTAGCTCAAAATTTTATTTAAAAAATAGTAAAAAAAACTCAAATTCGAGCCTAAAATATTACAAAATTACCACTAGTTTCGCTTAAGTAATCACTGATTTATTTGATTTACATGAATGAGAGTTTTTAAAAAACTGCTATATTTACAAATACTTTTTAAAAATACTATATTTATAAATATGGCAAAAAATTATACTACCCAATGAATTTCCCTTCATTTTATGTATGTTTTGGTCAAAATTCATGTGTACTAACATTGTAATTCATATTTTCCCCCCTCAAATCAATTTTATTTGGTTGGAAGAATTGATTAGGTTTTTATTTTTATTTTATAAACTATATATAAATATATATTAATAAAAACAATTTTAAATATAATATTTTAAAAATTCAAATAAAAATTGTACAAACCACCCTTAAATTATATAGGGGTAAATACAATTACATCTTTAAACTTTTGATTTGAGAAATTGACCCTCAAAAATTAGTAGAGTGTTAAAATTGGATCCATTTAAATTTAATTTTACAATTACTTCCTTAAATTTTGAAATTAGATCCACAAAATACATAGTAGAGACAAGAATACATATATAATGTTAAACGGGTGCCCACATGAACATGATTGGGGTAGAACGAGTGCCCACAGTAACTATTAGTTTTGATCCTCACGAGAATTTTGGGGTAAGATTGGAGAAAAACTATTAGTCTTGACTCTTGACCCTTACGAGTCACGAAGATTTTGGGGACGGGGCCTAAAACAGGATCGGGATAGAACAGGTAATCTACCCTGAATATAATTATAGTAAACCATTCTTCAACATGGTTCATAAGTTCACTATATTTTTTTATATATAATTTTACTAGAAATCTAGTCACTCTATTTTATCTCTATTAAAGAACAATATTTATCTTCCACTAGTCAAAAAGTGTTTTTCCATCTTATTTTTTATTAAATCAGGGGTGATTACAAGTTTAGTAATTTTTTATAATATATATATAAATAATATGATTTAAAAATAATTATAAAAAATTGCATTTTTAAGTGCGTCAATCAGTGATTAGTATTGAATTATATATTTTTATAATAAGTAATCATTATTCAATAATAATCAATGCTAACTTATTAACACAAGTAAAAATTGATATATTTATAAATATTTTTTTATCAATGATATATTTATAAAGACTATATAAAATAAAAAGATAATTTGTCTCAAATAACATAAATTTTCACAGTAATTACTAAAATGTACTGAACTATTTAAAAGATTACTCAAATAATATAATTATAGTTCAATAAATAATTGAACTATATTTTATTATTTTTCATGGATATTTTCAATGAATTTATTAGTTTTTTTTCTTTTTATAGTTCAATAAATTGTTGAACTATAATTATGCTATTTGAGTATTTTTTTAAAAAATGATATTTTAATAACTAATATATAAAAATATGATATTACATAAAAAAAAATAGGAATTAATTTTATTTTTATTTTTTATACAAAATATCAGGAGTGTGGATTGAATTATATTCAACATGTTTTAATTAATGGGTTTTGCGTTAATTGATAGTAGGAATTAACAGTTGTAAGAAGATAATATTAATTTTAAAATTTATGTAGGTAATGACAAATTTGATAATCTCATTCTCAACTACCACTCTCCCCCCATAAACCAAAAAAACAAAAGGGACATTACCTCACTTTATTTTCACTTTTGCCATCCGCTCCAATCCAACGCTCCTCTCTAAATATTAAAAGTTAAAAATGACAATAATAATAATAATCACTAAATTTACAGATAAGTACATAGATCTTGATCCGACCAATAAAAAAGATTCTTTATTTCTTACCAGAAAAAGGGAAGCTTCAACGTAACATTATCTAAATAGTGGTTATAACTCAAATGTTTAGATATTAATACGCTACTCATAAAATTAAAAGTTCGAGTCTCCGGTCACGTCTAGAATACAAACATTGAGTGGATTGTCATTTCATGTTCCCTCAAACTGTTGTAAGAACTTTCTTTCTTTCACCACCTCTCATTCAGGGCCCCTTTTCAAGTCTCTTCAATTATTGTTAAAACTTTGAAATTTACTCTCACCCACCTTTTGTTTTCCCCCTTTTTTTTTCTTCTACACCACACCCACTTGAGAATTCTTTAGCTTTTTATTTTATTTTATTTTTTTGAAAATTTTTTGTGCTTATTGTTCACACTTTCTTGTCTCTCTCTCTCTCTGTTGCATATATTCTGGGGTTTGTTTTCCTTTTTCCATCAAAGGGTACTTCCATACTTCCATATGTGCCAAATTTAGCTTTTGTTCCCCTCAAGTTCATCACTTTTGATCTTGGGTTTTGTAAGAAACTGCTCCATTTCACTGATTTCTAGAAAAGAATGTTGTTTTATATTGAAATTTGAAGTTTGTTTTCTGTCTCTGAGTGTTAATATTGATTAGTAGATGAGGAAGTGAGTCATTTCGTTGTTATATTTTCTTGGTTTTTGGTTTTTTTTTTTTTTTTCCATTTTGTTTGATTTTCTCTTTGCTGTTTGGAGGAAAGGAAAAGTTGTTTTTTTGTACTTGAATATTGCATTTCGTTTAAAAGGATCAATTGCTTTTTTTCCCCCATTTTTTTTAAGCAAACAAATGTTCATTTGTGAAGAGAAAGAACAGATCTTATTCAAAACTGTTATGGAATCCATGAAATCATCATCCCCTGTGGGATCAAACTTAGATTCCTCAAACGGGCTGTCTCCGGCTTCGGTGTCATCCGATTCACCACCGCTGCCTTCTATTTATACTGATGTCAATGTTGTTCCAGAGCATAAGAAGACTGAGCTTCAACAATCAATATTGAATCTAGAAGGTAAGGTTTTTATCCAGAGTTATAACAATTGGTTTTAGTTGTCATTTTTTAACAACTCATTGTTGGCTTGATTGGCTTGATTTACCAGGTGAAATTGAACAATTGAGATTGAAGCTGAGGCTGTCGGATAAAAAGCGGAGAGAAGCGTTGAATAAGATTTTAGACATTAAAGGTAGTGATGACTGCTGATCAATAATGGGGGTTTCTTGTTAATGCCATTATCATGACCTTGTAATTTGATCCTCTTTTCAGGCAGCATTCGGGTGTTTTGTCGAGTTCGTCCATTCCTATTGACAGATCGGAGAAGAATCTGTGAGCCCATATTGCTAGAACAGGAGAAGATTGTGGTACGGTCATCTGGAACTAGAAAGGACTTTGAATTTGACAAGGTTTTCTCTAAAGATGCATCCCAAGGTTAGCACTAACTTCGATACGTGTTCTTTGAGTACGATATTTTGATTGGATTTTGTATTCAAGTTCAAGCTAGAACTTCATTCTTGAAAAAAATGTGTAGAGGAAATTTTTGTGGAGGTTGAACCTATTCTCCAATCTGCTCTCGATGGTCGAAATGTATGTATACTAGCTTTTGGTCAAACAGGCACGGGCAAGACATATACCATGGTCAGTAAAAAGGCATTTCAGTCATGTTGAGGAAATTCTAGTGTTTCATTATTGATAATTGATGAAGTGACATGCCAACAGGATGGTAAAATGGAGCAGCCGGGAATAGTCCCTCGTGCACTTGAAATGCTCTTTCATCAATCCTCGATTGGTTCTTCATCTACTTTTACATTTTCCATGAGTATGTTGGAAGTTTACATGGGGAGTCTCAGAGATCTGCTGGCCCCGAAAGCAGCCTCACGGACTTACGAAAGATGGTAATACCATAATCAGTAAAAAATTCTAAATACAAGTAATGAGCCGATAATCAATCGCTTACTTTGATTCGGCTAACTCTACTCTATTACAGCAATCTCAACATTCAAACAGATAAAAAGGGATTGGTGGAGATCGAGGGTTTAACAGAAGTGCCGATTCCAGATTTTGAAAAAGCGAAATGGTGGTATAATAAGGGAAGGCGGGTTAGATCTACTGCCTGGACTAATGTAAATGAAACATCTAGCCGATCACACTGGTGCGTTCCATATCTAGTTAGTCTTTCCCAACCTGTTCTGTGGATTATTTTGGCTTGATAATTACGTTATCTTCTTAGCTTCATATATCTAGCTTAACGAAGGTCACCATTTATCGATGCGTGGATGCTTTGAAAGATAAGACTGAAGTAAGCAAACTATGGATGGTTGATCTTGGAGGAAGTGAGAGATTGTTGAAAACCGGCGCATGTGGTCTAACGCTTGACGAGGGAAGAGCAATAAATCTTTCTCTCTCAGCTTTGGGTGATGTTATTGCAGCTCTAAGGAGGAAGAAGGGCCATGTCCCTTACAGGCAAGTTTTCTGTTAGAGATCCACATTTTTCTTCTGGGATTGGATAAAGATGGTGGGGATTGTTAATTTTACCATTCCCAGATATTAACTTTCGATTCAATCTCTCCTGAGTTCTGTATTGGTTTCTTTGGTTGCAGAAATAGCAAGCTAACTCAAATTCTCAAAGATTCCCTGGGTATGTTCTTTATTTATTTTTCCTTACAGATTGTCTGAGTTTGTGAATGTGCTAAGAAAAGCAAAAGAAAAAAGTATTGTGATAGCTTGAGTTGATGTTACTTGTATCTGAAGAATGTGTATCTCACACCACAGAAAGTACCATTACCATTGGCATGATTAAGATTCTCATATAATCAAAGAATTTTTTTTTTCTTTTCAAAAATAGCATTTTACGAATTCATATTTCAAAAATAACAAAAGTTTTTCAAAATTTCTTGAATAACATCTTTCTTCCCCTTGGCTCAAAGCAAGCATGGAAACCAAACCCAAATGTAATTTGTGAAATTTTTCAAAACATTTGCTATTTTTGAAAATACCTATTCAAAAAATGCTAGTAGTAATTCTTCCATTATCTTTAATGAAATGGGCTTTTGAGCTTATCTTTTCGGGAAAAAAAAATTATGTGCTAGTAATAATGTTAGGACCTTTTATGACCCATGTATTGTGATTTCCTGCTGTCTAGTTATGAATTTATACTCTGAAATTATTATTTTTGAAGTATCCAAAGAATCAATTTCACTTCCATGTGATTTTTAAGTGAGACAGAATCCATCTCGCTATCATGCGATATTTGCCAAAATTCTCCCTAAAATATTTCCACTGAAGTTCCTTTTAATGATATGTATAGGTGATGGTTCAAAGGTGTTGATGCTTGTGCATTTAAGTCCATCTGGAGAAGACGTCGGGGAAACGATATGTTCATTAAGTTTTGCAAAGAGAGCACGGGCAATAGAGACGAGCAGAGACTTACATGAGGTAAAATTCTTAAAATTCTCAATATTTTTCATACGTAATTGCTGGATATTTTTTAGAGTTGGCCCTGCACCTTTTTAATTTAGGACTTGAAGAAGCAAAGAGAAAAAAGAATTGCAGAACTTGATGAAAACATGAAGGAAGGTCAAGAGGAATGTCAAAAAATCAGGAACCAGTTGCAGAAAGCTGAGTTTCTACTGAATGAAAACAAAAAACTATTTTCTACTGATCATCATCCTTGTGTCGAAGCTCAGGAGACGAACCAAATCGGTCCCAGGAAAGAAGAGCAAAAGGAAGTTATTGCCACGCCCCGGAAATCTAAAATTTCAAACAGAAGTAACTTTTCCAATTCTTTGCCTCGTTTCATGACTTCTACAATGGCAAGTCGCCAAAGGAAAAATGCATCTGAAAACAAAGTGACTGAGAGAGCCAAGAGTTTGAGATATGGAATGAGAAGCTCCGTTCAGTTCTCAAGTTCTCAGTCTATGAGTTACTCAGATTTCCGTATCAGAGCAAGTTTACAAATTTCAAACAAAAAGTCACGTTATGCAGAGCCGGATGCTCTTTCAACAGAAACGCCTAAAGTCAATGGCTCGGATATGAAAAAAGATGCATTGCCATTTCCACTGCCGCAAAGCAAATTGGTAACTTCTTCTGATCCAAACTTTAGAGTCACTCTTTCTCGTCATCGAAGAAGGATGTCTGATCTAATTTAACTTTCGATGGATGGGAAAAGTTTGCTGATATGAGATTCTTGTCAACCTTTTCTTTTTACAGTTTTTCTTTGTGTTTATTGGAATGATTGTTTTGGTGATTTCATGTGTGAAATAGAGTTAGCAAAAAGGAACACCAAAAAAAAAAAAAAAAAAGAGTTATAGGAGGTTCCTTATTTTGACTAATTGGCTGTTGGCTTTGAGGATCTGTTCATATTTTTACATGATCCTTGTGTATCTGTAGTCTTTTAGGCTCTGTTTGGTCTGGTTAACTTTTTGTTAACATGATATTTGTAACTCATACAATGATGGTGACTTTGACTTTATTTTTTTAAATAACTTCGTTGGGTTTTTTTTTGGAGATATTACATGAGGAAGCTCGAACCTTTGATCTTAAGGGAGGGAACACTACCCACGATATTATCCTTACGAGTTTCTCAACGTCAAGTGTGTAATTGTCATGTGAGATTAGTTGAAGTGTGCGTAAGTTAGCCCGGACATTCACAAATATAATCAATAAAAAAGGGAGTCCACGTTTCTAATCAATTGACTAGGCAACTTTGCTTACATGTACTATTACTGGATAGTGTGCTTGCTGCTATTACTGGATTGCTACAAAGAAAGTACTGATATTTTGCTTTGGGTTCCTCACCCTCTTTCTAAAACATGTACTATTATTAGTACATTTTTACAGTAGGGAAAAAAAATTATTTGCTTGCTGCTCTGCTATTATTGGATAGGTCCAGAAGTTCTGTTATTTTGCACTGGATTCCTCTCTCTCAGTGCGTTTTGGTCTGTTACTTAAAATTTAGGGATAAAGGTAAATCAACTTGTGGTTCAAAACAGGTTCTAAAACATCTATGTAGTAACATTGTAAATCATACATCTTCGTCGGTTAGTTTTAACAATTTCGAAGACATATTTTGTCTACGTTTATCACGTATTCCCCTCTCATTAGATTATGTCATTGTTAATGAATTGAAAATTTTAAAACTCACACACAATTATTAAAAATTTCCAATTATTTCAATAGAATTGGAAAAATATTATAGAAGTAGAATAAATATGTATATCAAAATTGTTAAATTAACCATTAAAGAGACATGTTTTGTAATTTTATAAATCATCATCTCGAATTGAAAGAAGTAGCAAAAAAAAAGTGAACCTTTGTAGCCTTTTTATAATGTCGAGTTCGAAGATTCTCGACGTTGAGTTTCGTCAATTTAGATGTATGTCAAATTTATTTTGGTTATAATTATTTTTTGTTTGACCTCTGAGTAATTTGAAATGCATTAGAATCGTTTTTTAGATCATACTTTGAAATTTTAAAACATTAGGTTTGATAGAATAGAAGTTTGTAGAACTAATAATATCATTTTTTAATGATGATAAGCTAATATTTTAATATTATTTATAGTGTTTGAGAGTGCTCAAAGTTTTCATATTTTAACATTTACGAATCACTTGAAATGGTGGTCAAATGTAAAAGTCAGTAAAACTTGTTTTAAGTATCAGTTAAAAAACGAAGAATAAATAAAATGTAGGAAGAAAGAAGGAAAAAAAAGTGATTCAAAGGGTATTGATGTATTTTCACGTCCAAAAATTAAAAATTAATATTTATTTTAGTTTTTAAAAAAGTTGGGTCATGCAATGTTAAGTTAACCATCCTTTTCGGCAATGAGTTAATTTTAGTAATAGACGAATTAATGTTGTTTATTTTAAAAAAACACAATCTTTTATATATATATCAAATCTATTAAAAACCACCACCGGTTAATTGTGAAAAGGAAAATTTCCACAATTGTAATCTAATTAATGAGATATAGTTATTAGGAGAAATAAAAAGGTAATAAAGTAAACACTGAAATCGGAATTCACCAGAATCGCCACCATAAATGGTGTTTTATGAGTAAATATGATATTAATATGAAACAACCATTAAAATTGAAATTCGATGCATTAAAATGGTTATTAGTGTAATTAATTCTTTGACAATTATCCCATAAAATTAGTTGGATGTCAAGTTTTCAAATAAATCTTAAATGATTTATCCAAAAAGAACAACAACGAGTAAACTAAACCAAACAATTATAATTTTTTTATATTAAAAAAAATTCTAAGATAAAAAAACACGTCTCTTGTTTTTATAAGTGCTTAACAGTAATTCGATCAGTAATGAGCCATACTTAGCTGCTCAATTTTTAGGACCGTTCAGACTAACAGAATAAAACAATAGCACGTTCTCGACACTTTTAAAAGCATAAAGATGAATCTTACACAATCTAGAAGGATAGCACAATTTAACCCATAAAACATTTAAGGGTACATTTGGTTGATCGGTCAAGAAGAACAGGTGTTTATATCCCAATTTTGAAATTTGGGTTAAGTTTTTTTTTTAAGGGCAAAATGAAACTCTTTTCATTGATAGGGTGAAAAGAAACAAAAGCCAAGGAGAAAAGAAAAGAAAAACCAGCAAATTACAAAAATGTTCTCCAATTTTCATAAATAACAGAAGAAGCGCAATAATAAAAAAATTAGATAGTGACGATTAGTGAGCCCCATGGAGAAGCGCCCCTCAAACACCTCATGCTGCGACCTTTCTTTATCCTAAAAAAATTATTTGATTCCTTTTCATCGAAATTCCCTTCAATAAAGCTCTGAAAACGTTGATTCAATAATTTTAACTTCTATTTTGAAAGGATGATTGTGACAACCCGACACCATTTAAAACACATAACGCAGTTTGCAACGGAAAAACAATAATTTTACGGAAAATTTGTGTGGTTCCATTTGTATTTTTGATAAACCGAAACCTGTTTACATGTTCCACAACAGAGAAAACGATAAAACACGCAAATCATAAGTTTTATAGACCATAACTACTCAAAACAAGTTTAAGACCCCAAAGGGAAAAGCTCTTTCGAGCGCAAGACACGACCACATCATATACAATAACAAAAGACTCGTAGGCGCCTAAATCCATATCCTCGTATCATTCTGGTTGGTCAAGCTGCACCGCAACCTCTAGCTCGCTCACTCTCTCGAGGCATACCTGAAATGTTGTAATGTAGCAACATTAGCAAAACGCTAGTGAGAAAACAACGAATAGTAAATAATGATAAGTACTCATATCTCAATCAGAAATGTGTCCAATGTCATGAGTAAACCATGCTTTTCTTTTACTTATTTCTAGGAGCAAACTACACTTTCATTAGGATTCGGTGAAGAACTTGGTAACTAAACGTTCATTCAAGCTACAAAACACTAAGTATCTAATTCAAAGATTCGGGTAGGTAGTAAAACACACGCTTTCTCGAATTGATTTCAAACCACACGCTTACACGGATATAAAGCACACCACACACTTACTCAAATATGAAGCAAATCACATGCTTACACGGTTATCAAGCAAATCACATGCTTACACAACTACAAAGCAAATCACATGCTTCCCCGATTAATTAACAAATCACATGCTTATACGGTTTAAACGTACTATTCCCCTTGGATAGCACTACGTACCGAATCCCATCGCTTAAAGAATATGCATAACCAAATGCACCTTGTACATAGTCTTAACCCAATCTCTCTCAATGCAAAAAAAAAAAGTTAAAGGCTCAATGACCGACTCTTCTCAAGCTAACTAACTTCACGTGAGCAAACTCGCTACCTAAACCTTCTAACTAACGCACCCTTAATAAGATTAACTAAAGAAACTAATCTCTCAAGCTTCTCCGACTTCCAATCCACTTAGAGAAAAGTATAACGCTCAACTTCGAGCTAGCATTAACAGCTGCGACGTGAGAGCAAAACATTATTTACAACTCGCTTTAATCTCAGACTACACCATTCGCCGGATGGGTTATCGATTGCTCGTGGGTCAAAACCTACAAGTAAATCGAGTATTCAGATGTGTTAAACTACCAAATAACGTACAACCATTTCTTAACAAAAGAAACGACAAAACAACCCGGTAAAAGGTAAGGACTCTAGGCCAAAGCAAAGGGAAGAGGTCTCACTTCTAATTTCCGATTTCTTGTATTTAAAGGCATCCCGGGTGGTTTAAAGTAAGCTAAGGCTTGATAATTTCAATAGGTAACACTTTCGCAAACTCACATTCATAATCCCCCACCAAAACTCAAGGCAAAAACAGAATTTGGATAAGAAAATAACACCCACAACAGTCACAGTTCAAAGTAAAGACAAGGGCTCGGGTTTTCGTTCAACTTGGGGTCGAGGTTAAAGGAAATAAACTTGGTTTTGAGGGTTTTTCTTAGCTAGAAATCGCAACTAACTCAAGGGGGAAAGGATTTGAAGCTTGAATCAAAGATTGGAAAAGAGGAAAAACACTGAAACTCATTTTCCTTAAATTCTTTCTCACCGCGTAACTTCCAAATCTTGCACGGGTTGGGTCGATTGATGGAATGGGTAGAAAGTTCTTGTCGAGCTCTTTCCAACGAGACCAGAACCAATGGAAACGATCGAGAAACGGCGATGGAAAACCCGGATCTCCCTCTCCTCTTCTTGGCCGCAGGTGGGGGGGCTGCTACTGCTCTTTCTTTCTTTTTTTGCTTTTGTTTTGCTAAAAGGAAGAGTGTTGGTCTTAAAAGAAGAGAAATGAAAAGACTAAAATGCCCTCCAAACTTCTTCCTAAGGAAAACCGTCCCGTGCTCGTTAACTTCCGTTTCTAAACATAAATCTACCCAACCATTTCTAAAGTGCTCCAACAATGGAACTAATTAAATTATACTAACCACAACTACATAACTTAGTAAAATAAAAAAACAAAAAAACATTAGAATAAAATAAGTAAAAAACGTCAGCAAAGTCTTTCGCCACACGCAAAGCATCTAAAGTAGGCACACTAACTGATGTGTCTACTACACTGGCAAGATAGCCCCACACACCATCATTCAATAGTGCTTTAGCCTGAAACACCGAGATAGTTGCTGGAGTCGCTCTACCTCGAGTCCCACGAAATTGAAACTAGTCCCACACGGACCAATAAAATCTACAAATTTCTCACTACAATCTATCCTAGCATGATTAAGAGAAAGTCAATCCATACCTAAGATAATATCGAAATGCCCGCATACAAGAAGCAGCCTAAAACACTCAACTCGTCAGAACGAATGACTCTACTCACAATAACATATTTTCCCAGTGGAGTGGTAACATTCAAATCATACCCCAAAGACTCGATCTCGAAAGTAGCCGACTCGACAAACCCAGTAGATATAAAGGAATGGCTAGCTCCTAAGTCAAATAAAACAAAAGCAGAATGTCCTATAAAAGTCAAAGTACCTGTGACAACAGTGCCTGATGCCTCGGCATCCTCTCACGTAGTTGCAAACACACGAGCCTGCTGCTGGGTTTGTGGTGGTGGGCTATGCTGCTGATTTGATCTGGTCTGGCCTTTACCTCCAACCTGGCTTCGCCCCTGACCCTGCTTATGGCCTTGGCCTTGAAGCATGCCATGGCCTCGACTCTGATCCTGACCACTACGCAGCCGTGAGGCCTGAAATGTCGGGCAATACTGTCTAATGTGTCCCACCTGACGGCAGTGATAACATTTCTGCACAAGTGTGGCAATATGGCATAGGAGCAACCTGAGCTCTAGGCTGACTTATCTGCCCCGAGTAAGCCTACGATCCATTCGATACCCCGCTCTTACCTTGAATATGCCTCTGTGTCTGAGTCCCTCGCCCTGAATGATCATCTTCAACCTTCCTTTTCTGCGATGAAAACTGTGCAGCTGCCATCTCAGCTTTCTTCTCGAAGGGCCCGATATCCAAAGCCAATGCAAGACTCAAGGCTTCCGCATAAGTGGCAGGTCGCAAGGCCCGTACTTGCCCTCGAAGATCTTCTCTCAACCCCACAACAAACCTCTTCTTCTTATTTTTAAGGTTGGCAATGTGGCCTGTGGCGAATCTGGATAACCGATCAAATTCTCTCTCGTACTCCACCACAGATCGGTCTCCTTGTTTCAAGGCACCCTATCGCATGGCACCGACTGAGCTGAAAGAGCTCAAGAGCCAGTTGCAAGAGCTTATAGATTTGGGACTCATTCGCTCAAGTGTATCACCTTGGGGAGCACCTGTTCTTTTTGTAAAAAAGAAAGATGGCTTGATGAGGTTGTGCATTGACTATCGGGAATTTAATCGAGTTACGGTGAAGAATAAATATTCATTGCCCAGGATAGAGGATTTATTTGATCAATTGAGGGGATCCACCGTCTTTTCGAAGATAGATCTTCGATCAGGATATCATCAGTTGAGAATCAGATATGAGGATATTCTGAAAACGACTTTCAGGACACAATATGGCCATTACGAGTTCGTTGTTGTGTCTTTTGGCCTTACTAACACTTCAGCCGTGTTCATGGACCTTATGCATACAGTATTTATGAGATTTCTTGACTCCTTTGTCATTGCGTTCATTGACGACATACTGGTATATTCTGAGACCGAGGAGTTGCATGCTATGCACCTGGAGAAGGTTCTGACGGTGTTACGTAGCGAGAAACTTTATGCAAAGTTCTCAAAATGTGAGTTCTGGTTGAAAGAGGTAGCATTCTTGGGACATGTGGAGTCAAGTAGGGGGATTTCTGTTGATCCTTCCAAGATCGAGACAGTCAATAGTTGGCCTAGACCGACTAATGTGGCAGAGATACGAAGTTTTCTTGGACCTGCGGGCTACTATAGACACTTTGTTCAAGACTTTTTCAAAATTGCATCAGCTTTAACTCATTTGACCAAGAAGGGAGTGAACTTTGTGTGGACCCGAGAGTGTGAAGAGAGCTTTGAAGAGCTCAAGAAGAGACTTGTAACGACACTAGTGTTAGTGTCACATGATGGATCTGGTGGGTTGACAGTATATACTGATACTTTGAAGAAGGGGTTAGGATGTGTGTTGATGCAACACGGGAAGGTTATCGCCTATGCTTCCCGACAATTGAAGGAACATGAGAAGAAATACTCGACGCATGATATGGAGTTGGCAGCTGTGGTTCATGCATTGAAGTTATGGCGACACTACTTGTACGGAGAGAAAATCTTGATATTCACCGACCATAAGAGTCTCAAGTACTTCTTCACACAGAAATAGTTAAACGTAAGGCAACGTCGATGGTTAGAGCTCGTGAAAGACTATGATTGCGACATTCAGTACCATCCTGGTAAAGCCAATGTAGTGGCAGATGCATTTAGTCAAAAGACATCACATTTATCGACTTTACCGACAAGGCTGAAATGGGAAATGGAGCGGGCTGAGATAGCTTTTCTCATAGCCGAGGTGACGGTGAGTTTGGCTAGTATGACGGTGGGGCCTCCTCTAAGACAGAGAATGATCGAGGTACAAAGAAGTGAGGCTCACTTACAGGCAGGCTTCCGGGAGGCAGAGTTAAATATGCCAAGCCATTTCACTTTCGCGACTGATGATGCCCTGATGTATCGAGGAGGCTCTGTGTGCCTTTGGGATTGACCTTCAGGAAGGAATTGTTGGAGGAAGCTCACAATTCTATCTTTTCTGTACGTACAGGTAGTACTAAGATGTACAGGGACATGAGACAACACTACTGGTGGCCCGGAATGAAGCATGAAATTGCAGACTATGTGAGTAAGTGTCTAGTTTGCCAGCAGGTCAAAGTTTTGAGAAAAAGTTCACCAGGAATCCTTTGAGCGTGCCTGAGTGGAAATGGGAGGAGATTTCCATGGATTTCATCAGCGGACTGCCAAGAACGTCGAATGGTTTCGATACTATTTGGGTAATCGTAGACCGCTTGATGAAGTCTGCCCATTTTATACCTGGGAAGATTACTTATCCTGTCGAAACTTGGGCACAGTTGTACCTACGGGAGGTTGTGAGACTCCATGGCATACTCGTGAGAATCGTTTCGGATCGAGACACTCGTTTTGTTTCAAAGTTTTGGTGTAGTTTGCATTCTGCCATGGGTACGGGCCTCGACTTTAGCATAACTTTTCATCCCCAAACCGATGGGAAAACAGAGAAGGTGGATCAGATTCTGGAAGACATGTTAAGAGCTTGCATACTTGACTTTAGTGGCAGCTGGGATTCTCATTTATATTTGATAGAATTCACCTATAACAATAGCTACTAAGCTACCATTGAAATGGCACCTTTTGAGGCGCTCTATGGAAGAAAGTGTAGGTCGCCAGCTCATTGGGATGAAGTTGGTGAGAGAAAACTACTAGGCCCGGAGTTGGTACAAATGACGAGTGAGTCAATCACTCTTATTAGGGAAAGGATGAAGGTAGCCCAAAGTAGTCAGAAGAGTTACGCTGATGAGAGGCAAAGTTAAGTCCTAGGTTCATTGGCCTTTTTGAGGTGTTGGAACGAATTAGCTTAGTGGCGTATCGTTTAGCCCTGCCACTGAATTTGTCAGCCGTGCATAACGTTTTCCATGTATCGATGCTCAGGAAGTACGTAGGAGACCCTTCTCATATCATTGATCACGAGCCAGTGTCGCTGGATGCTAACTTATCCTATGAGGAGGAGCCAGTTGAGATTCTAGCTACTGAGCAGAGGGTATTGAGAAACAAGATGATAGACTTGGTAAAAGTCCTTTGGAGGAACCAAGTGTCGAAGGAGGCTACATGGGAACAGGAATATGATATGCGGGCGAAATACCCTCACCTTTTCTTTTAGAGAGCTTGTTTTCGGGGACGAAAAGTCTTTTTAGGAGGATAGACTGTAACGTCTCGCATTTTTTTTAGGTGATTTTACTTATTTTATTCTCTAATGTTTTTTTTTAATTTTATTTTACTAAGTTTTGTAGTTTTGGTTAGTATAATTTAATTAGTTCCATTGTTGGAGAACTTTAGAAATGGTTGGGTAGATTTATGTTTAGAAACGAAAATTAACGAGAACGAGACGATTTTCCTTAGGAAGAAGTTTGGAGGGCATTTTAGTCTTTTCATTTCTCCTCTTTTAAGACCAACAATCTTCCTTTTAGCAAAACAAAAGCTAAAAAAAGAAAAAGAAAAAGCAGTAACAGCCCCCCCCCCCCCACCAGCGGCCAAGAAGAGGAGAGGGAGATCCGGGTTTTCCGTCGCTGTTTCTCGATCGTTTTCGTTGGTTCCAGTCTCGTTGGAAAGAGCTCGACAAGAACTTTCTACCCATTCCATCAATCGAACCAGCCCGTGCAAGATCTGGAAGTTACGAGGTGAGAAAGAATTTAAGGAAAATGGGTTTTAGTGTTTTTCCTCTTTTCCAATCTTTGATTCAAGCTTCAAATACTTTCCCCCTTGAGTTAGTTGCGATTTCTAGCTAAGAAAAACCCTCAAACCCAAGTTTATTTCCTTTGATCTCGACCCCAAGTTGAACGAAAACCCGAGCCCTTATCTTTACTTCGAATTGTGACTGTTATGAAAGGATGATTTACTAAATTAGCGGAATTTATTTAGTAACACAAATTAACACTTAATTTAGGATCTATTAATATCATGCAATTTGTGATAAAAACACGAAGAACATGTAGATTCATGCTTTATTTTCGAAAATTAAAACCGGAACTTACATTGATTGATTAATGGAAAATCGGTTGGAGGTTTCTTTACAGCATCAAATCCTCAGCAACACCGGATCTTCTATGCTATATCCCGATCGATCAAACGAAATCCGATTGTGGGATCGAACTTAAGAAGAAATTGGGAAGAAGAAAAATATTTTCTTCCTAATAACACTAGGAATTTCGGCCAAGGGAGGGAGAAGGGAAGAAGAGAGAGTTCCAACTTTCTATGGAATTGAATTGTGTGATTTATGAATAACCCAACCCTCCTATTTATAGAAAAATAGGAATCCTAATCACATTAGGATTAATCTATAGAGATAAATACAAAAAGAAAAAAGATTATCTCTTTCCTTTATCTAGCAATTTCGAAAATGCCTTGGATAAATAGGAGATTATTTTATTTTCTTTATTTTTATTTATCTTGGGTAAATAAATCTATGTAATTATTTTAGGATATAATTCAAACAATTATCTCCTCAAAATACATGTCATGGCCGATTTTATCATCATATAATAAAAAATAAATACAATTTATTTAATTAATTATTTTGGGCCAATTCCAATTGGGTTCATTAATCCAATTGGGCTTAAAATTCTCTCTTAAATTAATAAGTCCAACTTAATTAATTTATTTATTAATTACCATTTAAATAAAATATTTTATTTAAATAATATTAATATTTTCTCCCGACTAAATAATATCCAATTTATATTTAATTATTAATTTCCATTTAAATAATTTTCATTATTTAAATAATTAATAATAAATATAATAATTATTAATTTCCATAAATTCATTATTTAATTAATAATTTTATTGACAATATTTTATTATTAATTTAATTAATTTTAATTATTAATTTCTGTTTAAATATAATTATTTAAACAATTAATAATTGTTAATTAATTTCAAATTATTAATTACCATTTAAATATACTCAATATTTAAATAATTAATAATATTTCATTATTAATTTCATGTTTAAATAAACTCATTATTTAAACAATTAATAATATTTATATTAATTACCGTTTAAATATACTCAATATTTAAACAATTAATATTGCCTATTTTAAGTAATTCACTTTACTTAAAATTTCCATTTCTTCTACTTGATTTCGCGACTACGATATTTGGGCTAGCATGGACCCGATGGACCTATAGATCATGGGCTTAATAATTAGTCAATTAAGTGATTAACACATAATCAGTTAATTACTTATTATCTAACTATGAATAATTCCACTATAGATTCATAGCTGAACTCCCCTCACTATAGATGAGTTATTGTCCATTTAGTTTATCATTATTTATATCTGTGATATATCCTTCACGTGGAACCCTCATAATTACAGGTGGATAAATTTACCGTTTTGCCCCTGTAATTACCGCTTTATCCTTGTGTTCTCGCTGATTCTCCAATGAACTTTATCTTTAGTCGATCTAGAGATAAGATACTTCTGTGATCAATAGAAGTCGTGACGTCACTTGTTCATGTCTCGAATCAGTACATCAAGGGAGTTTCCTAAAGTTCCTAAAATGTTTAGGTATCGCACTGATACCGTTGATTTATAGGAAAGTTATGAATTCCATCTCATGAAAATGAGTTCCCAGCTACTTATCTAGTCATGTTCCCAAAACAGGAGTGTATTGAGCGTTCTTACAGATCACTCTCAACTATTTGAATCAAAGAACATAACTCCACAAATAGGAGTCCGCATTTCACTCAGGATTGAGATCTATCACGGTTGATAAACTTAGTTTGATATTCGATTATTTCTCGTAAACGGTACTAATGAGAAATTTGATCGAACATCGTGGTCCTGTCTTATACAATCAACATTGCATATGATACTTCCATTTCATGTCTCCCAAATGAATGATCAGGATTAGATCATTTGTCTATAAACAAAATGCGAAGCTATCAACAGTGTTACCAGGATAAGGTTCCCAGACGTTATCCATTTACTGTAGACACTTTTAAGTTACTCATCTCGACTTTAATCCTCTCGTATGACTCACATACTAAGTCGTGATTTCATAAGAGTAACTTAGGGTTTACTATTTGAATGTTTGATATTTATATTTCCATATATTCCTAATATCATTAATTGAATCAATCTAGATAATATAAAGAACTTATGTTTATTTATTTAATTTATTCTTAATAAATTATTATTATTAAATAATTACAAGTTCTAGGACACCATTCCTAACATGTTATGGGTGTTATTTTCTTATACAAATTCTGTTTTTGCCTTGAGTTTTGGTGGGGGATTATGCATGTGAGTTTCCAAAAGTGTTACCCATTGAAATTAGCAAGCCTTAGCTTACTTTAAACCACCCGGGATGCCTTTAAATACCAAAAAATCGGAAATTAGAAGACCTCTTCCCTTTGCTTTGGTCGAGAGTCCTTACCTTTTACCGGGCTATTTTGTCGTTTCTTTTGTTAAGAAATGGTTGTACGTTATTTGGTAGTTTAACACATTTGAATACTTGATTTACTTGTAGGTTTTGACCCACGAGCAATCGATAACCCATCCGGTGAGTGGTGTAGTCTTATGCGCTCAAAAGGTGAGATTAGAACGAGTTGTAAATAATGTTTTGCTCTCACGTCGCAGCCGTTAATGCTAGCTCGAAGTTGAGCGTTATACTCTTCTCTAAGTGGATTGGAAGTCGGAGAAGCTTGAGAGATTAATTTCTTTAGTTAATCTTATTAAGGGTGCGTTAGTTAGAAGGTTTAGGTAGCGAGTTTGCTCACGTGAAGTTAGTTAGCTTGAGAAGAGTCGGTCATTGAGCCTTTAACTTTTTTTTTTTGCATTGATAGAGATTGGGTTAAGACTATGTACAAGGTGCATTTGGTTACGCATATTCTTTAAGCGATGAGATTCGGTACGTAGTGCTATCCAAGGGGAATAGTACGTTTAAACCGTATAAGCATGTGATTTGCTAATTAATCGAGGAAGCATGTGATTTGCTTTGTAGTTGTGTAAGCATGTGATTTGCTTGATAACCGTGTAAGCATGTGATTTGCTTCATATTCGAGTAAGTGTGTGGTGTGCTTTATATCCGTGTAAGCGTGTGGTTTGAAATTAATTCGAGAAAGCGTGTGTTTTACTACCTACCCGAATCTTTGAATTAGATACTTAGTGTTTTGTAGCTTGAATGAACGTTTAGTTATCAAGTTCTTCACTGAATCCTAATGAAAGTGTTGTTTGCTCCTAGAAATAAGTAAAAGAAAAGCATGGTTTACTCATGACATTGGACATATTTCTGATTGAGATATGAGTACTTATCGTTATTTACTATTCGTTGTTTTCTCACTAGCGTTTTGCTAATGTTGCTACATTACAACATTTTAGGTATGCCTCGAGGGAGTGAGCGAGCTAGAGGTCGTGGTGCAGCTTGACCAACCGGAATGATACGAGGATATGGATTTAGGCGCCTACGAGTCTTTTGTTATTGTATATGATGTGGTCGTGTTCTGCGCTCGAAAGAGCTTTTCCCTTTGGGGTCTTAAACTTGTTTTGAGTAGTTATGGTCTATAAAACTTATGATTTGCGTGTTTTATCGTTTTCTTTGTTGTGGAGCATGTAAACGGGTTTCGGTTTATCAAAAATACAAATGGAACCACGCGAATTTTCCGTAAAATTATTGTTTTTCCGTTGCAAACTGCGTTATGTGTTTTAAATGGTGTCGGGTTGTCACAATGACCATAACTCCTGTTGTTCCTAAAAAATGGAGAGCTTCCACGTAAGCAACGAACTTAGAGTATGAGACGAGTCGGATGTAGTGCGCTGCAGTGGAGGTGTTGCGTAGGCGATGAGCTGAGTAGTTGATGAGCACTGTATGTACCTGCACAGAAAACAAAGAGACCACCGATATGGTGCCGGCCTAACACCCTTCGATGCTAAAGTCAGAGCAAGCAGAGCTAGTGTGCCAGAGAGAATTATAGTACAATTAGTTACCTAATTAATGAATTTCTTCTCATATTTATATGAGAGGAGGTTGATGACATCGTGCCACGTGTCGCATCGGGATTGGGCCACGTGTTGCTTCCCAACGACGTGCAGCTTGTTGGTCATGTCACGTGTCATCTTTTGATTGGATATCAATATAATGTAGTTTTTTGGTCTTAGATGACATAGACGTAGACTTCCAGGCGATGTAGACGTAGCCCCCCAGATGACGTAGACGTAGACTTCCAGGCGATGTAGACGTAGCCCCCCAGATGACGTAGACGTAGCCTCCCAGACGACGTAGACGTAGCCTCCCAAACGACGTAGTCGTAGCCTCCCAGATGACGTAGTCGTAGCCTCCAAGGCGACGTAGACATAGCCTTCTAGGCGACGTAGACATGTCGATTGCCCATTCTTTGAACCAGTGAGAAATTCCACGTGTACTGACATGTCACCCCACAACAACTCCATTTAGGGATGTTTTTCCCACTATCCTTATGGAGAACCGAGGACTATCCAAATAAAAACAACAAATTCTCCCAATAACCCTTTTTAAGTTGCAGCAGAAAAATATGTAGTCTGGATTTTCCTCATTCTTTTTAGACAACACACATTGGCTCGAGGATAAAGCCATCTTCGGCCATTATTTATGAAACTATATTAACCTCGTTATGACAAAGCGTCCGATTGAAATCTTCACCTTTATGGTCCCTTTAACTTTCCACATCGCATCAATAAGGTATTTACTCAAGATGGATTTTGAGCAAGCTAGGGAGGAAAAAAGTGATTTAACGGAAAAAAAAAAAAATACCCGAACTTGCTTAGTGTTCAACTTCTTCTATCCTCCCGATCATGAACCTGACAGTTGGAAATAACATTTAGTAAATTTCCACACTCCCTAACTTCAATCTTATTAAGAGCTCTAGTGGTTTCAATTTTCCATGAGTTATTAGACATATCTCAACAATCATTCACATTCTTTTTTATAGAAGCAAAGAGAGAAAAAATCAAGGGAAAAGTACATTCAAAGTGTTATGACGAGCCCGAGCATCATTCCAAAGAGAAAAGGAATTACCTCCGCCCAAAATGTAGCCCATATGATTTTCTACTAATGGTCTCGGGTCTGTTTGGTACAACTTCTCTAAAAATGTTTTGAGTTAAACGTTTTAAAATAAATACTAATTAAGTGTTTCATCTAAAAACACTTCGGTATACTAAAGATGTTTTTGGATAAAATATTTTTCTATAGTGTTTTTAAATGAAACTCTTAATTAGTATTTCTTTTGAAATGTTTAACTCAAAACATTTGTAACTAGAAATTGTACCAAACGCGAACATTTGTAACTAGAAATTGTACCAAACGCGAAGTTTTACTTAACAATCCATTCATTTTCACATTTTACACCAATTCAAACTTAAACAAACTTTAACAACCTTAAAAAGGGAACCAAAGCGACCCTAAAGGTTTAACTACCAAAATACAATAAACATTAAAATTTAGAAACCAGATAGAATAAGCCGATTCAAACCCGAAAACCTGGAGGTAGACTAAAACCCTAATTCAAACTCCGTTTCAAAAATCAAGAACTCTTTAGTTTTACCAAAATGCGATCATCTTCTCGATTCCTCACGAATTTCTCCAAGAAGAACACTTTAAATCGCGATTTATCGTTTTCCTTATCACTATCTTCTTCCAATCCCAGTTCTCATGACTGTTATACAACTCCATTACAGTCCCGATCGATCTTTTCCACGACTCAGCTTCAGGGTTCATGGATGGACAGGATTAAAGGAGTTATCACTGGAAAGAAAAGCTCTCCAGATGGAAACGAAATCACCTTTGAATCCTTTACTCTCCTCCGTAAGTTCATTTCTTGTCAAAACTTTAGGATCGAATTGATGGTTTTCTATTCATTTACCCTCCGTTTTGGGGTAGGAAAGTGCAGAAAATTATATGATTTATAAAACTGGAAGTGATTTGAAATTTATAATTTTGTTTGGAATGATGAGATAGAGGTTGAAAGGAATGAAATTTATTATGTTTTTGTTTGGATGATAGCTGCAAATGGGATGAAATTGGTCAATACATTATTATGTCCCTTTTCAAATCCCTTATTTTTAAACATACCTAACACAGGACTGATAATTGTTTGATTATTTAGGCATATTCTTTTACCTTTTATTTATTTATTGTTTTAGTGTTTATATTTCTCTTAGGGTTTGCTGATGAGTTGAAAAATGCCAGAAGAGTGGGGGCATTCAAGCAATATATAGTTGGAAGAAGTAGCGAAGCTACTTTTTCGGATGCTTTTGAGAAACAGGAAGCAATTATTCGTTATTTGGGAGGTTTTGATCCCACCGGAGAGGTTGGTTTTTAACAATTTGTTTTGTACTTTGTAATGTTACTTATTTGTTTAAGTTGTAATGGATAATGGAGGAGTCATAGTGTGTGCCAGTGATGTTCATATTCAATGTTTGGAGTATTGATTTTACTATGAAACCACGATCAGGTTGTAAATAAAATAATAAAAATAAAAGGAGAATGAGTTAGTTAAGACCATTTATAAAAAAATTATTTGAAATTTACTTTTAGACAATTTGGTTCTTTCATTCCAGAGATTCAAAACATGAGAATAGGTCCACCTGTTTTTTTTTTTTTTTGAGTTAAGGTCCCCCTGTTTTCACATCACTTGTAACTTTTCTTTTCTCACGTAATATATATATTCACCAATATGTCTATTTTAAGTTTTTAACAACGTGAAATTGAGAAAGAAAGTTGTGAAATACTTGCAATATAAATTAATGGACCTAGCTCTGGAATTCACTGCCACTTGGTTGAACCTAAAGGGATATCACCATGAGTAACTCTTTGGGCTTCTCACTTCTATAGATGGTCATTCCCTGCATTTGCTTTCTTCATCTTATTTTCTGCCAGCTGGTAATCAGAAACAATTTAGGCTGTTTCCATCCATGCTCCTATAATATCCATCTAATTAAATAAGGCTTTGTTTGGTTAGTGTTTTCAAAAGTATATTTTTGCTTTTATTTGAAAACAAACTTTTAAAATCAACTTTTGTGTGGTTTGAAAATGATAATATTATTGAGCACCTGAGTTACTATTAACAAATTTATGGTTTTAGAAGGATTTTTTTGCATACTTCCGAATGCTGAAAAATAAAAAGTTGCTTTTCAGAACGAAGTCCATATTCCTCTTTGTTACCAATAATAATCCACTACCTGTATTATTATCATGTGATTGAGGGTTCTTTCATTTATCAATGAAATGGCCTTTTGAGGTGTTTTTATCAAAAAAAAAAAACATGTGATTGAGGGAAAATAAAAATGAGATGAAGAATAAAGTTGATTAGATGAAACATTCTATTGGTTCTTTCTTTCTTTTATTTATTCATTTTTCTTAAAAGAGAGAAATTCATTCTGGTTTGCACTTCTGGATGAGTTTTTCTAATTGTGATTTTAGGCTTCATGATCTTTAGAACCTCCAAAGCAGCCAAAAGGAAGAAGCAGCTAAAAATTGTAAATGCACAATTGCTGATGTTGAGAATGCGCTGGCGAAGTTCACATGGGCTAAAGAAGCACAAAAGAAGATCGAGAAATTAAAGGAAGAAGGAAAACCTATGCCGACGAATATTGCTGAGGTATTGAATGCATAGTTTTTATTTGTATGAACGAAAATTAAATGTCAAGATTACTTGATCTAGGAAAAGATGTAGTTCATTCGTATGGTTGCGTTTGCAAGATTCTGTCTTTTCATTGCTGAATAAGTCTCAGTTCTTTCTGTTTTGTTCCTATGTGAGGATTGATTCAATTCTCCATGCCAAAGAGCATTGCTGAGGTAAAACTTCATATGTTGTATACTTTTCTGTTCTTTAGAACTTAATTTAACCGTCAAGATTACTTGATTTAGAAAAATACTTTTGTTAACTTGTATGGATGCATTACTACATCATGTATCCAGACTGGTTTCAATCCGTTTATGAATATACTTCGTTTCCTATTAAAAAGTTATTACAGATAAAGTCTTGTGGAAATGTTTGAGTAATCATGTGTTTTCAATTTATGTTTACTAGGTTCAGAAACTAGTGGGCTCCACTCCAATGGATCTTGCCAGGTCAAATTTGGCTAAGAGTGGCCAGATCAGTAGGAATGCTTTCTGTCCTTGTGGTTCCAAGAAGAGATATAAACGGTATTTTTAGAACCCCTTAACATTTTCATTGTATATATAATGAATTGTAGTAGTTACTAAAATGTTGCTTTGTTGACTTATTAGCTGGTACACTTGTAAACATCAAAATCACAAAGACATTGATCATCTTTTGTGGGTAATTTGTTATTATGAAATAATATACATTAGAAAGCTATATTAATCGTGATTTAGCTGCGAGTGGTTGGAATTTTGGTTATTTGACAATGAACTTGAACCCGGAAACTGATCCCGGAAACTGAACCCAGCAAATGTTAATCTATTATGTCTTCTCACTTGATTCACATTTATTTTCTATATAAATTTGTTGATGTTCATGGCATTACCTTCACATAATGAGTCTTTCTTTTTCATTACTGGTCTTTCCATTCTTTACTTTTCCGGAATGTGAAAGGATACAAAATGAGATTTGCCACTAGCTTATGAGACTGGCAACCCATTAGTATTCTGATGGTAGTTTGTATTTTTTATGTGGGCTATCTTCCAATTCCCCTCATTTTTTGGTGAACTTTGTTGATACAAATGTAAACATACGTTGACTTAAAATTTTACTTAGTTTATTGAGCACCCAATTTTGTCATTATTGTTCTGTTTTTTTTTTTAAGTCCAATTTTCTTGCATATGTATTTTTTTGTAAAAAAGAATCAAACTTCTCATTGATATAGCAAAAATGGACGCCAAATTATGCAAGCAATTTGGCATCCATTTTGCTTGCATGTGTATTATGCACCAGCTGACCAGCACCTTTTATTTGGTAACTGTTTTAACTGAAAATTTATGGTCCTAAAATTCGGTCACTTTTCCCATTTTGGTCCATGAACTTTCAAAAGTTCTGTTTTAGACCCTTAACTTTACATGACTGATCTTTAGTCTCTTTCGTTATCTATTTTTCAACTCAAATCCTTGTTCATAATCACCCCTTCATTTTCAACTTCCAGAAGTCCTATCTCACTGTTTTCCTTCTCCATTTTTTATCGAATGAGCGCAATTATTCCTACTTTTTTACCTGTTTTCCTCTTCGGTTCAAGCATTAGCCACATTTTGCTATCTACTCAAGATTATATATTGAAAAGGTGTTTTTTCTTCCTGTTAAAAAATAGACCAAAGGATTGAACTAGAATGTTATTCTAAGTTTGGGGATTTACAGGACTATAATGGAAAAAGTGTCCGTTGGAAGACCGAAATAGGTTTTAAACTAAAATTTATTAGTAGAATGCAACCAACATGGGTTGGCCTAGTGGTCAAGGGGTTGATTTCCAACCTTGAGGTCATGGGTTCAAACCATGTTGGCCACCTACCTAGGATATTATCCTACGATTAAACCAACGCCAAGTGTTGTAGGGTCATGAGGTTCTCCCGTGAGATTAGTCGTGATACGCGTAAGCTAGCCCAGACACTCAAGGTATAAAAAAAAATTAAAATAGTAGAATGCTGCTACCATGTTCCTATTTAAACAAAATGATGCTATCATGTTCTTTTTCCAAAGCCCCGTCAATTATTCGCCCTCCTCATTGTAACAAGTAACTACTGCTACATTTTCTACAAAGATTTTACTCTTCTTCCTTAATGCAGTTATATTTTTTAAATGTGTATATATTACCTGCTGTTTAACATTGATTTTGTTCTTACCAATGCCCTAGTTTAATTCCTGCAATTATTTAATTTTTCTTAATTTTTTTGTGGTTTTGAAGGTGCTGTGGGAAGGATCAAACGGTTTAGGAAGAAAATTTTGTTCCTGAGAACTGGATTTCGGCCTTTTCTTTTTCTTTTGCCTGAAATAATTGACAATGTATTATCAGGTACTGATCAGAATATGTTGGACAGATATTATATTGTATTTTATTGGTTGGTTAATCTATCCAATGATATGGGATGTTGTTTCTTCTTAGGCATAGGAAAATTTTGCTTCATATGAATCCAGGAGTTGGATAAAACATGAGCTCTTTTAGCAATTTATCCTCCTTGATTGTTATATTATTTTATTTCAAAGGAAAAAAAATGAAAAATGAAAAATATGTTTGAGAGTGTTTTTAAAATCAATGCTTTTAATGAATTAGTTACTTTTTAACTTGTACTTTAAGAAAAATACTTTTACTTTAATTCAGTTACAAAAATTGCAACTAATTTCATGTGTTTTTTCCTTCTAAAATTAAACACTTTCTCATCTGCAAGTTAAATAATGTATTTTTCACAAAATATTGAGTTTTATTTTTCACAAAAATCTTAACTACTATACTCTTGAAATTTAGATAATGTAGTTCTTGATGGATACATCATGCAAGTATGGGAACTGAAATTTTACCAATGTTTTTTTTTTAAAATCATGTTTTCACTTCTTTTGAGAAAAGTACCCTTTCTCCTTGATCAAGTATTTGGGAACTAAAAATTGAACTTTATTGTGTCAAATTGACTAAGGAGTCTATTGCTGTTTCAATACGTCAAGGAGTTTCTTGATAAACTTACTACCATGAGATATTATGTAGAAGAGGTGAGGTGGGTCGAGCTGGTTTCATTAGTCTAAGTTATATAAACAGTAAAAGTGAAGGTTTGTTAGTTTATGAAATAATTCAACCACGCAAAATCTGTAGCATAGGTTAGTTAAATTCAGGTTTCTCTAAACAAAAGCTACACAATTGGACTTCATAACTCAAGACTATACAAACCCAGGTTTAACAACCTCTTCCATCAAACGTTCCCTAAATGGTTTAACACTTGATTTCAACACGCTTTTACCTCTCTCAAAATGTTAAAACACTTTATTTGTTGGGAGGAATTACATGCAATGATAAAACCAGAGGAGAAATCTAATATTGCTAAACAATACATATTAGATGAGTTGAACTTTTCCTTAGCTGCTAAATTCAATTGAATCTCAAATCGTGTAATTTTGTAAATATTGAAACTTCAATAAAATAGACTTTTATTTGTTTCATGTCTAAGTTCATAGTTATTTATAGATCTATATTGATATATCCATGTTAATTGAAAAACATAAACTCAGGTTTCTGAAACCTATATCCTAACACATCCAAACTCGAGCTTCACAACCTTAACAATTTATCCTACCAAACATCCTCACTTTTTATTTCATTATGTTATCATTTACAAATGCTACAAAGCAAATAAAATTATCTAAAAAAAATCAAGTACCTACTAAATAAATCTGTAAAAATAAACGTAGTTTTTGAGATATTGTTAGAATTAGGAGAGGTCAGTCTTGAACCTTCAACCTCTAGGAAGAGAGTACTAATGTTTTATCACTTAAGTTATGCTTAGATTAACTTAAAATAAAGGGGAATTACTCAAATAGTAGAAAAATATATATAATTACTCATATAGCACAACTTTTAAAAATTTACCAAAATAGTATATTGATTCTAGTTCACTAAATTATTGAACTAAACCATTTACTTTAAATATTAATGTTTACTATTTAATTTTATTTTGGGTTGAATTATTGTCATCTAAATGAGTTTATAGGAACTATAAATCCCATTTACTAAATTGGTTTTACACAGTGTCATCAAAATAACATATTTCTTCTAGTTCACTAAATTATTGAACTAGTTCAATAAACTAGTTGACTACAATTTAAGAAAATAATTAAAAGTAATAATATAAATAAAAATTCACATCTAAAATATACCATTAAGATAATTTCTTTAAAATAAATGTCATACAACTAATCGTTTTTCAATTAAATCAACCATATTTTGTATGAGAATTTTTTTTATATCAACCAATTAAATTTTAGATATTATATCAAATTAAGGAAGAGAAGTACATACAAATTACTAACGAGTTTAGTTATGTTCAAATTGATACGAAAGGATGTTCAAATTGAGATATTAAACTTGGTAGTTTTGCTCCACCCATCACAAATGAATTTCCTCGAGTGAGATTTGATTTGTCCCACATCGGAAAAGTTGAAAAGTGGGAAGGGTGGAGATTGGTATAAGAAAGGATTGAAGCGGACTATGAAAATCACTTACCTGGATGGGGTCAATGGCCGATCAACGAGAGCCATGGCCTAGGTTTGTGACTTCCATTGCACGTTGGAAGGGTGCTTGCCTAAGGTCTGTCTAAAATGTCAGAGCCTACATCATTATTTGTTGCTGTGGGGGCTTGCGTGCGCGCAGCCCCTCCCCAATTACCTTCAAAATTTTTGATTCATTTAATTAAATAATTATATAATTAAATTTAAAAATGTCAGATGTTAGGAAATATAATATTTTTAAAAATAGCATTGTTCAAAAACTTACTATTATTTTTGAAATTTTTTAATTAGACATAGGCGTTTTTATATCGAAATAAAGTTAATTTTTTGAAAATTAATTTTAAGTTTATGTTAAATATTTTTTATGTTTAAATTTGACCATTTTGGTGTCGGGTTTGAACATTTTTGTACCGTTTAAATTGGTAACTAGGATTTGAGTTTTTTCATAGTTGAGGTTGGGCGTTTTGATGATGTGGTCATAGACGTTTTGTTATTTTTTTCTTTCGGTGATTTGGTAATTGAATTTTGATTAATTTTATAGTTTTAGTATTACGTGGGTTTAAATTGATTCACTTAAAAAAGTTCAGGGTGTAAATTGATTCAATTGAAAGTTTAGGGTTTAAATTGACAACATGTAAAGTTCAGGGGTGTAAATTGATTTTTTTTCCCACATTTTTTTGTTGTTGAAAATATCAATTTTTGTCGTGTGGGGTGGGCGAGTTTTGAAGGACAAAGCCTCTTAAGAGGATTTAATAATATAAAACCTATTAAAAGAATTCAATAAAATATAGAACATATTAAAATCTATTTACCAAACACACATAATTTAAGTTTTTGCGATTCATACCTCAATGCATCTAAACGCATATTACATACTCGGACTTCACAACCACAAACTACATAATTTTAGGCTTAACAATATTTTTTTTACCAAACATCCTCATATTCAAATTCAAAGTAAAATTTACAATTTTTTTTTTTTTAAATTCTCAAATTGAATTAATAGTGTAATAAATAAGTCTTAAAAAAAAACTACTCATTATTCAATGAAGGTAACAAAATGACTTTTCTTCAATTATATGAACAGCCACATCTAACAATGAACTCCAATATTTCAAGCTCTGCCTCAAGGAATCCAAAGTGTTTGGAACATTGTTTGTTACACCCGAGCGAAAATTTTAAGTAGTACCGTTATTACGAAGATTTTCATTATTCCTTCTATTGATTATCTGTCACATGTATTTATTATCAGTAATAAATAAATAATGAGATCCACTACTTTTAATTATTTTTACATGTCTTATTATTACTTGAGGGAATAGGTACAACAATAATACTAGAAATTTTCTCAATAGTGGGAATGAATAATTTTTAAGTTAAGGGTGTTTGGTAGGTATAGTTTAGGGTTTAGATATTACATTAAATTGGGGGAGGGGAGGGGAGACTCGAATCTTCGACCTCAAGGGAAATGAGTAAATGTTTGACCAATTGAGATATTCTCAGGTTGACGTGTTTGGTAGGTAGGGTTGGTGAACTTCATTAGCCTGAACTTATGTTTGTTAGGTAGACTTAAGTACTTCATGTGTGTTTTTTTAAACCTATGAGTTTTGAATAGTAAAAAATGAAAGTTTGTTAAATATTCATAAAAGAATTCAACAGCATAAAACTCATGCTGAAACCCATCTACCAAACACATAGATAAATTCATATTTCAATAACTCATACTCTAGTACATCTAAATATAGGTTGCACAAATCCAAGGTTCATATCCCAGACGATATAAACCTAAACTTAACAATTTTTCCTACCAACATCCCCTAGCATTTATGTACTACTATGATGTAGCTTTTTAGTATGCATTTAAATCAAAATAAAATTATGAAATTGTACTGAATCAATTCTGGGTCTCTTTGATTTGTGATTTCATAAGCAAATTTTACGATGTCAAAAATATTTTAAATGTGGAGGGTATTTGTTTTTCTTAGAAAGCTAAAAGATTTTAGAAAATAATATATATATATATATATTTTACTTTCAGATGTCACAAAGGAAAATTTCAATAGACATTTTTTAAAATATTTATGAACTAAACAGGTTTTTGTAGTGACATAAAATCTACATTAAATTTTTTAATAACCTACCAAGATAAAGGGATTGTGAAAAAAAAAAAATCCATATAATGTCCTAACCAATATTCAGATGTTTAATATTAATGATGATTAGTAAAGGAAAAAAAATGTGTCTATCATTTTTTTCGGTTGAGAAATTTAAAGTTAGAATTACAACTGAAATCAATCAAAACATGAGAGACTAAATTAGAATTTTTCAAACCTTAAAATTTACAGAACGTAGAGTGTTTAAAATTTAAAAAACCACCATGTAAGTGGACAATAGCTTTTAACTCTAATAACCGAAATATATATATATTTTTAAATCGAAAATAAAAAAAAAAACATATTTTTTAAATTTATATATTATAGAAGAATAATATTAGGAAAAAGAATTGGGTAATGAAAATAAAATAAAACGATAAAGAGAGTTCATAAAAGTAAAATTTGCAGCATTTTGAAATAATCCCACATCGAAGAAGCATGATTTTGGAAGGCTGAAGGCTTGGTATAAGGTACGACTGGGGCTCCACAAGTAAATTACTTACCTGGATGGGGTCAATGGTCGATCAAGAAGAGCCATGGCCTGGGTTTGTGACTTCCATTGCACGTTGGAAGGGTGCTTGCCCAAGGTCTGTCTAAAATGGCAGATCCTACATCATTATTTGTTGCTGTGGGGGCTTGCGTACGCGCAGCCCCTACCAAAATTTCACCCAAATATTATTTCGGAAGTTACATTTGATTTGTATGGGTTACTCCTCTCGTTTCTCGTTGCCAATTGGTTTAGAGATAGAACCTATAGTAAAGTATTATTTATTTCAAAAATGGTTTAAGATAAAAATAAGTATCCAAATATGCATATAAATCAATAGGAAAACACCACAATCAGATGTGTCTTGCAATTTAAAAAGTTTTCAAATACAACTATACTTTCTTTGCTTTAAAAGTCTGTTTTTTTCTTTTATTATGATCTAGAATGAGTCTTATCGATGTAGAGAATGTTTTATTAAATTCTAATAGATAAAGATTGGAGAAAATGTTTAAATTTTATATTAAAAACAAATCTTATGATAAAGTTAGACGGTTGACAGATAGAATATTTCTTAGGGGCTCGTACAATGAGAATGAGTTTGTGAAGCTTATTTCAGTATTTGATTGGTACCATATTTATTATTGGTAATGAAATTTTATCTTCATTTTTAGGAGACAATGGGCCTCCACAACTCCACGTTGAATTTATTATTTAATTTCATTCTTATACAATTCAGATAGATACATCACATCACATTCTCATATGCATTATAAGGATCTGACTCTTTAAAATAGAAATAAATAACGCAAGCGGAAGACTTGAAATAACAATTGAAAAGCCTGTAAAACGATGGAAACATCCTTTTCATTTCAAAATATTATAAACTAAATTATTCAAGAATGGGAAGCGCTTCCCTTTTTAAGTTTCGAAATCCAATGTACGGTAAATTCATAAAGTCAGAATATCCAAGATAGACATACACCTCAAAGTATGCTCAAAAGAGCTCAACAACACAAGAGAAGATAAAAACAAGACACCACAAGTCCATGGACTACAATTGACTCAAGTCCATCCATCGTCATCGATCCTGGAATCATGTCGCACCAGCTCCATGGCCACGACCGCGACTTCGTCCCATACCTGAAAGTGTAACCATAATACGTAATCATACGTTAAAATCTTTCAAGAATACAACGAGTATATATTAAGCTCACGCAGTCTCAATATTTCATAATAATAAGGAACATGTGAATAATGACAGATAATACAAGCACACGCAGTCTATGCATTATCTCACCCAATAACATGCAAAGCTCACGCAGTCCTTACATTCTTAACAAGAACCTTCCCAGTGAATAACGTCAGATGATGCAAGTACACGCAACCAAGACATGATCTCGTTATCTCTCCAATGACATGCAAAGCTCACGCAGTCTATGCAGTCTACAATATATATGTATCATAGCAATTATGAATAATACCAAACAATGCAAGCACACACAACTATGCATTATCTCATTATTCCTCCATACAAACATGTGTGATAAAAAAGAATCAGAAACTCAAATATAGAAATATAAACAGAGTCCCAATTTCAGAATATCTCAACAGAGTCACATTATTCAATTATATAGGCTCATAAGCCCATACTTCCATCGACATAATCCTGCAAAACCCAGTAACTCATATGCCAATGGCCCAGAAATATGCTCAAAAGCTTCAGTCTCAATAAATAAGTCCAAAATAAATAAAAGATCTCATAATCATAAATAAACACTCAAGAACATAAGTTAACTACAAATCAAGCATAAACATGCTACAACCCAATAAAATCATACTCTAATTCCCAAGAATACGTAATATCTATAAATACCCAAATATTGATTCTATACTCCCAAGTCCTAATCTTTCATATATAGCATGCTTAAATCACTTATTTCTAAGTTTAAGTTAACTCCCGAACCAAACAAATCGTTCAAGAATTTAGTTTTTAAATTTACCGTAAATTATATTTATCTTCACCTTTTGTTATACGCTTGTAACCCAAAACGAGCGACGAGCGAGCGATTAAATACCATCTACAATTAAATATACTCTAATTACATTAATTTAATCAAACAAGCAACAAACGACGCGTAAAATGAAAAGGATGAAAAATAGCCCGGGACTTCATCCTCCTTGTTCTCGGCCGAAACATGGAAATCAGGGGGGGTGTTCTCGGCTTGTGGTGAGTTTTAGGACGATTCGGGTTCGTTTCGGGTAGTTTTAGGGAGGTATTTATCAATGGGTTACCTAATGTAGGGCCTTTGGACATGATTTTACTACCCAATCTAGAAAAATTCGAAAATACAAGGGGAAAATTTACCATGGTGGCCACGGTTTGGGGGGGGGGGGGGGGAGAAAAATGGGTTAGTGTTTTGTGATTTCCTTTGAAGTCTAGGTCAAGGGATCCTTAAGAAACAAGCTTAGATCTCTCTTTGGTTTGAAATCTTCAAGTTCCATGGAATGGAATTGAAGATTTCAACTCAATCTCACAACAAGAGATAAAAAGGAATAAAAACCCATAAGGAAAAAAAATAAGGAATCTTACTTTTAAGCCTCTTGAAGGTTGGAGAAATGCTTCCAAAGTTAGTTCAAAAGAAAGTTCGGGACCGATCTATCCAACGAACCAAAAATCAAGTGAAACGAAGAAGGGACGAGAAAAACCTGTCCCTTGGAATGTGGTAGGGGCGGTGGCAATGGTGGAAGATGAAGAGAGGGTTTTGTGTTTTGTTTCAAAATGAGGAGGAAGAAGATGACCCTAATCTTTGAAGAGGTAAAATTAATTTGCTAAAGAGTCCCCCAAGTTCTTTCTAGCTTTTAAGATTAACCCCATGCTCTTAAAACCCAAACTTTCTTCTAAAATTATCCATCACAATTAATCTAAGCTAGAAGATGATTAATGATTATTAATTGGCCTATTAATAATATTTAATGCACCTTGTTCACAATAACTCATTGAAATTTAAAAATACTAAATGAAATTAAAGCTTCTAAATTCTAAATTACAGGAATTAAACTAATTAAATACTTTAATTAAATAAATATAGGAAAAAAAATAAAAAATAAATTAATTTTACCTAAAAAATAACGGGACGTTACATGCATAGTCAATCAGTGGAGGGTTGTTTTTCAGGAAGGTGTTGAAATCATAACAATACTTTTATTATTGAATTTCATTCTTATAAAATCCTCATACATGCATCATATTCTCATCTATCTCATATGAATAGTCAACGAACGGGATATTTTTATAAGGAAGAAGTTGAAAATTATAACAATTATTTCTTTGGGATGAATTACTTGTTAGTTGTGATCTTTATCTTCTTTATCAGAGTAAACTAAATTCAGAATTTAATAGAAGTTGAAGGATTAAAATTAAGACCAAAATAATAAAATTAATAATAATAAAAAAGGTAAAAGTACATGGATAAAATGAAAACACACAAAAGTTAGTGGAACTAAAATTATATAAATGAAGTGGATTTTCAAATTTGTGATGAATTAAAAGGGATTTTGGTCTTTAACCCTGCCAATAAAATTTAACCATTCTAAACTTAAAATTCAATTAATTATAAGAGAATTGAATATAAATTTGAGCTATGAATTTTAAAGTTTTTAATATTTCAAATAATAAAATAAATATAACAACCAATTTTTGAGTTATAAAATGAATAATTGCATGAGTATAAATTAGTTTTATCTAACTTGTTTTGTTTAGATCGGGAAGATATATTTTTGTTATTATTTGCTTTGTAATAGTTTGTAATTTACACTGGAATGATTTATTATTATGTCTCCTATTATTTATATACACGTGTATTATCATATGATTATAGGGTAAATTGCAAATAACATCTCGTAGTTTCAGTTAAAATTATGAATAACCCCTGTAGTTTAAAAATGACAAATCACACCCCTGTAGTTTTAAAGTATGTCAATAACACCCATTCCCTCCAATGTTGTAAAGTTTCTTTTAGCCATAACTTCTTATTTTGAACTTCGATTTGAATGATTCAAGATATTTTGAAATCCTCATTTCAAGCTCTACGTTATGGTCACTTTAAAAGTTCAAAACCATTAATAAATTAAACAATTTATCATCATCAAAATATTATATATGATTGAAGCCATTAACCTGTTTGTTTACTAATGATTTATAAGTTTTCAAGTGACCATAATGTAGAGCCCGAAATGAGAATTCCAAAAAATCTTGAATGATCCAAATCGGAGTTCAAACGAAGAAGTTATAGCTAAAAGAAAGTTTACAACGTTGGAGGGGAGAGGTCTTATTGGCATAATTCGAAACTATAAGGGTGTGATTTACCATTTTTAAAGTACATGGACTATTCATGATTTTGACCAAAAACACAAGGGTGTTATCTACAATTTACCCATGATTATATAATACAATCCTCCTATTCTCACATTAGGTTGAGTATTTTCTTTTACTATATTCTTCTATATCTTCTTCTCTATATATCTCTATTTCCTCTTGGAGCTAGCTATTTCATATAAGAAAAAATTAAAAGTAATAAAGAAATTGAGTTTGGCAAAAACAAAAAAAGTTATTTGGCCGATCAAATCCACCATTATTGAAATATATACGTTGTAAGTTTTTTTAAAATGTCTCTCATCGACTTATGCCGATTTGAGAAAAGCTCAATTGATTAGGCACCCATACTTACTCCTATAAAGTTGAAGATTCGAGTTTCCCTCAACTCAATTTTCTATTAAAGAAGCCATGTCGAAATCAAACTAATTGTTTGAGAGTGTTTTAAATCAAAGTGTTTGGATTATAGTTTTTCAAAAAATCCGTTTCTTATTTCTTATTTTATTTTTGCAAATCCCTATGTATTACTTCTTTAGTATATATAATATAAAGGTAAGGATTGAATTACTCATTTAGGAATAAGAATATATATCTTATCATTAGACTAATCTCTTATTGATATAGATACCTATATTTAAAATAACTAAAGATCGGTTTGAATTGTGAGAATCTAGATATAGAGAATTTAGATGTCTCAGAATAAAGAAAAAATGTGTTTATTTTACACAATTTATATACGAGAATTTTATAAGAATGTTTGGGAATGTTAGACACCTTTATTTGTTTTACATGATTTGTCAATAGGAATGTAATAAAACTACCTCAACGATTACTTTATTGATAATTAATTGTATATATTGAATTAAATTTAGTTAAATTAATGACGGATACATACTAATTTACAAAATAAATTATTATTATTTATATATAAATTAGTTTACATGAAATGATAAATTATTTAAGTTTTTTTTTAATTTATAATATGTTCACTAGCTTTTGTCATATTTATAAAGCTTATTTTATTTATAATTAATTATAAAAAAGAAGAAGAAGAGAGAAATTAATAAGAATAATTATTTTAAAGTCTAAAATGAGATTAGTTTCAAAACTTTATAATTAAATAAACTTACAAATTAAAATAGTACTTCAATTGCTTATAATATTAAATAATAAAATTTTATATATGTTAGAGGGTAGTATATGAGTAGACACCTCATTCTCATCCTATTAAGAATCTTGCAAATCTTCCATTGTGCATGAAAAAAAAAAGGGATCCTCATTAAATTTATGGGTATCTAACCATCTCTACAAATCAAACAGAGGAATCACGATATTAGAGGGACTGACATATAGGATTCCTATGAAACAAATGACCCGATGTGTCATTCATTTTAAATTTATAAAGTTGTGGATAGATGGACAATAACTCTAACTTTTACCATCACCTTCTTGAAAACAATTTTTAAAATAAAACTAAAAAATATTTTTTAGAACAACTTTGAAAAGACACATTAACTTTAAAGTGATAAAAGATATTAATAATATTTTTTTTTGCCAAAGGAAAACAAGTTCAACAGCCAAGTGTCAAAGAAAAATAGACATCATTTGAGGACTCAGAGAAAAAAATAACTCTATTATAAGCATTTAATATAGTCCCACATCGAAGAAGTATCCATTTCAAAAGGCTCAAGGCTTGGTATAAGAAAGGAGTGAGGCTCCTCTATCAAATTACTTACCTGGATGGGGTCAATGGTTGATCACGAAGGACCATGGCCTGGGTTTGTGACTTCCATTGCACATTGGAAGGGTGCTTGCCCAAGGTCTGTCTAAAATGGCAGATCCTACATCATTATTTGTTGCTGTGGGGGCTTGCGTTCGCGCAGCCCCTACCCAAATTTCACACAAAAAATTTCACACAAATTTTCAATAGTTTAACTTTGAACATGGTTTTTATTTTGTGTTTGGTTCATTGGTTAGGGTTGTTAAGAAGGCAGCATCACGGTTAGGTTTATGTAACCTCAACTTCTTATTCTAACCGGCAAACCAAACACACTATTTTTAAAAATATAATGTAATTTTTGGTTTGCTTTGTGTGATTCAAGGAAGAATTGAATTGGCCTCGTCTTGAATGATTGAATTCTAATGTGTAAAATTAATTCTTATATTTTCAGGTGCCTGCAAATAGGGCTGTCTACGATTCAGTTTAGTTTAGTTTTGGAGAAAACCGACAACCAAAATGTACATGTCGGTTCACACAATATTTTGTAATATTCGAACCACATTTTGAAAAGAAAAAAAGTCATTTGGCTGATAAATTCACCATTATTAAAGGGTAAAATACAAATAAAAACATGTGGTTTTGGTCAAAATGCAAACACATACTCTATTGTTAAAAAGTGATTTTTTTTTTACTTTTATAGTTCCAAAATTATGCAAATTGACTTCTTCCCACTTACACTGTTAACTTTGTTTTAGTCATAACTTTTTCACAATTTGGAGGATTCAAGATGTCCTGGAATTCTCATTTTGAACACTACGTTATTGTCAATTCAAAGTTTTGAAATAATCAGTAAATAAAAAGGTTTATATAATCAATCATACCTAATGTCTTGATAATGATAACTCTTTTATTTACTGATAATTTTGAAGTTTTTAGGTAACCATAACGTAGAGCTCAAAACAAGCATTGCATAATATCTTGAATAATCCAAATCAAAGTTTAAACGTTAACCGTGTTAGTGGAGAGGGGTAAAATTGCATAATTTTAGAACTATAAGGGTATAACTTGGGAGGGGGGGGGGGTTGCATTTGACCAAAACCACATAAGTATTATTTTGCCTTACATTTTTAGTTTTTTTTTTTTAAATGTCTTCGATTGATTTGAGTCGACCTGAGAGTAGCTCAACTAGGTAGGCACAAGTACTCACTTCTGTAAGGTCGAAGATTCGAGTCTCCTCCAATTTGATTTTATACTAAATGTTTGTATTAAATATGTTAAATCACCACTATACCAAAACACTTAAGCTGATATGGGTAAGACAAAATTAATCATATATCTCAACACTCATATGTGGGCTTAGATATTTGCACAAGACCCAAAGATGTGAAATATAAATGGGGAGGAAACGTCATCACATAGGTTCGAACTCAAGACGCCCTACTATGATATTATATTAGAGTGAGAAGGTGATGAGAGAGAAGTAAATAAAGTGACTTGTCATTAATGAAACAGTCTTACAAAGTATTTGTACAAGCTAGTAATAAGTATATTACAACCAACTACTCTCTAACTAACTACTAAAGCTCGACGATGAAAACGAGAGAAAAGCTTGGCAATGAAAACGAGGAAGAAGAATCATGAGGGAAACGAGAAATTAGACTTCTGATGCCATATTAAGTATGTTAAATCACAACTATGCCCAAAAACTTAATTGAATAGGTAAAAATAAATTTAAATCATATATTTCAACAGTGTGAAAGTGTTTTAATCAAAGTGTTTGAATTATTGTTTTTTTTTAAATTGTTTCTTATTATTTTAGGAATTTTTTGCAAATCCATATATATATATATATATATATATATATATATATATATATATATATATATAATATAAGGGTAAGGATTGGATTACTCATTAGGAATAAGAATACATGTCTTATCACTAAACTAATCTATGATTGATTTATACCACTATTTTAAAATAATTAAGGGTTAAATTTGGATTGAGGGAATCTGGATACCCGGTAATTTGGATGTTTCATTGAACTAATGAATTTAATAAAGAAAAACTCCAAGAACTCTCAAGAACAATCAATGCTTCTTTATTAAGGAAATGACATTTTAGATTACAATTCAACTCACTAAATCAATAGCTATTCCCAAAGCTTATATACTCAGCTAAAATGAGCCTAAGAAAAGCTAAAACTAGAACTTCTGTTTTCGACAGCAAGCCGAAGGATAACAGAAAATAGGAAACAGTCCAATTTGCCAATTTGCAGCTACTTCTCATCACTCTTTATCAAAGGAGCAAAATAGGCGTATCTTTCTTTACATCATCTTCACATATCAGTCAAAGGAGGCTTATTAAATAATTTTTTTTTAATTTTCTTTGGCAAAGGAAAACAAGTTCAACAGCCAAGTCTTAAAGAAAGAGAATGGTCTATTGAAATAGACATCATTTGAGGACTCAGAGAAAAAAAAAAAAAAAAAAAAAAACTTTATTATAAGAATTTGAGATTGTCCCACATCGAGGAAGTATGCAGTTCAAAAGGCTCAAGGCTTGGTATAAGAAAGGAGTGAGGCTCCTCTTACAAATTACTTACCTGGATGGGGTCAATGGCTGATCATAATGGGTCATGGCCTGGGTTTGTGACTTCCATTGCACGTTGGAAGGGTGCTTGCCCAAGGTCTGTCTAAAATGGCAGATCCTACATCATTATTTGTTGCTGTTGGGGCTTGCGTGCGCGCAGCCCCTATCAAAATTTTACACAAATATTCTATAATTCAACTTTGAACATGGTTTTTTTTATTGGTTAGGGTTGTTAAGGGAGTTCTTAACAATGTGTTTAGATTGTGTAACTTAAATTTGGGTTAGTGTATAATGTGTTGAAAGGGTTAAGAAACTCATCAGAATTAGGTTTGTGTAACCTAACTCCTTATTTTAACCGGTGAACCAATCACTATTTTTAGAAATATAATATAATTTGCCCATTTTCAGATGTTAAGCCTTGTCTTGAATTATTGAATTCTAATGTATTGAAGTAGAAAATGATAAAATCTGTAATTGTATTGTAATAATAAATGAGTAAAGTATTTATACACAATGAATACAATAACCAACTAACCAACTCTCTTAACTAACTAACTAAAATTAGTTATTACAAAACTATATACTCTAATACTCCCCTTCAAGATGGAGGTTGATGTAAATTCAAAACTCCCATCTTGCATATAAGAGATGAAAATAGAGGAGAAGAGAGAGCCTTTGTGAACAAATCAGCCAGCTGCAAGTGAGTCCGGATGGGCATAAGTTTGATCAGGCCAGCAACAACCTTTTCTCTAATAAAATGACAATCAAGCTCAATATGCTTGGTCCTCTCATGAAATGCAGGATTAGAAGCAATATGAATTGCAGCCAAATTATCACAAAAAAGAAGAGAAGGAGCTGTTAAACCAATTTGTAAATCAGTCAATAAACTAGTCAGCCAAGTAAATTCACTAGCAGCCATAGCAAGAGATCTATACTCAGATTCAGCAGAAGAACGGGAAACAGTGGTCTGTTTCTTTGATTTCCAAGAGATGAGAGAATCTCCTAAAAAAATACAAAAGCCCGTAATGGATCTCCGTGTATCCGGACATGCCCCCAATCAGCATCTGCAAAACCCTTCAATTGAAACGGTGAAGCAGAATTACACGGATAGAAGAGGCCCTGACCAGGATTATGCTTAAGATATCTCAACAAGTAATGAACAGCAGTCAAGTGAGGAGTATGAGGCTTTGATATGCATTGACTTAACTTGTGGACAGCAAAGGTGATATCTGGTCTAGTGATTGTCAAATAGAGAAGTCTACCAATCATTCTTCTATAAGAAAGAACATCCTCAGCAGATAAAGGGTCACCATCAGTAGCATTAAGTTTCTGTCTGGGATCCATAGGCAAAATATTTGGTTTTGAACCCAAATAACCAGTATCTGCAAGTAGGTGCAAGCAATATTTTCGCTGGCTTAAAAATAAACCAGATTTGGACCTTGAAATTTCAAGACCAAGAAAGAATTTCAAAGATCCCAAGTCTTTCAACATGAATTGAGTATGTAAATAAGCTTTTAATTGTTCAATAGCAGAAGAAGAGGGTCCAATGATTATTATATCATCCACATAGACTAGTAATGCCAAAAAAGTATCACCACTGCCCTTTGTGAATAAGGATGAATCAGCCTTGGACTGGGTAAAGCCAAAAGTAACAAGAGAATGAGAAAATTTGGAGAACCATTGTCTTGATGCTTGTTTAAGTCCATATATAGACTTATTTAGTCTGCAAACAAGATGCTCCCCTTTACTATTGACATTATGTGGCTTATATCCCAAAGGAAATTGCATGTAGACTTCTTCAAAAAGATCCCCATTTAGGAAAGCATTATTCACATCCAATTGAGCTAATGGCCATGAATAATGTGAAGCTATAGCAAGAAGGACCTTTACAGTAACTAACTTTGCCACAGGGGAAAAGGTCTCAAAAAAATCTAAACCCTCTTGTTGATTGTAACCTTTTGCAACCAAGCGTGCCTTATAACGATCAACAGTGCCATCAGCCTTGTGTTTCACCTTGTAAACCCATTTACTCCCAATAGCATGATGTCCTATGGGTAGAGGAACGATGGACCAAGTATTAGTTCGTTCCATGGCAGATAATTCCTCTTTCATTGCTTCTTGCCAATGAGGAAACTTCACTGCCTGGGAATAGGTTTGGGGTTCAAAGTCAAGAGAAATATTGCATAAGAAATGTTGGTGTTTGGGTGAAAAAGGAGAATAAGACAAGAAATTGGTCAAAGGATATAAGGTATTTGAAGAAGGGTGTGGTAATGTACTGTTAATCAAATGACAATGATAGTCAGTGAGATAGGCTGGGGTTTTAGTTATTCGGGTTGATCTTCTTGTAGAAACAATAGGTATTATTTGTGTAGGGGGAAGAGCTTGGTCTGGTTGATGAGGTTGAGAGGGAGATGAAGTAGTGGTTGTGATGGTGCTAGTGGATAAAGGCTGTGGAATGACTATATCAGCAAACAAATCAATTGGTTCTGTTGAGAAGGGAATATCCTGAAAAGGAAAATGGTCCTAAAAAAAATATACATCTCTGGAAACAAAAAATTGTTTAGTTGTAAGATTATACAACTTGTATCCTTTAATACCTGGAACATATCCAACAAAAATACATCGTGTAGCTCTAGGGTCAAACTTTGTTCTATGAGCTGAAAGTGTAGAAGCATAAGCTAAACAGCCAAACACTTTGAATTGAGAGTAATCAATGGGCTTGTCAAACAATAGCTCAAAAGGTGTTTTGTTGGATAAGACAGGAGTAGGAATTCTATTTATTGTAAAGGCAGCAGTCAGAATACATTCTCCCCAAAAAGTAATAGGGACCCTAGATTGGAAAAATAATGATCGTGCAACATTAAGAAGATGTTGATGCTTTCGTTCAACAATCGATTCTGTTGTGGTGTTTCCACACAAGTGTATTGATGAAAAACACCTTTTTCCTGGAAGAAAGACTCAAATTTGAGTTCAGGAGCATTGTCTGAACGAAAAGTCTTGATACATTTGCCAAATTGGGTTTGTATAAAAGTAAAAAATCTGGGAATAATGTGTTTAACATCAGATTTTTGTTTCATAAGATATACCCAGGTGAATCTGCTATAATCATCTACCAAGGTTAAGAAATAATAAAAACCCTGATGTGTAGAAGTATGATATGGCCCCCATGTATCACAATGAACCAGATCAAATGAAGAAGAAGAAAGATGATTATTAGAGATGAAAGATAATTTTCTCTGTTTGGCCAGTGGACAGAGTGAACAGGGTTCCAAATGTTCATTATTATTATGTAAAGTATGTAAAGACAAGGTTTCCTTTAACAAAGACAACCTACTATAAGAAAGATGACCCAATCTATTGTGCCACAAATGCACAGAGGGTTTATTTTTAGCAACAGAAAAAGTAGTAAAAGAATTAGAAAGACAAACAGGACGAGCTGTGGAAGGAGTGGTTGTAGGTAGCAGATATAGGCCATTGGTCAAATCACCCTTGCCAATCATCCTCGAATTGGATCTGTCCTGGATAAAACAATGTTGGGCAGTAAATTGAAATTCCACATTAGAATGCTGTGTCAAAACACTAACAGACAGGAGGTTAAAAGTGAAATCTGGAATGAAAAAAACCCCGTGTAAAGTAATGTGTTTGTTTAACACAATAATACCCATAGCAGCAACAACTACCCTTTGAGAATTTGGTAGAGAAACATATATCTTCTCAACGGGAGTTAAAGTTTGGAAAAGATTTGCAGAAGAGCAGATGTGATTGGAAGCACCAGAATCAACAATCCACATGTTAAGTGGGTTAAAAGAAAAACAAGTACCTGCAACATGAGAGGTAGTTGCCATAGCAGAACCAGAAGAAGAATGAGATGCCAGAAGATTCATGAGTTGATGATAATGCTCAGAATTCAGTGTGTAAGTTGTCTCAGGCATAGGTGGTTTAGGAGAGGAAGGAACATCAGGCAAAGAACCATGAACCTGATTGATGGACGAAACTGGAACACCATTGTTTCGAGGTTTGAATTTATAGCCTGGAGGATAGCCATGAAGCTTATAACATTTGTCTACTGTATGTCCTGGAATGTTGCAATGAGTGCAGACTGGGCGCTCCTTTTTGTAGTTTCTATTTCCTTGCAGAGAAGTCTTGTTATTTGGACGATAAGCAGCAAATGCCATAGAGTTTGAAAGTGATTCAGTAGTAGTCTGCATCTTCCGTTTTCTTTCCTCTTGAATCACCAAGGCAAAAATCTTGTTAATAGATGGAAAGGGAACCATCATTAAGATTTGAGAAGTCAACTGAGTGTAGGATTCGTTGAGTCCTATGAGAAAACACTGGATGAACTCTCTTTGATAAAAGGATTCCATCGTCTTCAGTCCTCCACAAGTACAAGTACACTTTGGACGATACTCCATTAGTTCTTGCCATATGACCTTCAGCTTCGTGAAATATTTGCTAACAGGAAGATCACCTTGAGTAAGTTGTATCAATTCTCTGCGCAATTGAAACGATCGTGGTGCATTTCCTTGCTCAAAACGATCCTTTAGATCCTGCCAAATCTCAGAAGCCAAATCAGTGTAGAGCAAACTAGCTGAAATCTCCTTTTCAACAGAATTTAGAAGCCAAGAAACAACATCGTTGTTGATGAGCCATGCTTGAAGAAGCGGACCATCAGTAGGACGGTGAAGAGTGCCATCAACAAAACCTAGCTTATTTTTCACCGATAGAGCAAGACGCATGGATCTGTGCCAAGAAGGAAAATTATCCCCATTCAAAAGAGGAGAAACCAGAACTGTGGATGATCCATCAGAATGATGTAAATAGTACGGATTATGTTGATGAAGAGAAGCAGAATCATTCGAATTTGCAGTCGGATCTAAAGGTAAAGGATTTGGATTTGAAGCAGCAGTGGTTTCCGTAGCCATTGATGAATTTCAGAGAAAGATCGAAGAATCGAAAAATCGAAGAATCGAAAAATCGAAGAATCAAAAAAATCAAAAAGGAAAGAGCAAGTAAGAAAGAAATCGGAAGAGAAAAGGAAAGAATGATGATGATCGGAAGAAGAAAGCAAGCATGCAAGAAACGATTTCAAAGGAAAAAGGCGATGAAAATCGCGAGAGAAAACCCAAAAAAGAAAGAAAGAATATCAGAGAATGAAAATACCCAAAAAGGAAAGAGAAGAAGCGGTGGAAGAGAGAGAATTTTCATCTGATACCATATTGAAGTAGAAAATGATAAAATCTGTAATTGTATTGTAATAATAAATGAGTAAAGTATTTATACACAATGAATACAATAACCAACTAACCAACTCTCTTAACTAACTAACTAAAATTAGTTATTACAAAACTATATACTCTAATATAATGTGTAAAATTAATTTTTATATTTTTTAGGTGCCTTCAAATAGGGGTGTCCACGGTTCAGTTTTGGAGAAAACCAACAACCGAACCGTACATGTCGGTTTCACACAATAGAGGAACCGTTCAATTCTATCTCCCAAACCGACCAGTTCTAATTTTCGTGGTTCGGTTCCGATTCATACAACAAGAACTAGCAAACGGAAAAAAAAAAAAAAACTCCCACCATTGATAGATCTAAGAAGGGATAAGAGGGGAAAGTCTCATTCGCCAAATAAAAGAGTAAAAACCACCATATAGAGTATATATATGAACAAAGGACCACCATATTGAGCATATATAAGGTAAAATATCATTTTTGTCCCTGAACTTTCATCCTGGTTTCATTTTCGTCTCTATACTTTCAAAAGTTATATTTTTCGTCCCTGAACTTTTCAATTTGTTCCATTTTAGTCATCCCGTTTGTATTTTACGTCTAAGACACTAATGGAGGGCTTATGTGACATATAATTGATTATGTGACATTATAGAAATATGCAGTGAGGATAAATGTCATAGAAAAACTAATATACAACGACGTTGATTCCATCATTTTCTGCTTAATTACAGTTTTAAACCTCATTGTATATTCGTTTTTCCACGTCATTTAACCTCAGTGTATTTTTATATAATGTTTCATCGTCAATTACATGTTACATAAGCCCTCTGGTAGGGACCCAGACAAAAAAATTCAAACGAAATGACTAAAACAGAACGAATCATAAAGTTCAAGGAAAAAAAATTATCACTTTTAAAACTTGAGTGAAAATTCAGGGACTAAAATAGTATTTTACCCTATATATTAAAAAAAACCTTGATCTAAACTGAAGACAACCATAGAAGCCTACTGATAACTCAATGAAAATAGAGTTAAAATACCTTTAACTTAGCACTATTATAAAGAATTGAGTAATGGTTGATGTTATTTTATGTAGGTCTAATGAGGATTTTAAAGAAGGACCAGAGCTGCCATTGCTTGCAGATTTCAAGAAAAGAAGAGTCGATTAATAGTTCAAGTATGAAACTTTTATTCACAACACGAAGCATTTCAGTTCAGAGCATCAGCCTAGTCAGCAGTCTCAATAGTAAGTAACTAGATCAGGCCCTGTTTGGTTTGCAAACCAGATTCAATTTAAGGGAATAAAAAAAATTGAATTTTAAATTTGTTTGGTTTGCCCTCCAAATTCATAAATTTTGGATACAATTTTTTTAAAAACCTAAAATCTAAATTTAACTAAAACAAGAATCCAAACTATCAAAAATTAATTTTGTGAATCTAGATGACAAATCAAACAAATTTAAAATTTAATTTTTTTAATCCTGCAATCCAGATTCATAAAATTGAATCTGGATTGCAAACCAAACAAATTTAAAATCTGTCAATCTGTCTCTCATTTCAGCCCTCAAATCATAGATCATCACCATATATAAGCAAGCATTAATACCTTAGTAAAAAGGAAGAAAGCAGTTTGGTAAAAAAAAGGGACCAAACTGATTGGTTCAGTTATGTTTCACGGTTTTTTTGGCTTTTTACTCACCCCTACATGTAAATAACATTCCTATACTTATTTTTCCACCTTTTAAGGATTATGATTGAAAATATCCATCGGTTAAAGTTTTGGGGTTGGAATTAATTGAATATGCATAAAATAAATTATGTAATCTTTTATGAGATTATTTTTATTCAATGTCATGGCTTACATATAAGAAATATATAATAATTATTAATGTACTTATCATTTTATGTTTCATACCATATGGAAAAAATATTGAAAAATAACTAAAAGAAATAAAAGAAAATGGTTGGTCTAAAAATAAAATTAACACCTAACCTAAAAACGATAAAATTGATTCTCCGCTCTTGGGAGGTAATGGAAAGATCCATAAAATATGAGAGTAAATATCTTTCTTTTAGAGGTTATGGAAATATATGAAATATTGACAACATATTGGAAATGTCAACAATATGTCAACCAGAGTGGATGAAAAAGAAAACAAAATTATAAGAGAAATAAAATTAATTTTCTTAACATATATCTTTTTAATATATATATTTTTAGTTTTTTTTCACCATCTTTCTCTATTTGAATATTTATTTTAATTTCTCTCTCCCTTATCATATGACTTTTCTATCTATTTTATAAATATATATTTTTATTTTTATCAATATTTTATAAATTATTTTGATTATTTTATTTCATACATGCAAGTATACAATTTTTGCTTTACTTGACAAATGTATTTTAATTTTTATCTCTCTTTAGCTATATATTTACTTTAGTTTTTATATCTATTTTTTAATTAAATAATATTAAATTATTGAGATAAGTTTTTTTTATTCATTTATCAATATTTAGTATCATTAGTAATTGGTGTGGTTGAAATTACATCAGTACACAACTGGTATGTTTACGTCGTATGGAGAGACAAGGCTACGTTATCTGAAGGGGTACGTCTATGTTGCCCAGGAAGGTACGTCTACATCATCTAGTAAGACTACATACCTGAGACTAAGAAGTTACATTATCCAAACATCTAATCAAGAGACGATACGTGGCATAACCAACACGCAACATGTCGTTGGGAAGCAACATGTGGCCCATTCCCAATGCGACATGTGGCAAGATGATGTCATCAACTTCTTCTCCTTCCACAAAGAGAAGAGTTTGTTTGGACACTCTATGTGGACAGATCTTCCAATATGAAAGGGGAGCTGACGTTATCTTAGTCTCATCGGACCGAGCCCATATTGAGTATGCTTTGAGGATAGGTTTTAAAGCCTCCAACAACGAGGCCGAGTATGAAGACCTTCTAGCCAGATTGCGGTTGGCAAGAAAAGTGGGGGTAAATTGTATCAAAGTGTTTAGCGACACTCAATTGGTTATCAATCAGATGATGATAGAGTATCAGACTATGGGAGAAAGAATGCCAGCCAATCTAGCAAAAGTGAAAATCTCCTTTGTACTTATTTTTCACCTTTGCGTGGTGGGAAGTAAGCTCATAAAACCCTAATGTCGATTCATTAGTTAAGTCATATAATACTAGTAGAATTTCTACCCAGTTTGAACATAGATGATCTAGAAGCCATGAATATTGAGTAAGTATTGTAGTCATAGATCATATCATAAAATTCTTAAGGGATGAGGAGTTGGCTCTTGACAAAGCTGAAGCATGACGACTTCAGCATCGAGCAACCCACTATATCTTGGAAGGAAGTGTTATATAAGAGATATTTCTCTTTACCACTACTTAGATGTCTTATACTTGAGGAGGCGGACTACGTTATGAAAGAGATTCATGAAGGAGTGTGTGGTAACTATTCAGGAGGAAGGTCATTGGCCCACAAAATCATAAGACAAGGGTATTGCTGGACCACTTTGCATGAAGATGCCAAGTCATTCTATCGCAGGTATGACCAATGTCAACGTTTTGCTATGATCCCAAGACAACCACCTAAATACCTAATAAATGTTATAAGTCTTTGACTCTTCGCTCAATGGGAGGTTGACTTGATGCAACAACCACCGAACGCAAAACTATCGAATTCATGTGGAGGATCATAGTGTGTAGGTTTGATATTCCTTATGTCACTGTCTCCGACAATGGGAAACAATTTGATAATAAGAAGTTCAAGTCTTGGTACTCAGAGCTTTGTATTAAGCACTTCAAATTCTCTCTTGCACACTCTCAAACCAATGGTCAAGTGGAGGCGGTGAATAAAATTATCATGAAAAACTTAAAGATCAAATTAGAAGGGTTGAAGGGGCTCTGGGCCGAGCAGCTACCCAATGTGTTGTGGGCATACAGAACAACAGCTAGAACCTCTACAGGCGAGACTCCTTTCTCACTTGCGTTCGGAGCAGAAACAGTCGTGTCAGTTGAGATAGGTCTCACTTCTCCGAGAGTACGACATTTCAATCCAGATACAAATGAAGAGTGCATAAGTTTAAGCCTTGCTCTCCTTGAAAAGCATAGGGAAACTTCCCGTCTCCATGTCGCTCAGTACAAAAATTGGGTGGCACAATACTACAACTCACGAGTCAAACCACCCAACTTCAAAGTGAATGACCTTGTTCTCAGAAAGGTATTGCCCAATATAAAAGACCCAAATAGAGGAGCCTTAGGACCAACTTGGAATGGACCATACAAGGTCACTGAGATAGTTAGACCAGATACTTACAGATTGAAAGATCTCAACGACAAGGCATTATACCATCCATCGTATGCAGAGCACCTCAAGACCTTCTATCAATGATTTCTCTATAATTTTATCTTTGTTTGAATTCTTTCTATAGTAATTTCAATTCATTGTAATTTCATTCCAATAAAAAATATAAGAACACGCGCCTTCAATTTCATAAATTTAATTAGGTTGAAAAGAACAACGAAACATAAGGAAAGGCTACTGCACCAAGTGTGAATCTAAGTTGAGCCCAGAACAAGCTACTTCAATAGCTCATAAACTCGAGTAACACTTTAAGTTATAAAGTGCCACTTGAGTGGGGGTCTACCACTACTTCTACTTTGCATACTACATGCACTATTACTACGCATTACACTGCTATATTTATAAGACTGGGCGACAAGCACAACAATTTTAAGTTAATCAAAGGTTATTCTAGGTGCAGAACTACGTAGCCACATTTGATTGATAAAACTTAGAAAATCCAAAAACTTAAGTTCATTAAAATTCAGGGCTACGTAGCCACACTTGATTGATAAAACTTAGAAAAGTCAAAAACTTAAGTTCAACAGAATTCTAAGTTCATTTGTAATGTGAGGCTACATAGTCATATATGATTGACAAGACTTAGAAAATAAAAGATTAAGTTGGTTAAAACTTCTAAATTCATTCGAAATACAAGGCTACGTAGCTATATCTGATTGACAACACTTAGTAAATAAATAAACTAAAAAATGAAGGCAACATGAGATAAATTATTATTTCCAAGAAAAGAACTAGAAGATGAAAGCAACATAAGTTCGAAGATATCCTAACAAGCATGGTAAAAGCAGATCATCCTACATAAATGAAAACTAAATGAGTTCATCAGTGGACATGCCCACGAAACAAAATAAAACTAAATCTGAGAAAGTCACCATCCAGAGTCATCCACTGTCTCTATGTCGACATCAACATCGATGTGGGAAAGGTCAAAATACTCCCTAACAAACTTGAGATCCAAATATGAAAAATTTCTCAATTACTTTACCAAGTGCTCATTTGATGCCAAAGTCGAAAAGGTAAACCTCCAGATCTACGTCCTCATTAATAGCTTTAAGCATATCGATCAGTTCATCTCAATCTTTAGTCTTAGTTTCAAGCTCTTTAAACTTGATCGAGGTCTCGCTGAGCTTACCAAGGTATCTTTGAGCATGTCTGATGTTTCATCTAAAATTTTCTGCACTTCTACAAGTTCACTCTTCAATTTCTCCTTTTCAACGAGCTCTACTTCCAGCAGTCGGCGTTATCAAATAAATTTTTCTGGCGAAATTCCACCGTTTCTTCAAGACGGAGAATCTCTCTCCTCAATTATACGCAGGATAGATTCATCCTTAGCCCCAACCTATAAAGGAAAAACAAGCCTGTTAACCACGTGAGTAAAAAAAATGATAAGGTGAAACAATGTATACCTTTAAGTACTCCTCAATAGTCGTTTCAACTAGATCTGGTGTGACCATGAAAAGTGCACAATCTCGATCAAGTAAAAAAACAGTTTGAAAATTTGAACTAATCATATCAACCTCTTTCTGGAAAGACTCATCATCCTCCCATATGTGACAACCCGACTCAAAATAATCAGAAAATAATAAATGACTCATTTAAAGTATAATTAAATCAGAGTAAATAACCAAATAAATGCGGAAGCCTTTTATTAAATAACCAATAAAATAATCAAAACAAAACTTTCTTTTCTGTTTATGGCACCAATTTAAAATGAAAATTCTAAATAGAATAAAATAAATGAATAAATAATAAAACTGAAAATCCAACTAAAGAAAGAATAAAGAACCATAAAAACGTAATCCTTGAAATAAGTAAATAAATAAAAGAACAAATCCTAAGGGCCTCCGTGTGTAGTTCAATCCTCATCACTCGCCTCAATTGCCAGCATTATTATTATTTCATGCAAAATACAGTTTGCTGGGCATTCGAATACCGTGAGTTTTTAGCTTATTAGATTAATCCTCAACTCAAATAAGTAAATAAAATTAAAATCATCTCATATTTATAATAACTTATGGATACTAGTCCATTCCCTCAATTCGTCAATAATTAGTACGTACTTAGCCTACAACATCTTTTAAGTACTATTAAATTTGCATATACGTATCATCACAGAATACATGATCACAAGTGATATGGGTTATACTATGCACCTAAAAATATGTATCGTAGTGGGGTATAAGGCCACCTATGATACATGCATGGTATGCAACTCTACAAATTTAATGTGTTAGTTGATATGATCAATTTAACTTAAATCATCTATAGGCTCTAATCATAACACCTAACAAATTAACGAACATAAACTAAATAATAACAATATTTAGAAATCTAAACGAGCACATTATAATAATTAAAATCAATAAATCATCTCCCAAGACATCCTAATAATCATACAATAAACAAGCAAATACAAGGAATTTAATTTAAACTTTTACGTATGAATTATCCCACCTTAATTTTAAATTGAGCTTTGAAACAATCTCAAAATAACTCCAATAATATTTCTAATGATGGCCACAACCTGTAATAATAATATAAAGTTACTTTCACGAGAACCGGGCTAACGGGACAAAAACCGGCTCAAATTGAGCAAAAATTAGCCCTGAACTGGTCTAGACCAGCTGAACCAGTTCAATTGAACCAGCCCTGCCGGACCAATTGGACTGCTTCTTCCCCAAAGCAACGCTGCTGTCAAAAAATAAAAAACATAGATTGCGTTTAACTCATCCCCAAATCCACGACTTGATCTGAGCTCGAGATGGCGAGGAAGTTGATGGACAATTATAAAAACGCTAGTGATCAAAGTGTGACGAACAAAACCACTCAAAACGACTTAAAAACTTGATGATACGGCGACAAAAAAACTCATTCATTTAGCTTGTATTTTGTTCTAAATTAACATAGAAATTAAAATAAAACGAATCCAACAAAATTTACCTAAGAAAACAATGAGATTGAACCACTTTTCTCTTGATTTTTCGGTAAAGAACGAGAGCTCGATTCTGACTTTAAAGAGGCAGCCAATGAGATTGAAATTTGTTTGAAATAACGCCAAAATAGAAAATTAAACAAATGTATCAAATTAGCCTGCGAAAACTAAAATAAACACCGAACAAAACCTCCTACAAATGTTAATAAAAAAAACAAGCGAGAACAATATGGATTCAAAGGAAATTTGGCCATACAACGACGTGAAGAAGATGTTTGAATGATGATAACGAAGGGTTAAGAATTACCTTGACCAAAACAAAGAGAATCGGTGAAGAAATCAACTTGAACAATAGCGGCGGCGGTGACTGAGAGAGAAAGAAAATAATAGATAACGTAGGTTTCACTGCCCTTTAATGCAACTGATTGGCTGAAAAAGACTAAATTATCCCTGGTTGAAACAATACTAAGAAAGGGTAAGAATGGTATTTTGGTCGTATATTTTTACTCGAGAATCATATTTAAGAACGGTCAATTGCATTGAACTCGCAACGACATGACAGTTAATAAGAACTAAAAACAAAGTCATTTAAATCAAAAATTGGAAAATTCTTTAAAATGTCCTTACCAAAATGTCGGGTTGTTACAATCTTCCCTCTTTAAAAAGCATTTTGTCTTGAAAAGCGTCACTGTTGTTGGAACAAAAACAGATACTTCGCTAATATCGTGTCCTTGCATTCCCAAGTTGTTTCTTAGAATTTGTTATTTCTCCACAACACCTTAACCATCTCAATCTCCTTGCCTCTCAAAGTTTTATGCTCCTCAGCTAAAATTTGAACATGTACCTCTTCAAAAATCAGCTTCACTCAAATATAGCGATTCAAATTCAATCACATGAGACGGATCCGCAGTATACTTCCTTAACATAGATACATGGAACACATAATGAATTGCTGACAGAACTAGCGATAAGGCTAAACAATAAGCAACCAATCCCACTCGCTCTAATATCTCAAATGGACCGATAAAGCAAGGTTTAAGTTTTCTTTCACGCTAAAACCGTATAACACCCTTCATTGGCGACACTTTAAGAAAGACATAATTTCCGATAGCAAACTCTAGATCTCAACGTCTAGTATCAGCATAACTCTCCTGTCTACTCTGAGCTGTTTTCATCCTTTCTCTGATCAAATCTACAGCTTCACAAGATATCCATACCAACTCTGGTCCCAAAAGCTTTCTTTCTCAAACTTCATCCCAATGCACAGGAGATATACATTTCTTACCATAAAGTGCCATGAATGTTAACATACCATTAGTAGTCTGAAAAGTGTTGTTATAAGCAAACTCAACCAAATACAAATGGTTATCCTAGCTACCATCAAAATCTAGGGCACACCCCCTTAACATATCCTCTAGAATCTGATTCACCCTGTCTATCTGACCATCAATCCGCGCATGAAAAGTTGTGCTAAAACACAACTATAACCCTAAGGCTAGATATAAACTCTTCTAAACCTTAGAGACAAAACGTCCGTTTCTATCTGAAACTATCTCAGCTGGCACACCATGAAGTCGAACGATCTTCTTCAAATACATCTAGCCCATTTCTAAACTGAGTAGGTCAATTTATGAAGCAAAAAGTGTGCTAACTTGGTCAATCAATCAATAATGACCCAAATAGTAGTAAAACCTGAAGTTGTACTAGGTAATCCATTAATAAATTACATAGATATCTTCCCCCATTTCCACTCGAGAACACTCAATGGTTGAAGATAACCTGGAGGTTTTTGTTTCAAAGCTTTCACCTAATGGAAAACCAAACATCTACTAACAAAATCAGCTATATCTCTCTTCATATTAGGCCACCAATAATGTTGTTTCAAATCTCGAACATCTTCGTAGAACCCGGATGTGCTGAAAAGATAGAATTATGAGCCTTATCTAATAACTCACTCCTAAAAGTAGTATCTGCTAAAACATATAACCGCTCACGAAACAGAAGTGCAGAGTCAGAGGAAATCGAGTACTCACTAACTTCTTCTGACTCAATTGAAGCTATCTGCTCAACCAACTCTAGATCTGCTATTTGAGAATCTATAATTCTCTGCCTGAAAGTTGACCTCACAATCAATTGTTCCATCAGTACTGTAACCTCAGAAATGAAAATTGTTGTCTGAACTCGCTCTTAATCCTTTTGTAACATAGGTTGAGTGACAACAAGTGCGGATGAATGAGCAGACTTTCTACTAAGAGCATCTGTCACAACATTGGCCATGCCTGGATGATTTTGAATGTCGTAGTCATAATCTTTTACCAACTCGAACCATTTGCGTTGATACATATTTAGCTTCTTTTGAGTAAAGAAGTACTTCGGACTCTTATGATCAGTGAAAATCGGAATCTTTTCTCCATGCAAATAATGTCTCCAAATCTTTAGAGCATGAATCACCGTTGCCAACTCCAAGTCATAAGTTGAATTTTTTTCATAATCCTTCAATTTCTTAGAAGTATAACATATCACCTTCCCGTGTTGCATCATAAAACATCATAAACCCTTCTTGGATGCATCCGTGTAAACAGTAAGTCTACCTGAATTATCTAGAACTGTCAAAACTAGTGCTGAAATTAACCTTCGCTTGAGTTCCTAAAAACTCTGCTCACAAGGTGCATCCCAAACAAAACCTTTACTCTTACAAGAAAGATGGGTCATCGAGGATGCTATTTTTGAGAAATCCTGAATGAATCTTCTGTAATAACCTGCAAGCCCCAAAAAGTTTCGAACTTCACCAACATTGGTTGGTTGAGGCCAATTACTCATTGCTTCAACCTTAGAAGGATGTAACGACCCGACCCAAAATAACCGAAAAATAAATAAATAAATAATAAATGACTCATTTTGAATATAGTTAAACCAGAGCTAAACAACAATTTGCGAAAGCTTACTCAACAATAAAACCATTCAAAAATAAAACATTTATTTTGGCGCCAATTTTAAATCAAGAAATATAATATAATATAATCTAACGGAAAACTTCTGAAATCTTAAAGTAAAATCCAATGAAAATAAATGATAAATGAAATGAGAACTCCTAAGGACCATCGAGTGTAGTTCCATCCTCGTCACGCGCCCAGCTAGCCAAAACAAATACTTTACAGGGCATGGAATACTGTGAGTTTTTAGCTCAGTAGATTAAACCATTACGTAAAGAAATTAATTCAGATAGTAATACACCGCACAACTATAATACGTGGATACTCATCCACTTCCAATCTTCAACATTAACCAAGTAGGTACTCAATCTACAACTTCACAAATAATAATATAGCTCGTTCTATAAGATCATGACTACAGTGTTCGGCTCAATACTATAGTATCATAGTGGCCACTATGATACGTGCCACATTATCCATCGTGGTAATCACACAACGAACTTATCTCAACTACTTAAATATATCATAATCACAGTGTTCATCTCAATAGAATAGTACCATAATGGCCATTATGATACATGCCACACTATCCAACGTGATTATCATATATCCAAGTTCGACTATCTAATTATTCACATCCATAAACTCTATTATAATAATAATACCCAGAAATTATAATTCAACAACTAATCGTAAAATAACTCTTCAATCATAGCACATAAATAATGAAAAGAAACAAAGAAAATATATTTAAAACGACTCAACCATTATATTACAAATAGCAAAGAGGATAGTTATTTCACGCAATCAAATCGTAACAAGCAAATCAATTAATTATTAATTGCACTTCTAAATTAACTAAGTCTATTATGTCATAATTGTCTCTAAAAATTATCCTAAGCATTAGTAACTTATTTAAAACTAATCATTAGATGGTTGTAAATTATTAATATTTAATTAATTAAAACATCAAATTTTATTAATAAATATTCGATCATCAATTTTATAATATTTAATGTTTATAAGTTTAGTCTTATTAATAACATCAAATTAACCAAATAATAATAATAATACAATAAATCAATTAGAGAAGCAATCACCAAATATCTAATTAAAGTCTTTAAGTAGGGGTTTAACCTACCTTAATTTCAAATCGAGCTAGCAAATGGCCTTAAAAATATATTAATAACACTTCTAGCAATGCTCGGGACCTGGAAAATTATTAATTGAGACCTAATTAGCTGAGAACCCAATTAAATTAGATAAAACCAACTCTAATTTAGCAAAAACCAGCCTGAACCAGCGCTAACCGGCCAGACCGGTCCAGCTGGACCGCGTCTCCTACCCTTGGACAAACAGTACACACGTGAAACGAAAAGAAAAAGGAGCAGCTACCTGCGAAAAATGGCGACGTTGAGCATGGCGGTGGGAGCAGCAGGAATCGATCGAGAATTAAAATAAATCGAATTGAAAACGATGGGGATCAAAATGATATGAATTGCTCGACCTAAAACCACTTGAATCTGACAGGAAAGCTCAAAATCCGGCGAAGAAAAACCCAGTTTCCTGCGAACCTTTAAACTCGATGAAAATCTGTGAAAACGATGGCCAAATAGCTCGAAATCAATAGGAACTCGAAAGAATAATGAGTGGATCAATTACCTAACGGAAACTCGAAGAGAAACAAGGCTAAAATCCCAAAATTTGGCGAGTAGAGAACAAATCTCGACGAGCTTCTTTTCCCCGACAATACACGAAGAAAAACACGTCAAATCAACTTGGGTTTTGCTCGAAAACAACAGAGAGATACAAATAAAACAAAGTCCACGAATAATACCTAAGAAAACAATCGTTTAAATATGATTCTTGACTTTTTCCGGTGATCAAACCCTAACTCCGATTAGATTAAATTTTCCGTTGAATATCAATGAAAACGACTCCAATCCAGTGCGTAATAATCTTAATTCACACGGAAAATCGAATGGACGAAACTCCTTGTGAAAATCTCGAATTAAGCATGTTGGTTTCTTCGATTTTTAAGTGACGAAATGTGAACCCGACGGCTAGGGTTTTTGAAAGAAAGAAAAAGAGTTTGACCTAGGTTTAAATGTTATTTAAATGAATTTGATTGACCGGAAAAAGACCAAAGTGCCCTTATAAGAAAAAAAACTAATAGGACATAAACGGTATTCAGGTTATATATTTTTACTCGGAACTCAGAATTGAGTGTAGTCAATTGTGTTGAACTCGTAGCGACATGACGGTTTGGGAAAACTAAAGATAACGCTATTTGGATCAAAATTGGTGAAAAGGCTAAAATACCCTTATGCGAAAAACCGGGTTGTTACAAAGGATCTACAGCAATACTCTTCTGTGAAACCACATGACCCTAGAATGTAACTTATTTCAGTCAAAATTCACACTTCGAAAACTTGGCAACAACTGATTAACTCACAAAACTTCCATCACAGTGGTGAGATGCTGAATAAGTTATTCTTTGGGACAGAATACACCAAGATGTCATCAATGAAAACAATCATGAAAGAATCCAAGTAATCTTTGAACATCGTGTTCATGAGTTCCAAGAATGCAACAGCGGCATTAATCAGTCCAAATGACATGACCACAAACTAATAATGACCATACCGAGACCTAAAAGCTCTCCTAGGTGTATCCTCAACTGATGATAGACAGATCGCAAATCGATCTTTGAGAAAATTGAAGCTCCTTGAAGCTGATCAAACAAATCATCAATCCTGAGTAACAGATACTTGTTCTTTACAGTCACTTTATTCAATTCTCTATAATCAATGCATAAACTTATGGATCCATCCTTCTTCTTCACAAACAAAATAGGTACACCTCACGGGGAAACACTAGGTCAGATGAATCCCAAGTCAAGTAACTTCTGCAACTAAGCCTTAAGCTCTTTCAACTCTATTAGTGCCATTTTGTACGATGCTTTAGAAATTTTAGAGGTACCATATACCAACTCTATACAAAATTATAAGTCTCTAACGGGAGGTAAATAAGAAATCTCACCAGGAAACATATTTGGATAATCTCTAATAAGTGGCACAAAAATCAAACTTCTTTCTGATTCATTGTTATCTATTATAGTGGCGAGATAACCCCACACTCCTTGTCTTAGTAGGTTTGTGGCCTTTAAATGTGACACGAATTTTGGGTTTATTCCATCAATAGACCCCTTGAATGTAAAATGAGAACCAGAAGGCAAGCTAGCTCAACTTCCCTCTTATCGCAAACAATATTTGCATGGTTAGAAGACAACCAATCCATGCCTAGTATCACATCAAAATCACTAATATTGAGAACTATCAAAGTTACAATCAATTGATGACCACACAAAACAATATGACCAGATCTAACTTTCTAGTTAGCTAACATAGACACCCCAACTGGAGTGGATATAGAAAACTCAAAGCTAACGGTTCTAGTTCAAACATAGCATGCCTTACAAATACATCAGTTATAAACGAATGACTAGAACCTGAATCAAAAAATTCAAAATTTGAATGGCCAAGAACAGATAGTGTACCTGTCACAACATCTCCTGAACCAGTTGCCTCACCTCTAGTAGTAGCAAAAACCTTACCCTTTTTAGAATCCTGACGTGGCGGAGGGGGAAGAACCTTGGCAGCTGGCCTCTGATTAAGTAGAGTCGTTGTAATAGGGCACTAAGCAGCAATGTGTCCCTCCTTGTTGCAGGTAAAGCACTTCCTCTTTGTACACGGTCTCATATAATGTTTCAAACAATGGCGACATTACAGGTAAGTATACGCCTGACCCTAAGACTGTCTATTCTGAAACTGATGATTGCCCTGAAACTACCTGTTTATTATAATAAAATATGTCAAAAGATAATATTTGAAATTTAAAATTCATTTATATGATAGATTATATAATTTAAAATTCAATTATATGATAGTAGTTGGTGAGAATATGAGAAATGGAGATGTTAAAAATTCCCACATCGAAAGTTTTTTAAAATGTTAAGCTCAATCTTCCTATAAAAGGGTACTTCATGATCAGATTCTTTCAATAATTACATGGAGGTTGTGGGTCCACTTGAAAAAGGATCTTGTCACTATATGTAATTAAATATTAATAATATTTTTTTTAAAAAATCAATAAATGATCGATATCTCGTCTGACATTTCTACCATATGTGGAAATGTCTTCGATAATTTGAAATTTCTTCGATTTCTGGGGAAGAAATCTACCCTAAATTTAAATATTGCACTTCCATATGAACGATATATCGAGCGACATTTCGCCATGCATTCGATATTTAGCACCCTGATACTAACTAAATTTGTTTTCAAACACAAGGCACAATGAAGATCAGTCACATAATCTGTAAAGCCTCGTGATTCAACAGAATACCTAGCCTCAGACCCAAACCTTTCAAGTTTCTTCTCAAGAGTGTCCACATAGTTTTTCTCTATGCAAGATAGCTTGCTGGACTTTATCTCATATTCAGCCAGAGTCATAATTCCTTGCACCAAAATGAGAAATTCATTCACCATTCTATACCTTACTAAAGGAGGAAAATATATCTTGTAAAATGCCTCAGTAAAACTGTCCCAAGTCTATAACCTTGAGTCACATCAAGTGTTCGCTCGGTTGCTTCCCACCAAAAGTTGGCTTCACTGGTCAACAAGGTACTCATCTGGGCAAGCAAGGTGTTTGAAAACTTTTTCCACAGCGAATACCCACTCTTCAGCTAAAGTGGGATTAGTAGATTTGTCATCAAAGGTCGGTGGATTATGACGCCTAAGCTCATTCAGTAGCTTGGATTCGATAGAAATTCCAATTTGAGCCTGAACTGGAGGTGGGGGTGCTTTTCCCGTAGTTATATGGTGAATAATTTGCTGAAACTCGCCTCTAGGAAAAACCACATTATTAACTTGGATCAGTTGATCCTGAGGAATCTCTGGTTCATTCAACTGGCGCGGGATTATGATCTTCCCCATCCAAAGGCACTTGGTTCACTGGTGCAACTCTTCAACGCTTGTAGATTTGCAAATGTGGAGGCATTCTGAGTTATAAATAAAAGAAACCTCTTAAGATTTATCTAACATAAATATTTACTAACTTATCAACATAATAATATCATTATAATATAATATGAATTATTAAATTCAAGACGTACATGGAGCTGACGAGGTGCAACACTGGCTTAAAAGATATTCTAAATGTATGTGATACATACAGTCTTCAGAACCCTTAAACGTAGGGCTCTGATACCAAATGTGACAACCTAACTCAAAATAATCAGAAAATAATAAATAATAAATGACTCATTTAAAGTATAATTAAATCGTAGATAACTAAATAAATGCGGAAGCCTTTTATTAAATAACCAATAAAATAATCAAAACATAGCGTTCTTTTCTGTTTGTGGTGCCAATTTAAAAAAAAAATTCTAAATACAATAAAATAATAAAACTTAAAATCAAACTAAAGAAAGAATAAAGAACCGTAAAAACGTATTCCTCAAAATAAATAAATGAACAAATCCTAAGGGCCTCCATGTGTAGCATCATCCTCGTCACTTGCCTCAATAACCAGCATTATTTACAGGGCATTCGAATACCGTGAGTTTTTAGCTCAGTAGATTAATCCTCAACTCAAATAAGTAAATTAAATTAACATCATCTCATATTTATAATAACTTACGGATACTAGTCCATTCCCTAAATTCATTAATAATTAGTAAATATTTAGCCTACAAAATCTCTTAATTACTATTAAATTTGCATATATGTATCACCGTAGAATATGCGACCACAAGTGATACGAGGCATAGTATGCACCTGAAAATATGTATCGTAGTGAGGCCACTCATGATACGTGCATATTATGCAGCTCTACAAATTTAATATGTGTTAAGTAATATGGTCAATTTGACTTAAATCATCCATAGGCTCTAATCATAACACCTAACACATTAACGAATATAAACAAAATAAAAAAAATATTCAGAAATCTAAACGAGCACATAATAATATTTAAAATCAATAAATCATCTCCCAATACATCTTAATAATCATACAATAAACAAGCAAATACAAGAAATTTAATTTAAGCTTCTAATTAAGAATTATCATACCTTAATTTCAAATCGATCTTTGAATCGATCTCGAAATAACTCCAATAATATTTCTAACGATGCCCACAACCTGTAATAATAATAATATAAAGTTAATTTCACGAGGACTAGGCTAATGGGACGAAAACCAACAAAAATTGAGCAAAAATTAGCCCTGGACCGTTTTGGACCAGTTGAACCCGTTCCATTAAACCCGCCTAGCCGATCCAATTGGACCGTTTCTTCCCCAAAGCAAAGCTGCTGCCAAAAAATAAAAAACGCAAATTGTGTTTAACTCACTCCCAACTCCACGGCTTGATCTGAGCTCGAGACGGCGAGGAAATTGATGGACAATGATAGAAAAATGCTAGTGATCAAAGTGTGACGAACAAAACCACTCAAAACGACTTATAAACACGATGCTACGGCGGCCAAAGAACTCCAGAAACCGGTGAAGAAAAGCATAATCTGGTGAGATCTAAACTTGAAGAAAAAACTTATTCGTTTAGCTTGTACTTTATTCCAAATTAATAAAGAAACTAAAATAAAACGAATCTAAAGAAAATTACCTAAGAAAACAATGAGATTGAACCACTTTTCTCTTGATTTTTTTGGCAAAGAACGAGAGCTCGATTCTGACGTTAAAGAGGCAGCCAATGAGATTGAAATTGGTTTGAAATAACACCAAAATAGAAGATTAAACAAAGGTATCAAATTACATTGCGAAAACTAAAATGAACACCGAGCGAAACCTCCTACAACTGTTAATAAAAAAAAGTAAGAACGATAAGGATTCAAAGAAAATTTGGCCATACAACAACGTGAAGACGATGTTTGAATGATGATAATGAAAGGTTAAGAATCACCTTAACGAAAACAAAGAGAAATGAAGAAATCGACTTGAAAAATAGAGATGACGCTAACTGGGAGAGAGAAAATAATGGATAACCTAGGTTTCAGTGCCTTTAATGCAACTAATTGGTTGAAAAAGACTAAATTATCCTTGGTTGAAACAATAACAAGAAAGGTTAGAATGGTATTTTGGTCGTATCTTTTTACTCGAGGCTTGGATTTAAGAACGGTTAATTGCGTTAAACTCGCAACGATATGATGGTTACTAAGAACTGAAAATAAAGTCGTTTAAATCAAAAATATGAGAATTGACTAAAATACCCTTCTCAAAATGTCGGGTTGTTACACCATAGTAAATGCAGCCAGAATTGGACTCATCATCCTCTTCATCAACCTCTTTCTCAAACATCGCAACGAGAAGAAGGCCTACACTCGAGCTCGGGACTGTAGTAGCACAAGATTGTTTGCCAACACCTGACTCACTACAACGTTTTTCAACCGAAGCCCCAGGACCATTAGGTTGTCTGTTAGTTACTTTCTTTGGAGATCGACTAGAACCATCTACAAGTTTTTTACGTTTGTTGTCTTCAATGAACTTGCGAGCTCTATCACTTGACATAGCTGAAGTAAAAACGAAGTGTCAGACATGTGTTATGTTGTGATGCAACATATATATATATATATACAAAGACTCATTAATCTCCTCAAGGAAAGGTTTAGCAGGGTCAAAAGCAACGAGTAGTTCATCTGAGAGAAGGGTCACAAAGTTGCGATCTTCAATTAGAATACTCAAAATATCATTAACTATCTTTTTAGCTGATCGAGATAGTGGTATGAGTTCTAGATTCGTTACTTCAACACAATGAAAGAAAAGTTAATGTACAAGTCAAAGTATGTGAAAGGCAAGTTGTCAAAAATGTCCTAGAGTGAACCTACCAGAACTCCTAAGAACTTGGGCACTCGATGAGTATAATCATGTTCACGTATTAAGGGAAACCAATTGCCGCCCACAAAAAACCACTGGTTTTTCTAATTTTTTAAACCAGAAGAAATCGTCAATAGTTTATCGCCTCAGGATGCCAAACAATGCATAGATTTCTCTCTAGGTAAGCTCTTTAGCCGATAAAGAGCATGAATAGTTTTATAAGTCAAATAAGCCTCATCGTTATAAAGATGCCAAAGAACCCAAAACTCAAGTATAACAGTCCAGCTAGTTAGCGCGAGTTGAGCATGAGCTAACCTTACCAAACACAAAACTCTCTGAAGGATATGATGGAGAGGAAGTCCAACCCCACATTTGAACGTTTGTACATGAAAACTCACTTTTCTAATAAAGGGCTATGAATTGTCTCTCCCTCTCTAGGTCACCTAAGAGTAACAGATGAAGGAATATCATACATCGCTCTAATACGTCCTATGGTAATGGTAGAAGGGTAAGAATCTATCTCAGATGCATTCTCGTAGGTGCTTGACTCTGTTTAAGAACCCCCCCTCAAATCGTTTTTGCTCCCAGCGTCTAACATCCTAAAATGAAAAAAGATCCTACCTTAGACACGTTTGAAGCAACTATTTAGTCATACAATTTGAATGAAAATGTGCTAAGAGGAAGGCCAAAGTGACATACCTGAACTCGACAACGAAGAACAAATCATTTATGGCCCTCTAAGAAAATTACACGACCGCAAACACACCGACAAAAGAGCACAAAATTTATAAGTTAAATGTGAAAAAGATGTGGCGAGACGGTCGGGAAAAAAATTTGGGGATGGAAATCCACGCGAGTCAGGTTTTGACCTTAGAGTAAAAGCACCAGCAACAACAAAAATCTGGAATGCAGGTAACCTGTGTGCCGACTCGCGAGTCTAGGAGTTATTTTAAAAAAAAACTTGTACCTGATGATTAATTTGATGATCTACTACATTCGTTTCTACTAGATGAGAAAAAAAACCTGCAAGACCGAGAATTTGAAGAAAACAATGTAAAAAAAATTGAACTAAGAAAGAAAAAAAAAAAAGAGTTTAAAACTTACCAGTTCTCCAAGTTGTGAGTTATGAAAGAAGCTGAACTCTCCTATTTAAAGAGATTTGATCTTATCTCCTTATTTGTAGGGGTGAAAGAAAAAAATCGAAAAACCGAAAAATTAAACCGGATCGAAACCGTAAAAAATCGAACTGTTCCAGTTTCCATTCTTCAAAAACCAAACCGGCTAAAACCGATTAAAACCAGCTTCTAAAAAACAAGTAAAAATCTCATACCCCTTCCCTATTTCCCCCTAATTTTTATTTATTTATTTTATTTTATATATTATTTATCACTTTATTTTAATTTATATTTTGTATATTTATTAATCTAATTTTTCCAACTAAGTTTTTTTTTTTTTTTTTTGTTTCATTCTTCAATGTTGGAGGATTTTTTTAAACTAAATGCAAACGTCCTATACTAGAAAGACCGGAAAAACTGAAAACCAAATCGGCAATAATCGTTCAAAATCGGACTGGTTCCTATTATAAACCGAACCGAACCAAAGCGGTTTCACCCCTATGATCTGATTTCTCAATCGTTGGATTGAGGCAAAGACGACGGCTCAGATCTCTTATTAAGAATTATAATTCTATCAAGCCCAACCAATATTGAATCCCAAAAAATTTATTATGGAACATAAATATTCTTTTTAATGGTTGTGGCCTCAGAAGAATTTTTACTTAGAATATTTTTAGAAAATCGACCTTGAAAGAATACTTCCAAGCAGCTTTGAACTCACATCTCAACTCTACTCGGGAGTAGGGGTCATTGTTATAGGTGAAATTTCATAACACGTAGAGTTTTACAACTTCACAGAAATGTCCAGGCACAGTGCCTACACACCTGGTCATAAAGTCTACGCACCTAGAAAGACATGTCTACGTAGTCTCCAGCACAGACCTACACACTTGATACCAAATACAAGTATCCAATTGGTTGATGACACGTGGTGTAACCCATAAGCGACATGTAATTGAGAAGCAACATATGGCTAAATCTGGATGCAACACGTGGCATAATGATGTCATCAACTTCTTCCCCCATAACTAGGAGAAGATACTCAACCATTAGGTAACTAATTATACTATAATTCTGTCTGGCACACTAGCATTGACTTAAGCATCGGAGGGTGTTATGTCTGCACCACACCGGTGCTCATCACCAACGCCTACACAACATCTTCACCTCCGCCTCATCCTATCTCCTAAGTTTGTTGCTTACATAGAAGGCCACCATTTTTATGCAACAACAATAATTATTTATGTACAAATTTACATATTACTATGTATGTATCATAAGTTATTTTTGTAAGTTTCTATAATTTCTGTAATTTTTTTATTTAATATCCATTGTCATCGATATTTCTGTAATTTGACATTTCTATTGAAACTCCTTAATTCACACTAATGTAGAATCATTAATTCACACTAATACTAAATATAAATTTTTCTTTATATATTTAAAATGTTTGGAAGAATAAAAAATAGTATTATAGTAAATTTAAGGGAAAAAGTCCGTCAATACCCGAAACTTTACATGGTATGTCAATTTAAATAAAAAACTTTAACAAGTGAATCAATTTATATCCGCATCAAAACAAAACTATAAAATTACTCAAAATCCAGTTTATAAATCAGCAAAGATCAAAGTAACAAAACATCCAAAAGATCAAAGTAACAAAACAAGTATAACTTAATCATAAAAACATCTGATTTCAATTATAAAAAAATTTAGATTACAGTTTTAAAATCAAACAGTACGAAGAAATAACTTTAAAAAACAACATTTTTGCCTACGAATTTGTGAGGGGGGGGCGCATTTTGAGGCAAAAATTCATTTAAAAAAAATAAGTTTTCCCATCGTTTTTCTTCAAATTTATTTCATTTAATTCATTGTTCATTGATTTTTTAGCTTTAGGATGACAATTGGGGGCGTTTTAGCAAATTTTTGCTATAGTTAGGGTTTTTTAGGTTTTTTTATTTGGGTAAACTTTCTTAATTTTCTTGTAATTTTAGTTTTAATCTTGATATATTAGTGACATTTTGATATATTTACATGTTTTCAAAGGAATTTTATATTAAAAAAAGTAAGTTTGGTTTAAAATTTCCAAATTTTAACTAGTCAAAGCAGGGTACCCATTTAAATCTCGACCCCGTTTAAGCGAAAAATGGGCACCCCGACCCGCTCCATTTAAAATTTACCCCGACCTCGATCCCACCTGTAAAGACCCGACCCAAAATAACCAGATAAATAAGTAAATACATGACTTATTTAAAAAAATATAATCAAACCAGAGTAAAACCAAATATATGTGGAAGCGTTTATGTAATTACTAAAAGATATTTAAAATAAAACCTTTGTTTTGGAGCCAATTTAAATAATTAAAAACAAATAAAATAAATGAAAATGAAAATCCATAAAAACAACTTACAAAATAATTAATAAAATGAAATATTCAAAAGAAATAAATAAATAAATGACAAGTCCAAAGGGTCTCTCAGTGTAGCGTTATCCTCGTCAATCACCATGGTTCCATTATTATCAGTGTTACCTGCAAAATAAAAGTTTGCAGGACATTCAAATACCGTGAGTTTTTAGCTCAGTAGATTAAATCCAAACTCAAATAAGTAAATTCAATTCATCTTATAACTATAATAACGTATGGATACTCGTCCATTTCCATCATTCATCAACAATTTGTAGGTATTTAGCCTACAACCTCACAAAATAATAACATAATTCAACTTTGAAAGATCATAACCACAGTGTTCAGCTCTATAGAATAGTATCATAGTGGCCACTATGATACGTGCCACACTATTCATCGTGGTAATCACTTATCAAACTCATCTCAACTACTTAGATATATCATAATCACAGTGTCCGACTCTATAGATTAGTATCATAATGGCCATTATGATACGTGCCACACTATCCAACGTGATTATCATATATCTGAATAAAATCATGCAAATAAATATCAAACAACAGTTAATCTTAAAATAACTCACAGATAACAAAATAACAACAAATAAAACTATTTAAGACAACACCACATTCACATCACAAATAGTTAAAAGGGAATAAATCAACACAATCAAATCACAACAAGAAAACTATCTGATTATTATTTATATTTATTAATTGAGTAGGTCTATCAAGTCATAAACGCCTCTAAAATTATCCTAAGCATTAACAAATCATTTAAAACTGATTATTAAACGGTTATAAATTATTAGTATTAATCAATTAAAACGTTGAATTTTATTAGTAAATATTCAAGAATCAATTTATAATAATTAAGGTCTACTATGTCTAATTTTCATTAATGTCATAAAAATAATTATCGAGACAACCCGATAATCTTAATACAATAAATCAATCATTAAGTTAATCACAAAATATCAAATTTAATATGGGTTTACTAATATGGTTAATTTAACTTAAATACTCTATAGGCTCTAATTATAATATAAACCCTATTAACGATCATAAACCAATAAATATAATATTCACAAATCAAACGAGCACATAATATTAATATTTAAATCAATAAATTATCTTCCAAGACATCCTAATTATCATACTATAAACAAGCAAGCACAAGGAATTTAATTTAACTTCTAAGTAGGAATTAACCTACCTTAATTCCAAATTGAACAAGCAAATGTCCTCGAAATCTATATCTATAAGATATCTAAATGTGGTAAAGTATGGAGAAACATTGGGTTCCAAATGTACCCTCATTTAATTGGTTTATTCCCTTTCTATCCTTCCAATAATAATTATTATTTAACTTTTTTTTAATTACCCTGGCCTTTTTATGTTCCATTCGCCGGAAACGATGCATCGCAAAAACTTATTAATTGTACCATTTTCCAATATTTAGAAATTGATAAGTCATATCACTTCCCCTCCCCAATACTTATTAAATAATAAAAGTTGTGGATATATATAAGCCATCGTGGAGGAAAAGCCTTAGAAAAAAAAAACTATAAGCAATGTTTTCTTGCTTTGGTTTGGACAGTAAAAATTTCAGCTGCTGTTCAATAGAAACAAAATCATTGTTTTTTTTTTTTTCAACTTCTTTCATAGACGTTTAAGTTTTTTTTTTTTTTTAAGTCTTTATGGGAGTGAATAGACATCAGAGAATTTTTCATTTAAACTTCATACTTTCGATGTTTAGAACTTTAGATTAACTTTAAACTTTTACTTTGGATGCTTATAACTTTAGATTAACTTTAAACTTTGTAGTTTGAATGCTTATTTTTTGTCATCCATTTGGTTTGGATATGAGATAGTATTTGGCTTGTTTGACTTATAAAATTTATTTAGTTGAACTTTGAAATTGAACTATATTTATAAGTTCAATCTGAGAAGTTTTGATTACTATTTTGAATTTGAAGTTGCTATATGATAGTTATATTTTAAATTTATGCTTTGGAATTATTTAATTATATGGATTGCCATGAAAATGTTGATTTTTTTATAACTAAACTCTCTTCATATAAAGATAAAAGGTGTGAGAAACAAAACTGATTTGAAACCGATCTATCCAAACCAATTGGTTTAGTTTGGTTTTCCTTTATGTTTGGTTTCGTTAAGTTCCACAAAACCCTAAACCCTAAACCCTAAACCCTATTAATATAGTTCCAGTGAACGTGGTTGGGCAATGAAATGAAGTGATAATTTTTTTTTTCTTTTCTACAACTTCTTTCATAGACGTTTAAGTTATTTTTTTTACAGTTTCGATGAATGTGGTTGGGCGATGAGATGAAGTGATGATTTTGGCATCGGAGAAGGAGTATTTTTCCGTTAAAATATTGCTTGGCGTCATGGTTCATAATCTTCTCTGACCTCATCTTCAATTGTCATTCACTAAAGGATAAACAAAGGTCACAAAATTTTCAATCAGGAAATGAATTGTACAGAGTAAGCCTTTATTCATATCTCATAATTTTTTTTCATAAATGTTCTCTTGGTCTTGTGTATGAAACATTTTATATAAAAGTTGGATATCATTTAAGAACCTAATCAAAGGTAAAAGTCGTTTTTTTTTTCTTTTCGAGGAATGAAAATTAAAATGAATCATCACAAGAGTGTTATTTAAAAATACAACTTTATACCGTTAAAAAATAGAGGTATCGGGTATTCCTTATAAAAGCAAACTAATTTCGTGTGAATAGGGTTACGAGTGCTTGAGTATCTTAAAATGTGTTAAAAGCAAAGAAAATATTGCATTCCCATTTAATCTCTATAATTTTATTTTTTTTGTTACTTTCCAGTTTTACTCTTATTTATACATATTTTATTGAATTGCATTCCTATTAATATTGAAAATGCTAAAAAAAAAGAAGAAAATTTGTGACGACCCGTCATTTTAAATAAATTAAAATCAGAGAAAACAGCGGAAGTCTTTTATTTTAAGAAAAATGGCGTGATTATGTTTGAAAATAGGCTAGCCAAAACCTGTTTACATATTAAAATCAAACATCTAAAAACACAAGGAACATTAAGTTCCATCCAGGAGTTTAAAATGATCATAATCATAAAACAACGACCATAAGCTCTTATGAGCTAACTACAAAGTTCAAATCATCAAAATGATATAAATTTCACAAAACAACCATGTACATGGATTTACAACAACCTAGTCCATCTCAAGTTGTCATCCTCTCGATCAAGCGCGCACCAGCTCCTCTTCCACGATCCCAAACATTACCTGAAATGTTTGTAATATCATGAGCTAACAACTTAAGCCCAGTGAGAATAATAAGCATAAAAAGTAAAGATAGACCTCAAACTCGCATTTCGATTTGAGTCCATGAACATACTTACTCTTTGCTATCATCAATTCAAAGAGTTTATAACAAAGTGTTCCACTTTTACTTACCAATTCTTCAATAATATTGTGGAACTACATTCCAAATATTTCTGGTATAGTTTCATAAATGCATAAAGCATTTATATCTCATTTTCCATATATACCTTATACTATATACAAGGTTTACTTCAAATTCTTATTCTCCCAAAGGATGATATTAATTAGCACACTTAGTCTAATTGTTCATCCATAAACTTATTATAACAAAGAAAAGTAAAGTAAATAAACTTTGTATAAAATATAACATCTCGATTCTCTATATCATCAATCATAATCATGATTGCATAAGGACATCCCGTAGGATTCCACAATTTCTTTTATGCATGAGGAAGTAATGTGTACATCCGCAACTTACGATTCAACTCCGCATAAGGAAGTAATGTGTGCGTCGCAACTTACGATTCAACTCCCTATGTATAAGAAGTAATATGTACGTCCGCAACTTACAATTCAACTCCACATAAGGAAGTAATATGTACGTTCGCAACTTACAATTCAACTTCTATGCATGAGAAGTAATATGTACGTCCGCAACTTACAATTCAACTCCACATAAGGAAGTAATATGTGCGTTCGCAACTTACAATTCAACTTCTTTTCAATGATGCGAGATGTTATGCATATGTTTACATATGCTTGCATAAGTAAATAAAGTAAATGTAAATGATAAAGCAACCGAAACAAGCATAAAGTAAAGGACATAAAGTAAAGGACATAAAGTAAAATAGATAGAATCCCGGATGAACGATATATCGATCGAACTCCGCTAACAATAATAAAAGTAAAGGTCAAAATATAACGATTAACCTAAACTTTCAAGGATTCTAAACTTCCAATAATCCGAGGTTCTATCAACCAATCATATCAAAGTCGTGGATCCTTAAACTTCCAAGTGATCCATTCTAAACTCCGAAACTAATCTAACTTAGAATCTTCTAAGATTCGAGGTTCTCATCGAGAAATCCTAAGTTTCTCGCCTAAAGGATTAACTCAAAATCCTAAGGCACTAACTCACTCCCTCTAATCTTAGGTTGGATTCTAATCTTAGTTCCGATTCTACAAATCATCGTACTTATTTGCTTTCTATAGTTACTTTAAATTCTAATCATTCTCACCTTAGCCAAAATAATTCCAAATCTCCAATTTCCACGAAACAACCACCGAGCAATTGCACCTACAATTCACCGATTGTACAACATATTACAATTCATAACTAATATGCGAACAAATGTGCAATTTCGGGTGAATAGTGATTTCGGATGAATAGTGTCTCGGGTGAATAGTGTTTTTCGAAAATCCGGGCTCAAAATCGTCATTTTTCATGATAGAAATTCATGATTTCAACTTCAAATCTCATTTATTATCAAAAACGAACAAAACCACCTAAAAAGTTTTGAAAACTTACTTTTTGGGATTTCCCTTAGAGAACGGGAAACTTCGAAAAGCTAGGTTGGATAGGTAGCCCTCGTCCCTACCATTCCAACGCAACCAAAAACACAACGATTCGTCGAGAAACGAATGAGAAACGAAGAAAATAAAATCCACATCAATGGTGGATTGAAGGCTACGGCTAGGAGAAGGAAAGGAAGAGAAAGATGAAGTCATTTGGTCAAAAATTTGGATTTTTAAAGATAAATGAATAGTGAATTTAGATATTTTAAGAAATTGGAAATGACGGTTGCGTCCTTTTATGACTTTTGACTTCTAAATCGAAACCCGATGCTCTTAAATAAATCTAAAGATGATTAATAATTATTAATTGGCCTATTAATAATTATTAATGTCACCGAAATGAATTTAGAGCATTAAAACGATTAAAAGCAATTTTGGTCGAAATTAACTACTAAAATCGAAATTACAAAATAATAATTAAACTAAATACTTAAATTGAAATAAATAAATAAATAAAATAAATAAATAAAATTCACTTCAAAATAACGGGACGTTACAAAATTAGCATTCGACAACAATGAAGTCTGCAGCCACATTTAGCTTTCTTTTTAAGGAATCCAATGACGTTTAACTAATTGTAGTAATCAAACAGTTTCTATCAGATAACCTTATTCATTGTACAAAGATCAAATATGATTAGAACTTCAATTATATTAGATACAGTCGAATGAAAGATCAATTAATATTGTTCATTTAGTAAGTTTAAACATGACCTTTCATTTGGATACATGAACTTTACTTCTTCATTTACTAATTGAATTAAAAATTTATTAAAATTTTCACTTTTAATTTACTATATATATCCTTATCCTTATCTTTATCCTTAATATATAAAAGTGGTAATGTTTAAGAAACTTTTTTGGACTACTATACCCCTTTTAAAATCTTAAAATTACTAACATGTCATTATATATACCCTTTTAAAACCTTCAAATTACTAAAAATGTCATTATTATTTATACTCCACTGTCTATTAAATGACTATTTATATTTTTAATAAAATATTTCTCTTTTTTATAAATAAAATATTTCTCTTCATTGAATAGGAAATTTTCAATTTTATTAAATAAATTCCTTGGTTTTTTTATTGTTTTCACAACATCAAATTATAAAATAATTGAAAAAACAAGTACAACATATGAAAATGAATGTGATATTAAAATGAATTTATTGTTTAGATTTATCACCAATTTATGAAAAATAAATTATATTTAAGTATTCAAATATTAAATGATTTAATAAAGGTGACGGTGCTTTAATTTTAAAAAATATTAAAAAAAAATTGTTTAAAAAAAACAGTTAAGATTAAAAAAAACAACTACAACAAAATATAATTTATTGAATAAGTAATGGTATAATATTTTATAATATTTAAATAAATTTAAATTTTTTTAATTAAAAATATTTAAAAGTTTAAAAATCAAAGAGAAAAAAATATATAATTTCTTAAATTTTAATTAAAATTAGAAATAAATAATCTATAAATGCAAAAATTAACTAACATATGTATATAGAACAAACAATTTATTTTTTATTCGGTAGTATAAATTTTAAAAATAAAGATGTTAAAAAAATCGTCTTATATAAAAAGACATATAATTATGTAGATTAGTAAACTATACAATAATTTAAATATTAAATAGAACATAATAATATGTTAATAAAATCATTTCGAAAAAGATTTATAAACCATAGAAAAATCAAATAAAAAATATTTTGATCTTTTAAATATTTCTATGTTAGAAAAAATATCACGTGCAACGCACGTGGTAAAAGACTAGTACATGTAAATAGAGATTAACTAACACCAATTTAAAAAACAAAAAACTAGATGTTTGAGGATAGAGTTATGGAAAGGAAATGAATATTAGGTATGAGTAACAAGATGATATAAAATCATTATTAATCTTTAGTCATCTACATGTATCCATCATCCATGAGTAACAAGATGATATAAAATCATGAAATTTAAGTTTTTTTCATCTTAAAGATATTTTTTAATATGGGTTACGTTAATTTCTTCCATTTCATTATAAAATTTGAATTTTCAAAATATTAGTTAAGAAAATAACTTCATAATAATATTGACATTTTTATTATAAAATTTGAAAGACAAACCACGTGCCCACGTGCATGGCATGTGTGAAAAACCTAGTAAATTCAAAAAGACTCCTAACGATGCCCAAGACCCATGAATTGGCTGAACCGACCAACAAGTAAGTTTTCTCGGGTTCAGTGTCTAAAACACCTTTGATCGTGCTAAATATTTTCCTGCAACACTATAATTATAAAATTATTCTACAAAATTCAGAAAGATCCAACGGTTCAATACTCCAGAACGAATTTTACAAGTTGACCAAAAATAATTGTTATAGCAATTTTTTTCCAGAAAATCGAGAACAATTTATCCATTTCGGAAATTATAAATATACATCTAAATGAATTTTGATGAATCTGAAAATTTAACCATAAGTAAAACATAAGTATATCTACAAGTTTCATGGAGAAAACTTTTCTATTAAATCATTATATTTCTCTGTAAAAATTATGGAAGATGAATGAGCATCAATAAAATTTCAAAAATTAGTCACGAATTGAAAGGAATAAAGGAACACATAAGTATTCGAGATGAAAATTGATATAAAAACTTACCCAATAAAGAACAACAAAGGCAATGGAGATTTTGGATGAGAACACAACCACTTCCGACGGCGATTGGCTATGTAAAATTAGATGAACTCATTGGAACAACAATGAATCGAAGAGTCAAAGAGAGTGAAGAAGAAAAGCAGCAAACCTCATTACAAAAAAACTGCCAATTTGCGACCAGAAAATTGCGACCAAATGGTCGTTTTTCACCTAAAATGCGACCAAAATGCGACCAACTGAGTGGTTGCTAAAAACCTGGTCGGTTTTGAATTTATGCGACTGCATGGTCACAAAAATTCGACCATATGGTCGCAAAAAATTTTGGTCGAAAAAAAGTCAAACTTTTTAAAATGCGACCATATGGTCGCATTAAAAGGGACCATATGGTCGCATTTTATCTTCAATAGAAGTGACCATTTGGTCACATAAAAAGTGACCAAATGGTCGTAATTTTTGTGACCAAATGGTCACTTATTGGCTCAGTTAAAATACGACCAGATGGTCACTTAAAAAGCGACCATCTGGTCGTAATTTATGTGAAAGATAAGTGACCAATTGGTCACATAAAAAAGTGACCAAATGGTCGCATTTTATGCGACCAAATGGTCACTTTTAGTCTCGATTAAAATGCGACCTGGATGGTCGCTAAAAAGTGACCATCCTGGTCGCATTTAAGAATTTTTTTTTAATTTAAATTTCAATAATTAGTTAATTAATTATTAATTAATTATTAAAATTTTATTATTTATTTAATTAATATTAAAATTTCATAAAAAAAAAATTGGAATTCAAATAAAAAATATATATATCAAATATTAAAAAAACGTTTTATACAATCGAAAGAATCCTAGAACTACTGCGAGGGGGGGGGGGTGGGGAGGAGGCGTCGATGACGAAGGGCCGCCGCCTAGAGATCTGAAGCACGGCCAAAGCGGATGCGACCAGGCGTCGACTCGTGCTTGTATGTCGGCCTCAATAGTAGCGACTCGAGTAACGAAGTCCTCACGCATAGCCTCCATGTCCCATGTGCATGCTGCTTGCTCACCCAGGAGAAGGCAGGAGCTAGTGCTCGCTCCATTTCCGTGGCCGGGCACATCTGCATAAAGGCGTCGCCCAGACGAGCCGAGCCCCAGGAACCGACCCATCAGGCCGAACCCCTCAGTGACCTCCAAGAACGCCTCTATACGGTCCTCCTGAGTCGGTTGCGAGTCCGGTGTGGGCAACCGCCGAGTCAAGGACTCCGTGAAACGTTCCTAAACATTTAAAATTCAGGAAAATAAAATGGTTAATATATAATGTATGAAAAATTTTAAAGAAAAAATAATAATTGAAAAAAATATTAAATACCGAACTTCTTTCGCCTTATCGTCGATTAACGTCCCGTCCTTCTTCGTGTGAAGAACTCGGTGCGACTCATCGGGCAGGACGGGCGCGCCGTGCTTCGCTTCCTAAAAAATCAAAGAGTGAAGAATAAAACATAATAAATTAATAAGTAATTGAAAAAAGAAAACGAGAAAAAAGAAAACGAGAAAAAAACGAGAAAAAAAAACATACTAATCGACGATGGTGCTCGTCGTGGGTCCGCGCCCCTGTGTGTTTTCCTGGATTCTTCGCGCGGTTGGCCTTATTCCTGCTTGACACCGCTTGCCCCTGAGGAGTGCTCAAGCTTGCGGGCCGCGCGTGGTCCTCCTGGGCTCATCCACACGGGCGGTTTCTTGCTTGCTTTTGCGCGCGCCGGAACATGAGGTCCTTGAATCGATCCCGGACGTGATCGTCCCATAGGGGGAACAATCTACCATCGGTGATATCGGGATCGATAATAGGAAACTTGCCCTGAAAAAATTGAAATAAAAAATTGTTAAAGTAATAAATTTATTTCTATAAATTTCAAAATTAATTAATTATGAAAATAAATTATGTTTTTACCTTCCAATCGCCGTACATCCGAGCGTTTCTCCGTCGTCGGAATCTTCGCCCAAGTGAAGGTCATGGGTAGAGGCATGCTCTTGGAGGACCTCGTGAAACCGTTTTGAAACGGTCGGTATCGGCACGACTCTGCAAAATCACAAAAAATTATTGTGCTATATATTAGAAACTATTAGTTAAAAAGAATAAAAAACTTTTTGAAAAATAGTAAACAAAATTACTTACGTATCCCCTTCAATCCAGGGGGTAGAGTCTGCCCGAGAGGCAGCTGCGTGCATGAAGTCGAGGGGCGGTGGACCGATCCGACCGATGCACCCGACGACGACCGGACGCATACCCTGATGCTAAGCCCGGAGGCGTGGCAAGGGAGTCTCCGGGCGGCCGTGGTGTCGCAGACTCGGCCTCAGGGACTCCATCATCGAGCGTGGCGGCAAGTCCCGTCTCGTGAATCGAAGAGGATGTCCAACTCCTCCGTAGTCGCGTCCGCATCGGGGCAACGCCAGAGAGGCATCTGCGGAGACCCCTCGTCACCGCGTTGTCAGGCTCGCCTCGACCTGGGGAGGAGCGTCGCTGCCCGTCATAATCCTACAACCAAAATAAACTAATTTAATACTAATTACGTAAGTAAAATATTGATTAGTTTATTTAATTAATTAATTAATGAAATAATGTAAATTAAACTAACATAAATTAAGTAAATAATTTAAAATAAACTAATCAAATTAATTTGAATAAAAGTAAATTAAAATTAGATTAATTGAACTAAAAGTAATTCAATTAAACTTAAGATTAATTAAGTAAAACTAAAATAAACTAATCATTTAATTTGAAATAAAGTAAAGTAAAATTAGATTAATTGAACTAAAATTAATTGAATTAAACTAAAATTCAATTAATTTTAGTTTCAATTAATCTAATTTTAATTTACTTTAATTCAAATTAATTGATTAGTTAATTTTAGTTTTAATTAATTAATCTTATGTTTAATTGAATTAATTTTAGTTCAATTAATCTAATTTATATTTACTTTAATTCAAATTAATTGATTAGTTATAACTAATCAATTCAATTAAACTTAATTAATTCAATTAAACTAAAATTAATTCAATTAAACTTAAGATTAATTAATTAAAACTAAAATTAATTGATTAGTTAATTTTAGTTTTAATTAATTAATCTTAAGTTTAATTGAATTAATTTTAGTTCAATTAACCTAATTGTACTTTACTTTAATCAAATGTAACTAAAATTAAGTAATTAAACAATTTTTATTTAATAATTAAACTAAAATTAATTAATTAAATTAGTGTAACTCATTAATTTAAACTACTTAAGTATAATTGAAGTTAAACTATTTGAATTAATTACCCTACTTTAAATTAATTGATTTAATTAAAGTAATCTAAATTACATTAATTAAACTAAAATTAAGTAAAACTAAAATAAACTAATCATTTAGTTTGAAATAAAGTAAAGTAAAATTAGATTAATTGAACTAAAATTAATTGAATTAAACTAAAATTCAATTAATTTTAGTTTCAATTAATCTAATTTTAATTTACTTTAATTCAAAGTAATTGATTAGTTAATTTTAGTTTTAATTAATTAATCTTAAGTTTAATTGAATTAATTTTAGTTCAATGAAGCTAATTTATATTTACTTTAATTCCAAGTAATTGATTAGTTAATTTTAGTTTTAATTAATTAATCTTAAGTTTAATTGAATTAATTTTAGTTCAATTAAGCTAATTTATATTTACTTTAATTCCAAGTTAGTTAATTTTAGTTTTAATTAATTAATCTTAAGTTTAATTGAATTAATTTTAGTTCAATTAACCTAATTTTAATTTACTTTAATTCAAATTAATTGATTAGTTAATTTTAGTTTTAATTAATTAATCTTAAGTTTAATTGAATTAATTTTAGTTCAATTAACCTAATTGTACTTTACTTTAATCAAATGTAACTAAAATTAAGTAATTAAACAATTTTTATTTAATAATTAAACTAAAATTAATTAATTAAATTAGTGTAACTCATTAATTTAAACTACTTAAGTATAATTGAAGTTAAACTATTTGAATTAATTACCCTACTTTAAATTAATTGATTTAATTAAAGTAATCTAAATTACATTAATTAAACTAAAATTAAAAGTTAAACTAGTGTAATTATAAATTAATTTAGTTTAATTTTATTAAATTAAAGTAAACTATCTTAAATAAACTAAATAAGTAATTAAACTAAATTAGATTAAGTAATTAAATTAATTACTACTTAAATTGAATTAAAGTAAACTAAGTTAGATTAATTAAACTATTAGATTAATTAAACTAAAATTACTTAAAGTAATAAAATTAAAGTAAACTAATTAATTAGTTAATGTAAACTAAACTAATTAAATTAAACTACTTAAACTAAAACTAAAACTAATTAAATTAACAAAACTAAACTAAACTACATAATTAAAAACTAAAAACTAAAACTAAGTAAACTAAATTCTTAAACTAAACTTCAATTTGTTACGAAAACTAACCTCGTGTAATCGAAACCGGGATTGGTGGTTGAGGGTTTTCGGTTTAGAGTAAGAATGGGAACAGGAACGGGAAGAAATAACGGGGAACGGGATAGGGGAAAGAGAGAAACGAACAAAAAGAGAGGAAGAAAAAGAGAAAGGCAGCAAAGAAGAAAAGAAGAGAAAGCAGAAACGGGAAAAAGAAAAAGAAACGGGGGAAAGGAAAGGGATGGGAATTTAAATCATAATTTGCGACCAACTGGTCGCAAATATGTAATTATGACAGGAAGTGAACAGTCACGCGTGCTGGGGAAATTGCGACCATATGGTCGCATTTCCAAATACAAATGCTACCATTTGGTCGCATTTATAGAAAAAGCGACCAAATGGTCGCCCAGTTGCCATTACCAAGAACAGCTGTCATTTCACGAGTCCCATCAACGATTGCGACCATCTGGTCGCAATTATGAGATTCACCGCCAAATATTGCGACCATATGGTCGCATTACTTAAATTCACCGCCATAAATTTCATGAAAATTTAAAGTTACCGCCCATAATTGCGACCATATGGTCGCAATTCCAATTGTATTTTTTAAAAAATATTATTATACTTTTGCAAAAATGCGACCATTTGGTCGCTTTTCTCCCAAAACCCTAAACCCTAAACAACCCTAAACCCTAAATCCTAAACCCTAAATCTTAAAATGCGACCATTTGGTCGCTTTTCCCTTCTAAATTACTACCATGTGGTCACCTTTTTTGTAAAATTGCGACCACTTGGTCGCAAATATTAATATTTATATACTTTTTTTTTATATTGGGTTACTTTCTGATATTTACATATGACGGGAACTCTTGTTTCCATGTTGTTATATTCATTGATATGTTTCTTCATGATTTTCGAGATAAATTTTTGTAATTCTTGATTTGGAACTATTTGATTCTAATTAAGAGTTTTTTTTAATACGATATAGATAATTTTATTCTTGTTTTTCAAGATAGAAAGTGCTAGAAGGGAACCAAATAGACTATTGAAGATGTACATATTTATATATAATTAATTTGCATCCACATATTCATTTGAAGCAATTCCAACTGCAGAATTCGATATAATTAAACATGTCAAAGTTGAAATCAAGAGGAATCTTTCTTATAATAAAAAAAAAAGTTAATTTCATTTTCATCGTATTTCATCATCTTTTGATTTTAAGTTTGGTCTATTGCTTTATTCGTAATTGTAAATGCTTTACTTGAACAAAAAAGAGTCACACGACTATATTCAACTAGAGGTTTAAGGAAAATATAATTATTCTCTGTACAATATTATTGTTCTCTCTTTGTATGGAAATTCAGATATTTTCAAGACGAGGTTAAATATTATTATTTACTCTACACAAATTTTAGAACAATCTAAAGGCGTTTAGATAGCTTATTGATCTTGAAGAGTTTTTATATTAATTGAAAGTGAATAATTTTTATTTAATTGACATTATTATTATTGTTAAGAAATGTAATCAATAAAATTAACCACATCTTGAAATTTTGGAATTATTGGTAATTTTTTCAATCATCTATTCTTATTTTTATTTTTTCTTTTCTAAAGCTTATAATGTAATTTTATTTTATGAACAAATAAAATATTTAATATTTGTTGATTTTTTCCCATTGTATTTATGGGGTAAAATAGATAAAGTAAAAGGAAATTACCCCATAAATACAGTGGGAAAAAATCAACAAATATTAAATATTTTATTTGTTCATAAAATAAATATAATTTAAAAATTGATTAACAAACATTTTAACTAATACACATAAAACTCTTAAGTATACAATTATTGAATTGTAAAATAAGACAAAAAATTCCACGTGCATCGCACGTGTTAAAAAATAGTTATTTATAAATTATTGGTCATATAAAATCACATAATTTGCGACCATCCAGGTCACTTTCTAATGTGACCATATGGTAGCTTAATTCCTAGGCAAAATTTTAAGCTACCTCTCCCCAAAAAAGGTCACAAAATTGCGACCAGATGGTCACTTTTAATTGTGACCACTTGGTAGCTTTTTTCCCTCCAAAATTACGCGCCATTTTTTGCTACTAAGACATATTTTAGTCACAAACATTGCGACCAGGTGGTCACTTTTAATTGTGACCACTTGGTAGCTTTTTTCCCTCCAATTTTAAGCTACCACTCCCCAAAAAAGGTCACAAAAATTGCACCAGGATGGTCACTTTCAATTGTGACCACTTGGTAGCTTTTTTCCCTCCAAAATTACGCGCCATTTTTTGCTACCAAGACATATTTTAGTCACAAAAATTTCGACCAGGTGGTCACTTTTAATGGTGACCACTTGGTAGCTTTTTTCCCTCCAAAATTACGCGCCATTTTTTGCTACCAAGGCATATTTTAGCCACAAAAATGCGACCAAATGGTCGTTTTTATAGGTGACCAAGTGGTCGCTTTTTTTGCGCCATAATTTCGCGCCATTTTTTATGACTACATCTACTTTTGGTCGCAACTGGTTTCAAAAAAAGTGACCCAGATGGTCACTTAAAGTCAACCTTCAAAGAAAGTGACCAAGTGGTCACTTTAAAACTACCACTTTTTTTTGGTCGCAAATTTTTAGTCGCATTTTGGCAGTTTTTTTGTAGTGGCCTCTTACAGTTTGACAATGAATCAAAGCGGCGTGAATAGAAGAATGAATGGACGAGGCTTCTTTCGGCCGCTACTGTATGAGGAAGAAGAAAATACCTTCAAATTAGGTTAATTTTCAGATTTAGGATAAATAAGAAGAAAACCCCGATTTTTGGTTTAATTACGAAAAATATCACTCAACTTAAAATGGTCATAACTTTTGACTCAAAAATGAGAATGATGAACGGTAAGTTGCGTTGAACTCGTATTGACATGAAGATCATTATAAACTCACAATAATTTTATTTAAGTTAAAATTTTTGAAAGGACTAAAATGCCCTTAATTGAAAAACCGGGTTGTTACACCACCCCATTTAATTATCGGGGTCGGGGCGAGGTGGGGCAGGGAGGGTTTGGGGTATTATTGAGGTGTAAATAAGGTTTTTTTTTAATTGGGGTTGGGATGTAAATGGGTTTAGAGAAAAAAAAAATGTGTGGGATTAAGACCAGGAGAAAGAAAAAAAATTTAAAAATCTTAATTGGGGTCGAGGCCGGGATGAGGTCAAATCCTATCACCCTGACCCCGCCCTATTTAATAAACGGGGTATAGTTGCTCACCCCGACCCGACCTCGACCTTGATTATACACTTCAATGGGATGGGTTCACGAGGTAACGGAGTGTTTGTTCACCCCTAGTCAAATCTATCCATAAAAAGTTTTTAACACAAGTATACAAATTAACTTCTAAATCAACTTCATTTGGTTATAAAACGCCTACATGCCTAACTATAAATTTCTAAATATGATAGCAAGTTTATTTATGATGGTATAAATTAAACCACTTATTAAAGTTTAGGGTTTAAATTGATTAGATAAAAATTTTAAGATTTAAATTGACACACCATATAAAATCTGGGGTATAAATTTTTTTTTTTTAATCTAAATTTAATTATTATTTATAAAAAGTCAATTACTTTAGATACATACGAGACAAAATTTAATAAAAACTTAAATAATATATAGTTAACGATACATAAGTTATGAAATTGAAACCATTAAAACAATAAAAATCAAATTGAAACAAATAAAACAATAAAGAACCCTATTGAAAAAGCAAATATTTAAGCTTATTAAGATATAAAAATAATGGCAAATAAATCAAATTCCATTTCCAAAATAAGAGGAAAAAAAAAACTTGAAATTGTGTAAGTTTTTTAAAGTCCCACATCGAAGAAGTTCAGAAAGGGAAAGGAAGATAGATAGTATAAGAAAGGAAGAAGAAAGGAGGGGAAAAGTTACATACCTGGACGGGGTCGATGGGCGATCAAAAAGGCCCATGGCCTAGACATGTGACTTCCATTGCACTACAAATAGGAAGGGTACGCGTCTAAGGTCTGCCCATGTTGGCAGAGCCTACGTCATAATTTGTGGTAGTTGGGGCTTGCGTTTTGCGCAGCCCCTCCCCAATTCCATTTCCAATTTTTTATTTTCATTTCTTCTTTTTTCAATTTCAATTTCAATTTCTTATTGAGCTTTTTAATTTGATAGTCACGATTATTTTTATTTTCGATTAGAGTAATTGATTATATAGTTTTGAATGAATTTTAAGGTTTTCAATTTTAACACTTTCAAACTCGAACCAGAAAAAATATTCAGTTAGTAAACTTACTAAATGAAAATTTACATTTTAGTCTTGTAACAAATCATTGATGCAAATAATATTTCACTAAAAAATATTTTTAAATGTTAAGTGTTTTAAGAAATTTTTAAAATATTTTTATGATGCAATCAAACATCATAAAATAATTGAAAGTTATTTTGTGGATAAAAAACGCTTCAAAATTTGTCACAAACTTATTGGAGTGTTTTTATATTGATAATTGATTTTATAACTGAGTTGAACCTTTTAGGGAGTGGAAATGGAATTTGTGATTGAGGTTGAAAATCTTGGTTTGGAAGATGTTATAAATTGGTTTTTTATGATTGAGATTGAAAATTTTTGTATTGGGAGATTTTGTTTTTAGTGTCAAAAATTTGATTTTTTTATTTGAGATGGAATTGCCTTTATATTTTATCCCTTTTTTTTTCTCAATAATTTCGTAGAACAGATGGTGAGCACCATTTCATATCATATATCATATGATCAATTTCAAGCTTTATTTTCACCTGAAATCAAAACTTAGCCGAGATGAATCCGAGTCTTCGCCCGTTCAAACCAACAGATATTGATGATTTTATGCTATGGGCTGGTGACAATCAAGTTATGCAATTCATCAGATGGAAAACATTCACTTCAAAAGATGAAGCGTTGACTTTCATCAATGATATATGTATTCCCCATCCATGGCGACGATTGATATGCATTGACGACCGTTCAATCGGATTCATCTCCGTGTATCCGGGATCAGGCGACGATCGATGCAAAGCGGATATCGGGTATGCAATAGGAAGAGATCATTGGGGTCAAGGAATAGCTACCAAAGCATTGAAAATGGCAATTCTTCAAGTGTTTAAGAGGTTCCCAGATGTGGTAAGATTGCAAGCTTTTGTTGATGTGGAAAACATGCCTTCTCAAAGAGTTTTAGAGAAAGTGGGGTTTCAGAAAGAGGGGATTTTGAGGAAATATAGTTACATAAAAGGGAAGATTAAGGATTTAGTTATTTTTAGTTTTTTATTGATGGATTATTCCCTTATTAGCTCCACTGACCCGGATGGAAATGTCCGTTTGTGATAATTTTTAAAAGTGTTTTTGATAACCATTAAAAAAAACTTTTAAAACTTATCACAAACGACCGAATTAAAGAAAATTTCATAATGGTTTTTTTGTGATTTCCCAAATTTTCTTGTTTTGTACATATGGTGTCTTGTTGTCAGCTTGAACTTAACTTTAGTGATTAGGCATAGACGCTCCATTCTCGAATCTCTCCTTCCCCAGTTTGATGTAACATTTTAAAAAGAAAAAAAAATCTTGATAGTAAAATTGTTTGTTCTGTTCTGGTGAATTGGTTGTTGGCTCTGAGTATTGCAGTGCATCATGACTTGGTTTCAAACATTGAAAAATCTCAATTTTTAGAACTAAAACCAGTTTTTCATTGCAAAAGAAATGTTTGTTGGGCCAAACTTTTCCCCTATGGCGTGAGATTGGGATTCAGAAAATCTTTAATTGATATGTTTAAAGAGTTAAACTAGCGTTAAATAATTTAATCAATTTCAATTTCTTTAATTTAAAGTTTTAAATATGTTAAATCACCATCAGACCCAAAAAAACTTAAACCTAATGAATAAAGGTAAATTTAATCATGTCTCAAACATAAAATCTCCAAATGCACCCGTTGTCATTGATCTGAGCTATCTTGTAACTCCGAACCGCTAAACAAAAAGCTTCAAAGCCAATCTCTGCTCCTTCAAGAAACTGAGTGATGTTATAATGGTATAATGAAAATATATTGTATTAAAATAAATCAAGATAGAATCACAGTAATCAAATTTGATCAAAAGATATTGAAACTCAAAGATTGGGTAGGGGCCGCGCGAACGCAGGCCCCCACTGCAACAAATAACGACGTAGGCTCTGCCAATAAATGGACAGACCTTAGAAAGGCACCCTTCCAAAGTGCAATGGAAGCCACAATTCTAGGCCATGGGTCTTATTGATCGCCCAATAACCCCGTCCAGGTAAGTATGTTTCAACGATGCACCTCCCTTCTTTTTTATACCTCTTTCTTACTTCCTCTTTCTTAACTCTAGTCGATGTGGGACAAAATACTAATGAATGAAATGAAAAAATATGTGCTGAAATCTTTCTGATGTTGGTAAATGGTGGATATATAAGTCCCTTGTCGAAATTCTCCCTGAGCGGCTAGAGCTTCCGCTGTTCGAACAAAACCAGCACGGTATACGGTCAACAACTAGCAAAGCATTCTTAAAGCATTTTACTTGGATGATTTAATAATGGGTGAGTTTATCAGCTGAGTATCACATTGAATTTTGTATTTAAAAGAATTTACAAGCTGCCAGGAGCATGTCATCGTGCACACAGATGGTGCCGGACATGATCATCCGAGACCAAAGCCAGGAAAGATATAAGCATTGTTTGCCTGAGTGAAAAAGAACAACAATGTGAATCCCCACATTTCATGAATCTAAAATTAGGAAAGACTTGTAAAAGATAAAAGGGGAAGGGGCAATCTATCTATTTATGTAAGACCTGTCCAGGCACAAAAACATTCCCCTCGTATTCAACGGGGTCGAAGGGACTACCACTGGCGTAAATGGAACGGCCCTGCAAATGAATTTCATTAGACTATTGAATTTCATGTCGACAGGGACGATTCGTCCATGGCCTCCACAACAAATTTAAAACGGTTTGGTTTGGAAACCATACCCCGTTGATAGAAGCCATGGCTTTCACAACTTCTCTGGTGAATGTTCTTCCGACACCCGACGTCTCAATCAACACCGTTGGTTTGATATCCTGGAATAGGATAGCTGGATAAGAACTATCAAGCCTCTACTTTGTACATGTACGCAGATTTCAATTAAGGAGACAGTAAGAAAGAGATTAAACACCTTCACAGCATCAATGAGATCCTTAATCGGATCGTGCTCATGTGCCCAAGGTTTCTTGAAATGCTGGAGCGATTCCTTGTGAGAATTAACAATCAGACCCTGCAAAATAGATATTGGCAGATTTAGACCGATAAAAGAAAAAAAAAATCAATAGATCTCACACTAAGAGGGAGTTCCTTTCTTTTTCTATGAACTAATTACCTTTGAATCCACAAGCCAAATTCTCTTGCGAGCGTCTTCCAAGGGAGTATTCGTCTGTAAAATCCGCTAGAATTAGTCTATCATTCGTAATAAAATTGTATGCTTATCTTTTCTTTTTCTTTTTTGGCCTGAATTAAGCAAGTTTTCATTGTTATCAGATTCATCTTAGATGGCTATAACCTTTCTCGACGTCTCTAAAGCTATAAGTTCTGCAATTCCTTTGCCAGCCTTTAAGCACCAAAAGCTACAAGTCACACGAGAAGAAATCGGCGAAACATAGATAGTTAACTAGCCAGATAGTTAAATGTGTTTTTATAAAAAGGCAACATATGAACAAATCAAAGTTTTTAAAAACATTTTACTGCAAACAAAACAACCTCTCCAGCACCAAGAAATAGGAAGGTGTGATCAGCCAATGTTCCACCAAGTAGCTTTAGAGCTGTAATGAACCCGGCAAGGACCACAGATGCCGTTCCCTGTCGAGTAAAAGTTAACTTGTTAGGAAGTTGTAAATTTCCAAATATTGGACAGAACTCTGGGAGACATTGATAAGAACCTGGATATCATCGTTAAAAACAAGGTGAGTCAGGAAATCTCGACAACCGTATCCGTGTTTGCATTTATGTCTGATTAAACAGAAATACCTGAACGAGGATTTTCTCTCCATAATTATGTTTGACTGCAAGCATGAATTCATGGACAAGTTCATCATATTCCTGAAACAAGAAACAGAAAAGTAAAAGCTCATTAACTTAAACAGACAGTAGTGGTTAAGCAAAAGCCCGTCGTGATCGAATTCGAGTCTCCCTGCCCTCTATATAGTTTAAAAAAAACGTTAAACGAATACTACAAACCATATCAGTAGCCCTCTTTTGCCTGAGCGCAACTTTAACGACTCTTTCATTATCAATGATTGTTAATTTTTCAATCTTAAAATTACTTAATTATAATGAAAAAATAACTTTTATGAGGTAGATCGGGTAGGGGCCGCGCGAACGCAGGCCCCCACAGCAACAAATTATGACGTAGGCTCTGCCATTATATGGACAGACCTTAGACAGGCACCCTTCCAAAGTGCAATGGAAGTCACAAGTCTAGGCCATGGGCCTTATTGATCACCCAATAACCCCGTCCAGGTAAGTATGTTTAAAGGAAGCCTATCCCTTCTATTTTATATGCCTTTCTCACTTTCAATTTCTCAACTCTAGTCGATGTGGGACAAAATGTTATCTAATTCTTGTAGCTCTTCCTTTCAATTTCTTTACTCTTTAATATTTTCACATACTTTTAACAAATATTATTTGGATACAAACTTGTAGTTTTACATTAATTTACTGATATTTTATATTTTTTAAAGTATGAATGTTGAGAAGGAGAAAAAAAAGCACATTTTACCTTCTTGGACACAATTTAGGGAAATTTTTATTTGTTAGCATTAGTTTTAAAGGGTGAATTGTATATAAGACCAATGTGATTATAGTCAATTCTGATAATTTAGAAAATTAAATTATAAGTACGCAATTTTAGAATTATATTAATGAGACATCTTTTTCATTAACACAGTTAAATATTTAATATTTTAACCCACTTTTTTTTCTACTTCTCTCTTCCTTTTTTTTTCTTCTTATTCTAACCCGAAGATTATTTTTACGGTCTGACGAAATTATATAAAGTCACTATTAAGAATAGTATGGAGAAAAAATAGATAAAATATAATATAAAGTCAAATTTTTACATTATAATTTTTTAGTTTTTAAATTAAAAAAAAAAGAGAGAGAATATTTCTTTTAAAGAATAATTGTCCTCAATCCTAAAGAGAGCATTCACCTCTTGAGAAGAGAATAAATAAGTAAAAAATCGAGCTAAGGCGTTAAATTTTTAACGATATTAGTGGGAAATTTGTCTCTCGTTGGCATAATTCTAGAACTACGTGAGTGTGATTTGCCAAATTTTTAACTACAAGTGATATTTGTGTATTTGACCAAAACCACAAGTGTCTTACTCACATTTTTATTTTTTTTTACAAATGTGTATATTTACAAAAGCAAGAGTAGATATAATATATTATGGTTTAATTACGAATCTAGTTCCGATGGCTTGGGGTCTGTTTCAATTTGGTCTGTATGATTTTAAAATTTTCAATTTAGTTTTTATGATTTGAGGTATGTGTCAATTTAGTACTTATAGTTCAGGTTTTATGGTTTGATAAAAATTCATGAAATTCCCTATCATTATAAAAAAAGTGAATAATTTTCTTGTGTCTGTTTTGTATGAATGTGACAACCACGTGATTAAGACAGATGTCGGTGTAATGTCAATGAACGTATAAACGTGGGACTTTTTTATGTGAGGACATTGTGTGATCTTTTATTAAACTATAAGGACTTAATTGAAACTTTTCAAACAATGAAGACAAAATTAACACAATTCCAAGTTATGGGGACCAAATTGAAACTTTTAAAAAACATAAGTGTTAGGATTGATGCTCTAAAACTTATAACTTTTATTAAACATTATTTATTTAGAATAAATTAAAAATAAATAAACTAATATTCTTTTAAGTGATTCTATGCATTGCCACCTATATGAGATAAAAACATATTTAAATTACAATAATACCCCTAAGTTACTATGATATAATATTTGATTGGGTATATGAGACATACATGAAAATTCAGCTCGATATAGAAACTCAAAGAGTACAGTAAATTGATAAGATTCAGGAACTTTATCTTATCAACACTTTTGATACGATTAACTTTGTATTGATTACAAATTATCTTATGAAAGACATGTGAATGGAGGTATATGGTACAATATTAATTGGACCACAATTGTTTTTATCGATTCCTCAATGATACCGTTTTATATGAAATGATCAAAACATCACTTAGATTATCAAGCGTGATTGATCTGAATCTTTAGTGTGTTATGAACCAATGCTTGTGAAGTTGAGTCATTTGATTTACATAATTGAGAGTGATCAATTGAAAACTCACTATCACTATTTGGACATGATAAAACAAGAAGCTAGCAACTTTAAGGCCTTGTTTGGTTTGCAATTGATTCAATTATGAATCTGGATTTCAGGAAAAAAAAAAAAAGTGAATTTTAAATTTGTTTGGCTTGCCCTCCAAATTTACAAATTTTGGATACAATTTTTTAAAAAACCTAAAATCTAAATTCAACTAAAACAAGAATCCAAACTATCCCAAATTAATTTTGTGACAATTTTTTTTATTCCTGATTGCAAACCTTGGACCTAAGTAACTCTCTTGTTCACATATATAATTGGACTATAGAAACTAGACTATAGACATTAGAGAACCAATAAGATAAAAATTATAATTAATTTACTAATTAACTATAAATTAATTGTTATAACATAGAGAATATTCAAAAATTACAATTCTAGAACAACCGTGGCAATTGGTCAAATTTATTGAATTGAAAATTTCATAATTAAGAATTGGTAGGGGCCGCGCGAACGCAGGCCCCCGCTGCAACAAATAATGACGTAGGCTCTGCCAATTAATGGACAGACCTTAGACAGGCACCCCTCCAAAGTGCAATGGAAGCCACAAGTCTAGGCCATGGGTCTTATTGATCGCCCAATAACCCCGTCCAGGTAAGTATGTTTCAACGATGCCGCTCCCCTCTATTTTATACCTCTTTCTCATTTCCTCTTTCTTTGCTCTTGTCGATGTGGGACAAAATCCTAACGAGATTTAATCACTCACAGCTTCCCCCTTGACAAACACGTAACATTGGAAAAATAAAATAAAATACGAAGACTAGGGAATCAAAAATCCACTTTGCTAAGTTTTGTTTCACAAAATTTCGGATGGATTTTATTTCGATGCAACTGTTATTTACTGGAAGAAAGAAAAAAATCAAGTATGAAGGTTGAGAAACAATGATTTTACTAAAAAAAAAATAACTTAAGATGTAAATAATATTTTCAATATTTATATGTTATCGTTGATCAAATTAAAAGTTTTAGAATTATATTGGAGGTAAACTCAATTAAAAATAGAAGTTTGTAATTTACCCTAAATAACAATATATCTTTTGAACTAATTATTTGAAAGAAAAAGAAAATCTTCAATGATAATTATTTTAAAATAAATTCAAAAAAACATGTTTAATAATTTGATTCTAATTTTATGAGAACTCTGAATCAATACAACTAATATATTTGAACTCAAACCCAACCTAAAAATATTTATTACTCAATCCAATTTATATGGTTTGGGTTAGGTTTTTTAACTCATTCCAACTCGAGATGTATTCCAATTTTGCCTACTCAATTTTACCTTGAGACTCTCCTTTTAACTCTTCTTTTCACCATTTATAAGATCCTCGATTTTATTTCATTAGTATTTACTAATAATCAGTTGGGTTTGCGGTTTTTTTTTTTTTTTATAAATGAAGCCCGACTGATTAGTAGATTTTTCTAATATGAAAAAGGGACAGTAAAAGCAATCACAATGTCAACAATTTACAAGGGAAAAAAATTATGTATAAGAAAACTTTTGTTGGATTCACATTTCTCTGGTTTCTTTCTAAAAAAATATAAATTAAAAAAAGGAAAAAAACAAAAAAGAGCAAATGTAACAAGGCTTTACTTTCTGAGGGCAAACTAATAGAGAACTATACAAAATATATTGCTACAGTCTTTTGGTAGCAACAGCATTACATTTTGATGTATATCATTTCTTTCTACATGCTTCTCTTTTACTTCTTTTTTTTTTCTTTTTCCAATACATGTTTTTTTTTTTTTTACATTTTAAAGGCAACCAAAAAGAGTTTCCTTATTCACATTTGGAGAAGAATGGGCAATGTCAAGGTGTAGAATTTACTGAAATCTCTTGCAGCAGTGATGAACTTGGCTGGTCTGCATGTGGCGACATGACAAGCCGCTGCAGAGGCTTTAGAGCCACAGTTAATTGTGCAAATGACGGGCGCAAGTTAGGATCACTGACAATAATAACATGGAAAAACATTCAACAGAATTGAACTTCATATAGAAAAGGAATGGGGGTATTAATTGTGTAAAAATAGTGCTACGAGTTCTGGGAAAACGACTTACGTCTGCCAACATTCCCAAATTATCCTTGCAACCACCGGATCAACTTCTTTTGGGATTTCAAGTCGACGATTCTGGAAACCTACCGCACCAACAACTTGCATAGGATTCATCCCGCTCCAAGGCAGTCTCAAAGTAGCAAGTTCATATAGAATTATTCCAAAGCTATACACATCACACCTGTGCATTTTAAGAACAAGCCAAATTAATATTCCCTGCTAATTCCCAATTATTTCAGCCACATAACAAGAAGAAAAATATCCACAGAATTGTGCTCGAATTCACAGTGGCATGCATGGTTTAAGTTCAATATCATGAAGGGTCTCTGACTTTCTTCTTGTCAGGAGTCATGAGTGACTAGAGAGAATTCTAACGGTAGGCTGGATTTTGTTTTTTTAAAGGATGGCTCAAAAGCCATATCATTGAGATGATGAAAGAAAAAGACAAAAAAAATAGATACAAATATCAAACATCACGGTTCAAGGCTGGAGATTTTAATGAACTTCCTAGAGTCCCTTTTTCAGCATCTAGATAGGTTCTTTGGCAAAGGATTTTAAAATTATCCCACATTTTTTTAATCAATGCCTTACAGTAATCTTTCACAACACCATTCATGTTTTAAAGAATTGTTTCTTAACACAACAAAAAATATATCACTACATCAATGAAGGATGAAAATATCCACACGTCTGCTAAATACTCAATCGACAATTTAAAAAACCGCATGTCGACAAAATGTTAACAATACACAATAAAAACGACTCCCCCCTAATCGGTATCGACACCACCCAAACTTAGCATCTGCTAAAACCTACCCAGATAACCATCAATCGTAATCTCTTCCGAACTCTATAAATCCCTCAAAATGCCAAAATATAGAGCTTAGATTAACTACTAATATCAAATTGTTATGCTACTTTAGTCTCATGTTTTCCACCTTTACTATAAAGTTGTAGAGAAAATAGCTCCTATTTCTCAACCAACCATCAACCTGGAACGAGATTTGATGCCATAAATGATCTTACAGCGACACAACTCATATTTGATAGTTTAGACTCTTTAAGGTCAAACGTGAATTGAAATTAAACTTTAGACATATTGTTGTAATCAACTTACTTTGGCAATTTAATTTGAGTTGGGTTCCCCCAGAGGACTTAAGATCCACTTTTTTAGGGCCTATGACCTCCACAAAAGGGAAAATTTATTGAATTTGAGCTCTCTCTACTCTAATATGACTGATTGAACTGAAAGCAACTCATATATTTGATGATAGATTTGCTACTTAGGATTTTGTTTGGGATTTGATTATATTTCACACTTTTTGTTCAGCTGAAGTTATATTTCGCACTTTTTCTGTAGTTATTTTATTTTTCTTATGAAGATTTAATCCACTTTTGCACATATTTATTTCTATGAAAGTTCAATCTTTCTATCACAAAAATAAAATATAATGCTGTAATAGAAACTCACTTTTCATTTGAAGGTTCATTGCGGAGAACTTCCGGCGCCATCCACTCAGGCTAACAAATGAAAAGAAGAAAAGAGACAAATATCATGTACCTCTACCTGGTTAATATCTTCACGCAAAATCTAAAGAAAATGTAGAAATAAAAATTAAAAAAATCTCATATTCTCACCGTTCCTCCAGTTGATTTAGATGACAAAAATGTGTTGTGCTTCAGGCGTGACAACCCAAAATCACATACCTACAAACGAAGAAAGCACACCTCAGAGAATTGATTCAAGAGGCTCGCTATTACTTCTAATATTCCTATCCATTTTTAAGCATCTAGGAACCATGTCATCCATAGATATGATAAATTAAATAGCCCAACAATTAATATACACGTTATTTTCTATGACTCGTCTTGCTTTAGCTTTTTCTCCGATCTAATGAAGCCAAATTCAAGCAGAGCACAGAGATGATGTGTTTCTTATATGAAGGAATAGTTCAAGTTTAAGTATGCAAACTTTCATCGCTCAAGCAATAGTTCAGCCTCCGAATTCTCTAGGATCGGGGTCTTCGTGCAGATGTATTTTTCCCATGTCGTGAAGAATGTTTATTTTTTCATTATTTTTTTCCCACTCTATAAGAAACAAAACTACATAATGAAGATTAAAGAACAAAAGAATAGAAATGCCACACAGAAACTCGAACACAAGCCAGAGGAAACATAAAAAAAATCAACTCCCAATTTTCAGTGAGCAAGAAAAGAGGATTATTCTTAAATAAATAAGCAACTGAAGTCCAAATAGAAGAATTGGTTTGCACAACATTTTATATCTTCTCTCCATTAGCACTCCTATCCTGGAAGATACTCCTATTTCGCTAATCAAAAAAGAATACTGGCTTGCAAAAGAAACTACCTTTACCAGAAAATGAAGAACTCACCAACATCATTACCTAGTAAGCCTAAGCCACTACAATTTAATTGAACATTGGGCAGACCTCAAATGTTTTCAAGAACATACTTCAAATGAATTGTAAGGATAATGCCATGAAATGTAAAGAAAAAGAACAGAGAGAAGCCGCACTAGCAAAGGAAAGAATGTAAAGGTGAGGGAAAGAGCAAGTCCTCCCAGTAATTCAGCAAAATCAGTATGATAATGGAAGAGGGAAAGACTGAAAGATGACTCCAAGGATTTCTACAAGTGCCATTAGTGACCACATTAGAATCCAGCCAATGAGGAGTAGGCCGTAAATATTTTTTATGATATTACACTAAACAGCATCATACTTTGAAGGGAAATTGTCAACCACTTCCAAAGAAGTGTAAGGTCTCTCCAAGACAGATTTGCCACACCTTACCCTGCCTGTATGCTTCGGATTCGATAGAACTTCCCACAGTCCCACTTAATAGGGTGAGAGCCTCCTATCTCTAATCAACACTCTTCCAAAGGATTTTCCCCATCAACCTCTCGAGCTCTTGAGCAACAGGCATGACAGGATTCGACAGAACTTCCTACAGTCCCACTTAATAGGGTGAGAGCCTCCTATCTCTAATCAACACTCTTCCAAAGGATTTTCCCCATCAACCTCTCGAGCTCTTGAGCAACAAGCATGACAGGAACCTAAAATAACTAGAATACAACTAAGAATGAACTGAACGAGGGTAAGCTTGCCTCTCTTGAATGCAAGTGAAATAGGAAGATCTTAGAAGGAGAAAGGCTAAGGCTGGAGAAAACTTAATATTTGGTGGTGTCGTCTCTATTGCCATTCTTAGGGGAGATAAAAGAAGAAAAGCCATAAAAACAATAATTAATAAAAACCAAAAATTAAATTTAAAGTAACTATCAAAAAAAAAATTTAATTTAAAGCATCAGCAGTAGGAAAACATTATATACCTTCACATTCCAGTTCTTATCAACCAAAAGATTAGGTGACTTCAAATCTCGGTGAACAATTGTTGGATTACTTGTATGCAAGCAATTCATACCCCTTGCCTGCCATCATATTACGAATTTAAAAGATGGTATGAGGCTGAAAGACTGGTTAAATAAGATGTACAAATTTGGACACATACCACATCAAGGGCCATTTTTATTCTGCGCTTTTCTTCAATTTGACAATGAGGGCGGTGAATAATCCGATACAAGCTTCCTCTGAAGATTTATTGCATAAATTTCTCACAAAGAAAAACAGACAAAAGTATATTTTTATGTTTGTATGCTGTGCATGTATCTAAGAATGTATTTGTCTGATATGTTTTAATTTCTGAGATAAATTTGAGGGAAAAATACACTTTTGCTCCCTAAGTTTTCACTTTGCTTTCTATTTGGTCCTCGTGTTTTAAAACGCGACAAAATTACCTAAGTTTTAGTTAAGCATTCTATCTCATCCCTGCCGTCAAACTTCTATTAAATAGTTAACAGACGTGACATTTATTTATTTATTTTATGTCTATGTTATACTTTATGTGTCATATTTTAAATGACATGTCATATTTATTTTATTAAAATTATTTTTCATTTCTCTCACCTCACTCCCTCTTTCTCTCTCTCCTTTCCAAAAACCAGCTTTGTTTCTCTCTCCTCTCTCTCCATCGTGTTTTTCGTTCTCCCTCTAACCAAGAGGGAAATCAAGCCAGCAATCGAAGATCCCCATCAAGCTAAACTAGTGAATTACCCAAGAAATTACTTCTTTTTATTAAAATATGCCACATAAGGAAAATACACATAAAACTAACGAATAAATATCACATCAGGTTTCTGTTAATAAAAGTTTGACGGCAGGGATGAGATAAAACGCTTAACTAAAATTGTCGCGTTTTAAAACATGAGGACCAAATAGAAAGCAAAGTGAAAACTCACGACCTAAAAATGTATTTTTTCCTTAATTTAACCTTAACTCAAACAGCTACAATTTTTTTTCTTTAATTTGTGTGTGTTGTGTTGTGGCTGTGGGGGGTTATAAATCGAGAAAATGGAGCAGAATTGTACCTTGGAAGAAACTCAGTAACAATTGAAAGGTTAGGAGGACGAGTGACAGCACCCATAAAAAGAACCACATTAGGATGACGCAATTGCCGCATTATCAGTACCTTACATCGCAAGAGAAAATATGAGTCCACAGTCAAAGATAGTTGATTAATGATATAAGATCAAATTAGATATATACACATATATATAACCAAATATAAGTACCATAATTATTACCCGTAAAAGTTTTACATGTCCCTATTATTCACTAAGTTTAATGTGTCAAGTAATCAAGAAAAAAGGAATTGGCAATCATATGTCCAATATATATTTTTTTAAGAATATGTCCAATATTTTATTGATAACACACCAAACGTCGTGAAAAGATGAAGATACATATAGATGCACTAATCTATTTCGCACCATTCTGTTACTAATGAACAGAAGATACAACTATAATTTATTTATTTTTATGTTTTTTTGTCAAACTAGATTTATGTTTATTTATAAGAGCTTTTTTATTTGGTTTAATAAAGACCCATGTAATACGCACTTTGTGTCTTGAAACTCTAATTTTAATTAGATTTCCTAATTCTAATTGAATTTTAGTCTTAGTAGGACAATTTTTCCCACTCCACATTTCCAGCGGATATTCCAAGTAAAAAGGCTGGTGAACTCAAGCCTAATACCCTAGGTGAACTCTGAAAGCACAAAAGGCCCTAAAAAACACATGTCATGTCTCATAGCCAACACCGAGCCATCAGCAGTCCAGATTATTCAGAATATTTCATTATTTCTGTAGATTTTACATAAGAGGAACTGATAAACCGGTGATTTTTTTTCTTTCTGTATTTCACTGCTGTCTTTTACTAATTTTAATGGCCGCCAAAAAGTCAGGCCTCAGGATTCATGGCTATGAAAGTAATTTCTTCACTTACTTCTCTTTTAAACTCAGCTAAAGCAGCGCCAGAAAAATCCTGGTCTAAGAATTTCTTCACCGCAACCTCCTGCACTTCCAGAATAATTAACAGCAAGTATGTTAGAATTCTTTAGTCCCAGAAAAGTTCTTCATTTTGATATGTTCTTGCCTTTAAATAATGGATAACGTAAAGTTAGTACAGCTAAAAAAATTGAGAACTTTAAGATGCAAAGATCAATATAGAAAACCAGCTACAGAATGCAATGACCTAGAAATGGGGTATAGAAAAATAAAACTCACGGTGCCATTCCAATCGGCGTGGTAGACTTCTCCATATGAACCTATAGATAGAAGTAGAACGCATGAAATTAAATGAAGAAAAAATAAAGCTCGAAAGATCTTCGGAAAAAAGGACATCTTACTAATGAATAACCAATAAATGAGCAAAACAAGTACCACCAACAAAGAGATTTCAAATAAGATACTCCATTCCACAAAAGCAAGGTAAATTTCCAATGGTTTAAACACAAATACAATTATGCAATTTATCAATGGGTTTTGACTGTGAAAAATTGAAGCAAGAACATAACATTCCATCCGCCATGTCCCAATAATGTGTATACGAGAAGAGAGAAAGAGTCTGATCAGCCACAGCATTACCTAGCCCAATCCTTTCACCAATAACCAGGTCTTCCCATTGGATTTCACATTCACCCACATCTACATCATCATAAACCTGCTCAAACTTATTTGAACTCTGATCAATTGACAGGCTGTGACTTCCTGGATCCTTCAATATCCAATCGGTCCCAACAAATCTATCATATGTGAACTTTCTCCGATTATCAAATCTGATTGAATTTTCAGATTCATCAACAGCATCAACCCTATCATCCTGCACATCTACATTTTCAGAATGCTCTCCATTAGAATTACTGGTTTGTTCCTCAATCAAAGGCAACCTATTAGGCTCAACCGTGTTAGATGTTGATCGTAAATTGTCATTGGATGCAGAATTTCCAACATTGGCATTTCTGATTGGTACACTTGAGTTACCATATGTTCCTAAACCATCAGGGTTGAACATTTCAGAGACTGTAGAGTTGGCAGAAGAAGACGATGACATATTCTGATCATTAGATCCACGACTAATTCTTGGAAATCGGGCCTCCATATAATCAAACTCTTTTTTCCTCGGGACTTCATTGAAAGCGTGTCGATTTTTCCACATCAATGGTACAGGAGGATTGCCAACAGCAGATTTCTGAAGCTCCTCAACTTTATTATCAGTGGATTTATTATGCATAAAACTTTTTCCTGTTCCTTTTATTTGGAATGGATTGAGATCTGCAAAAAGGTTTTTGGAATCCTCTGAGCTTTGACCATATGGGACAACATTGACATTCAGTCGAACATTACTATCAACTGTACGAGCCCCTTTGTACCGAGAAGTCCCAGTACCTAGACAAGTAAAAAAATCCAATTGATTAGGGGTAATTGTTAATCTAGTAGATGCTACATACAGGGATAGGAAGTTCCCCATTTGCATTGGGATTGACAGAACAACAGTCTTACCATAGTTGACTCTTCCATCCATCTGTGAACTAGACTCTGCTTCAAAGTTCTGACTGCTGCCTGCATCAAGTGATGTTGTTGGCCTTGAGGAAGAAATTCCAGCATCACTGAAGGACTGGAGAGAAGGAACTTTGCTTATTTTAGGGTTGTAAGGCTTTAAGGTAGTATCTTTTGCACTTAATATGTCTGCTGGTATAAGCGTCCCAGGAGCTGCCATTAGATCAACCAAAAACTCCCTGAAAGCAAGAATACAAGATTAAATTCCTTTCCCATAAAACTATTAAAAAAAATTAAAAATTAAAAAAACTATATCAATTGTATTACGTTGAAGTGCACACAAATTGAGACTTTTAGGACCAGTTTGATACCATTCTTATTTTCTATTTGCTGATTCTTATTTTCACTCGAGTAACAAGAATATTTCATGACATGTCTTTTTCCCAGTTAGTAGAAAGTTCCTGCAAATTTTGGAATCTAAAAAAACAAGTTTCTTGTTTTTCAATTTCTATTTCAACAAAATTTTGAGGCAATATATCTATGTTCGGCTAATAAATTATAATTTAGATGTCATAAAACTGATAATTTAAATTATTTTACTTTTCTAAAGAAATAACAAGAAAAACCTCCTAGTCTTTTATTTTAAAATATGAGATAATTATCATGATTTTTTTGTTCTTTAAGAAGAAAAGAGAGAACAAAAACAATAAATGATTATCCAACAAAGACCAATTTTTCTTTTAAAAAACAAGAAACGTTAAAAAATGAATAACAAACTAAAAACAGTAATAAATGCTCCTGCTTCCCCATTTTCATGGAAAAACAGAAGCTGACTGATAAAAATGAGGTATACCATGAAACAATGTCAACACAGGACAAGGCACCTTTTTTATAATAGCAACAATCTAATTACTTATTCTATTTGGAGGTACTGGAAGTGCTTTGTGAAAATATATTCCAAATACAAATACTTTTCCCCTAAATGGAATGGGGCATTCCATCATGGCTCTTAGTGACCCATCAGTTGATTCAATTGCATGTGTTTTTTGCCATAGGTGTTTCATCCCCAAACTATGACACAATTTTTAACTAACTATAGTTGACTAACTTTCACAACAAAATGTTCAACAAACAAGAAAGTCATTGCAAAACAAGTCCATGATGGGATAGCCTTCAAATATACAAAAAGTGCAGAACTCGCACGATCAAAAGTCTCATTCGCACCAGCGAGATGCAACTTCAGAGAGACAATCACGCTTCTAAATGAATTCGCTTGATCGAATTCAGGAATTACACAATTGAATGAAGGCAGTGGAGATTACATGTTTCACATGAGGTTTGAAAACAATCAAATGCTTTAATTCAAACTATGGAAAGACCTTGGAACGTTCGGATGACTACAGAACCTAGTGACATTGATCTTGTAATATGGGATGGAGTTACAAAGAATTGGAGAAAAAATTAAGGAAATTCACAAGAGTAAAAGAACATGTAAATGCAGGCCAAGTTGAGCTGAACACAAACTAAAATAAGTCAGATGATGGTTCAATTCAACTAAATTCTTCTTTCCCTGAGAGAATAAACTAATGTGGAAATCCAAGAGTGTACAATGTGACGATTATAGATTAGTTGATCACAAATATTCATACAAGAAGAGAAAAAAGGCATATATTACTGATTTTTTTTCAGGAAAAAAATATATATGTACCACTAATTATTGAGTCAGTAATCATTACAATGTTCAAGTATCACACAATAAGTTTTCTAGAATTCGGATTAAAATGTCCATTTCATGTGTTTAATTCCTCTAGTGCTCAAGATTTAACATTTAAAAAATCTCAGAAATAACAAGAGGCCAATATATAATGTTAGAAGCATGACGCAAATGTCCAGGGACAGGAAATATATATCATGATTTAAATTTAAAAAAAAAAATGCATGGTTCAGGTATTATAAATCCAAAATTGCCATCAACGACAAGAGGAATGGAAGAGGACAAGGGATAAACCTATCATCCTCCAACTTTATAATGTTGACAGCATCATCCTCAACGCCAGTATAGTGACTGCCTTTAACGAGCCTACAAGGCATCTTGATACTGTCAGCTAACACCTATATCCAGCGAAGAAATGAAAATGACTTTAAATTCAATAAAGGTTCAAATAATACCCATAAAGGTATAAACCAATAACTGACTAAAACTTTTCTGACTGCTTTATCGTCTCAAAAACAACTTTATCAAGGGTCCTAGAAAACCTTCATCTCTGACTCTCTGAGGGTTCGGGAAAGAAAAACTGAAGAGTTTTAATTCTTAATATTGAATTGTAAAACCACATAATATATACACTAAACAAGCCCATCTCACAAACCTCAGCATAGCCAAACTAGTTAGGCACCCGTACTCCATTCCATAAGGCTTAAGGTTGGAGTCTCCCCTCCCCCAATCTATTAAAAAAAAATCACACCTCACAAAAGAATGCTCCAGATGTAAAAAAATCCATATAAACCCAGCCATGCCTAGTCATGGTACTAGTACTATACTAACCAAGAAGGAAATCTTCCACATAGATCAATGCCATAGTATTACAAATATTTAAGACAAGTTTGTGAATCTTGACAACCAACCTTGAAAAGCAAAGCACGATGTCTTGAAAGTCCAATATTTATGGAACCAATGGGCAATACATTGGTGTGAAGAGAAGTCCTCAACTCTGTGCTTCTTTCCATCCACCTTGCAAGCATAAAATTGGCATCCTTTACAGGTCCGCCCATGTGTCCCATAACAAGCTCTGCAAGCCTCTGAACCAGAACTCTAACCTCAGTGCCAGGGCAATCTGCAATACATTGAGCAATTTGCACCTGTTCTTCTAATGCGGGATCAATTGTCCTATTGACCATTACGACTTCAAAGCCAGAACTGCCAAAGCTTGCTTCAAGATCAGATAGAGATGGGATTTTTCCTTGGATTTCCGAATCCGTAGATAGGACATCGTAAAACCCATTAACAACTTTTTCTTCATAGTCAAGCAGATTGTATTCCTTTAAACACATCAAAATTAATATTAGTAAAACTGAAAAATCCGACAGTAAAGAGTAACCACCAAAATGAATATCAAGCAATGCGGAAAGGCAGGCATCTGACGAAGTTGGAAAGTCCAGTTCACTACCATTACAATCATTTAGTTCATTTGATATGATAAGTTGATAACTCAGCATATCATTTTTTTTCATTTTTCAGTAGCCTTGTGCCTGGAATTTTGCTCATTTTTTCCCTTATTCTGGCATATGCATTTCGCAGAAAAAAAAAAGTGCCTTTTTTTTTTGGTTGTAACAATACCTTCTTGCCGTTAGAGAGCAGTTTGAAGAAAGCAGTTTTGAAACAAAGAGTGAGAAAATAATTATTCAAATTTCTATATTTCAGAATACTACAAGTGGTTAAATATGTAAGCAATTCTTTGGTTGTCAGTCAATCTCTAGGGTAGCTGCTGCACCAATATTATATGAAACCATCTCTTTTTTTTAACTTGATCATGTTTATAAAGTAATATTCAATTAATTGAAGCTCAAAAGCTGATCAAAATTTAACTCCGAAAAGAAATTCTCACCCAATATTGCCTCGAAAGCGCCTCGGCAGCATCCCCTTGGTCTCTAGTAGAATCAACTCGATGATTTCCCAAGCTCAAAAGCGTCGCAGCTCGAATCTGATCTTTCTCCGGATCATCACGAAAGTCGGAATTCGAAGCACTAATAGCTAGGGCAAGCTGAACTTGAAACTCCTCCTCTGAAGAGAAGTAATCAGAACGATTCGGAGGCATCGAAACCGGAGTCGTGGTTCCAACTACTGAAGGAGTAGTTGCCGGAGACGGTGACGATGAAGGACTCGCCGGAGAGTTCCCGGAAGTCTGCGCCGGAGTAGTTCGATGATCGGAAGCACATGATGCCGCTGTTGATGATGAAGATGGAGGCGATTGATTGTTTTCATTGGAGCGATTCGGTTCATGGTTGCTTCCAATGTGAAATTTCTTGAAAATGTGTTTCATTCTCTTTCTCTCTACACTTTCTCTCTCTAAAAAAAAAAAAAAAACCTTCGCTTTTCTCTCTCTCTGAAAAAAAAAAAAAAACTCTTTTTCTGTTTGCTTCGTTTTGACGGTGAGAGAGAAAGAGTGAAACGCGTTAAGGAAAGGAAAATGAGGCACCCACACCACACCACACCCCACCCACGAGAAAATGTCTTTCTACACACACTTTCTTGGGTTTATAAGCGGAAATTGTGGGTGTATTGAGATTATATTTGATAGTTGAATAAAGCGGCAGTTGATGGACGGGAGCTTCAGACTGTTCTCTTACTGACACCTACAGCTACTGTCTAATTAGAATACGCCAACGAGGCTCTTGTGTTTAGACTGCTGTGGTCAAGATGATCTCTTTTGGGATGTTTGGTAGAAGTAGTAAGTTGGGGTGGGTTTTTGATAGCCTAAGTCAATATAATCTATATTTGGATGTGTAGGATGTATAAGTTTCATAAACCTAGGTTTATATAAGGGTGAAAAATCAAAATAGTCACTTTTTGAGGTCAAAGTTAACAAATGGTCACCTTTTGAGTATGTAATGGGGTAGCCACTTTTTACTATTCAATTTTTTAAAATACCAAAACTGCTCATTTCGTATAGCAGGTATAGTCTGACACCTCCTGACATTCGTACGTGTAGTCTGACATTTCTGACATTTTTTCTTTTTCAATGCGATTTTCTTTCTCGATGCATTCTTTTTTCTCCCAGTTTATGGTATATTTAGTATATTGTTCATAGTTCTTTGGTGGATTTAGTATGTTTTGTAATTTTTTTATGTTTTGATTTTATACTACATACTTCAATTTTTTAGATTCATTTTAGTATATTGTTCATAGTTTCCCCTCTCATATAAAATATTTTGTCCATTTGGTGTATTGGGTATATAGTCGTATATTGTCTATATCGTCCTCCAGGTTCGTAAGTGCATTTAAGAAAAAGTTAAGGATGTACGTAATATACATGTCATTTAATCTATAAATGGAAAACGAAAATAGTGTTAATTACACAATGCTTAATATACAAAAAAAATACTTAATATACAAAAAAGAACTTTATTTTATGTATAGTATGTATATTACATAATGTATGACTATGAAAAAAAAGAACATAAAAAAGGGGGGGAATGTATATCACGAATAGTACATATATTACCAAATGTACGACTAATAAAAAAACAGAACATAAAGGAAGGGCTGTGTACACCAACCCTCCTCATTTTGCGTATATTGTGTATATTTACGAATGAACATTTTAGTAACCAACATAGTGGACTGAAAAAAACAGACAGTTATGTATATTACGTATATTACAGAACTATACATTAAAAAGACATTAGAGAGATGATGAATATAAAACAGACATTTATGTATAACACGTATATTACAAGATATATATTTAAACAGACCACATAAAAAGTATATTACGTATATTACAAACTGTATACTAAGCAACATAGAAGTATAATGTAAAATACGTATATTATAGACTGAATATTAAACAGATCACAAAAAAATGTATATTGCGTATATTACACAATGTATATTAAGCATAGAAGTAGAACGTATATTACGTATGTTACAGATTGAATATAAAACACACCACGAAAAATTGTATAATATGTATATTACAGACCACGAAAAATGTATATTACGTATGAGAAAAACACATAGTTTATGTATATCACATTATTACAAATACTATATTTAAACAAACAAACAAAAAGTGTATATTACGTGTGTTACAAATTGTATATTAAGACAAACATAAATAGAACGAGAACCAACAACAGTTATGTATATTACGTATATCACAAAAAAGCTATACTTGAAAGAAACGTCACCTTAAAAAGATAAATAAAAAACGTATATTGCATATATTACACGCATCACAAGAACACTATTACGAAATTACGTATATTACATGAAACAACAAATGACATACATGAGAAAAATATATAAAAAAAACTAAAAAATAATAATACATTTCATCAATTTTTTGTTATTTTGGTTTAGATATGCGAGATTCGGAAGAAAAACGGTGAAACATATTTATGAAAAAACGAGAATGAGAAGAAATTAAGGAGAGAGATACTAAATTAAAAAGTGTAGGAAATTTGTGAGATAAACATTTGTAAAAGATTAAAATGGTGGATTTTTGAAAAAAAATGAAAGAAGGGGGGAGAGGGAAGAAATTGACATGAAATGGATAAAAAATTATGAGAGAATGAATATGAAATGAAATGAAAGTTTGAAAGAAAATTATATGAAATGGATAAAGAGAATGAGCAGGGAGGGAGGAAGAAATGAGAGAGAAAATGAAAATAATGAGGGTGGAAGGGAGAGAATGAAATATATAGAAAAACATGGGAATGAATTTTTTTTTAAGAGATGAATATTAAAAAAAGAAGAAGACAAAAGAAAGGGACGGTGGGTGAGGGAAGGGGAGGAGAGAGGAAAGAATGAATGATGATTGAAAAGATGGGAGAGAAAATGAGAGAGGTGAGATAAATGATTTGACAAAGGGGTTTTTTGTATTTTTACAAATACATGTGGCTATTTTAATGAAAAAATAAAATTGTGGCTATTTGAGTAATTATGGTTCAAAAAAGTGATATTTTTATATTTGTTCCTTTATATAATCTATATTTGGTAGGTGGTTTTAGTTTGAGTTTTGTGTTGTTTAATTATTTTATGAAGGGTTAGCAAACCCACCAGCTCTACTATTTAAAATCCATGGATTTAATATATTGAACCCGGAGTTTTAAAATCCATCTAACAAACATGGGATAGGCTATTGGAGCTCACCCCAACCAACCTTATCCCGTCTTCCAAACACCCTCTTTGTGTTGAGACATTTTGGCTTTGTTTTTACTAGATGGGTGATATTTGGTTGTAATGTCCCGGGTTTTTCAGGTAGAATTTTTTTATTTATTTATTTTATTATTTGAGCTAAAGATTATTGGTTAGTGAACTAATTTTAAGTTGATGGTCTTGTTGAGCTTCTCTAAAATGGAATTTAGAGAGTCTTAAGGCAAATAAAAAGAGTTTGTACCTAAAGGGAGTCTAGGGTTAACTCTCTATTTCATTGGCTAAAAGAAAAACACTCCACTCACCCCTCTCCCTCTCCCTTTCCCTTAATTGTCTGCCACCTATAGGAAGAAGTCATTTCTTCTCCAAATGTAGCCCATTTGTCTTGAAAACTCCATTTTTTATTGGGTTTCATCTTCCAATAAGTTTGGAGAAGAAGAACCATCATATCATATTGAAGCACTTCTAGATAAATCTCTACACCTTTTTTATGGGTTTTCATGTTGTTACGACTTTAGAATGTTCATTGATAAAAAAATATCAATTTCCAAACCACGGAACCAAATATTTTTAATCAATTATGGTTTTTCCAATTTAGTCATGATTTTGTCCCTCACCAAAGTGTAATCAAACTCACCAAGAACCACTCCTAAATTATACCCCTGAGCCAAAATTTCTCCCATTTTTTTACACACGCCCTAACTATAAAAATATATTTTTACTATGTACCAATTTTCCTAGGATTTTAATTCAAATTTCCAGGATTTTAGAGTTAGAATTACCAAACCAAATTTTAAAATTGATTACCCAAACTTTTGAAACCCATAAAACCAAATCAAATTTAAAAACTGAATCTCCCCCCTCGAAAGACCCGTTGGCCAACCCCCTCCTCCCCAAAACACCCTGATAGTCACCCCTTAAAAACAGTCCTACCGAGCTCGGTATCATTTATTTATATGACTTGTTGTTGTTAGATTGATAAGTGAACATTCTAGATTCGTTATTAATTGTAGTTGAGGATTGCGCTTGCCAAAAACCGCTTTTTAAGTAGCTTGTGTTAAACTTTAAGGTGAGAATAATATGAAAGTTTGGTAAAACTATTATTAAATTTTTGTTGAATGATTTGTTTATTGAATGTTAAGTTGTGGAATTCAAGAATTTAAGACGATGATATGGTTTTAGTAAATTATAGGGTAAAATGCACTTTTAGTCCCTATAGTTTGAGTTTAGTTTCTAGTGTTAAGAAAAATCACCTTCCCACGTTTACCGTTAGGAATAAAAAGTAATCGAGAAATTAAAGAATAAACACAATCAAAGAAGACACAATAATTTATACTGGTTCACCCAAATTGGCTACATCCATTCTTACTACCTTGAATTCACTATGATGAAACAGAGTTACAATGGAGAAATATTCTCAATACACTAAACCGTGTATTAACCGCCAAAAGCCCTCAAGAAAGACAATCCTTTCTTTTACAATATTTCTCTCTCAAACTCTCACCATAAACGTTGCTCACAAACCCTTTCTATTGCCGAACTCACCCACGAAAAGAAAGAAAAAAATTGTCGCCTTTTTTTCTTTTTCTCTCGGATTGGTGAATCACCCTTCACTGCCAAATAAAATGATATTTGTACATATCATCGCCGCCACCAACATGTAAATCCCACCGCCTCCAATTTGTAAACCAAATTGACCTACTTTAAATTCTTAACTTGGCCCACGTCTGAAGCAAATGGAAAGTATAAGGCTAAAAGTAAATCTCCAATATCAAATTAAATTGGACTTTAATCATAGTAATGGGCTTGGGCTTTTAATTTGTCTTCATAAATCCCCAACATCTAGTTGGTCCCTGTAATTTAAAATCTGACACTTTAACCCCTATAGTTTGTTTTTTGTTTCTATTTGGTCCTCATAGTTTAAAAACCAACAATTTAACCCCTATAGTTTAGAAAATGTTTGATTTTAGTCCCGTAGTTGGTTTGACTCTACTGATTTGGCATTTAAAAAAAATTGTGGCATGATGACATGGATTTTTAAGTGAATATTTAATATATATTTTATGAGATGTCTTCGAAGACACTACATGAACGAACCAGTTCCAGAATCCATGTTTTATATGCTATGAAAGACTTACAATAAAAAATGGGATGCAGACTAAAAACACCAAGTTTAGCAAAGATATGAAATGGGTAAAACTCAATTAGGAAAAAGAATCAGATATACCAAATTCTACCCACTTCACTATATATCACAAAAAGCACCAAAACCATAACTATAAAAATGTTGAGTTATGGAAATGAACAAAATTTGCAGCAAAAGATAAAAGGGAAGATGGGGTGATGGAAATGGAAGCTAATCTAAAATTTCAGATTTGAAAGATGAAGACGATTAAATGGTTAAGTTATATCTCAAATTGATTGAGAAAATTTTGGTGTTTCAATTCAATGTGAATCTCACTACCAATTTCCACCAAAATGCAATTTCCATTTTGAAATCATCATTGCCTTAAACCATTCAATTTATTAGAACCCAGATAAGAATCGGTTGATACAATCTTTGTACAAGTAAGGAAATCTCAAACAAATCATTTAGCTCCTTTTCCATCACTCGCCGGAACTCTTCTTTCAATGGCCTTGATGTGCATCAAGATCTAGTCCATGGAGGAGGCGATGAGATCGAGAGAGAAGTGAGTTTTTTTTTTTCAAGGAAGTTTAAAATTTATTAAATGTTTACTGAAAATCCATGTCATCATGCAACATTGTTTTAAAAAAAACCACATCAGCAGAGTCTTTAATGGTCAAATTAACTCTGGGACCAAGATAAAGATTTTTCTAAACTATAAGGGTTAAATAGTCTCATTTTAAACTATGAGGACTAAATAGAAACAAAACATAAACTATAGGGGTTAAAGTGTCGGATTTTAAACTACAAGGACCAAATAGAAACCAAACTCAAACTATAGGAACTAAAAGTGTATTTTACCCTAAATTATAGTAAAGTGAGTTATTATAATACTTTTAGTGGTGATGTAAATTAGTATATGATATGATCAATATGTAGTCATGATAGCGTTGGATTTCAATTAACTTTGTTTATCCACGATGTGGAAATTGGGAACCGTTTAGAGATAATTATGTGAGTTTATGAGATTATGGGTCGATGAAATGTAGGCGATTATGAGACTTTAGTAGTAAATTATCGAATTGTCTAATGATATAATGTTTAAACTGAGATATCGAATTGTTTGATGATATAAGATATTTAATTGTCTGTGTTGAAATGTCGTTTGGGCTGAAATATTTGAATGGTCTGATAATAAGTATGCATGCTTTGATAAAAATAAGTCTTGTGTAAAAGAGACCATAGCTCTGAAAGGATGATTTACTAAACTAGCGGAATTTGATTTAGTAAACTAATTAACATTTAATTATGGATCTATTAATATCATGCAATTTGTGAAAAAACATGTAGATTCATGCTTTAAATTTCGAAAATTAAAATCAAAACTTACATTGAGTAATAAATGGAGAATCAGTTGGAGGTTTATTTACAGCATCAAATCCTCAGCTACACCGGATCTTCTACGCTATATCCCGATCGATCAAACGAAACCCGATTGTGGGATCGAACTTTAGAAGAAATTGGGAAGAAAAAAATATTTTTCTTCCCAATGATAGTGGGAAAATCGGCTAAGGAGGGAGGAGAAGAGGAAGAGAGAATTCCGAATTTCTAAGGAATTGAATTGTGTGATTTATGAATGACTCAACCCTCCTATTTATAGGAAAATAGGAATCCTAATCACATTAGGATTAATCTATGAGATAAATACAAAAAGAATAAAGATTATCTCTTTCCTTTATCTTGCAATTTCGAAAATGCCATAGATAAATAGGAGATTATTTTCTTTTCTTTATTTTATTTATCTTGGGTAAATAAATCTATATAATTATTATAGGATATAATTCAAATAATTATCTCCTACAAATTATCTATGAAGGCCAAAATTAATAATAAATAATTAATAAATCAAATTTATTTAATTAATTATTTTGGGCCAATTTCAATTGGGTTCATTAATCCAATTGGGCTTGAAACTCTCTCTTAAATTAATAAGTCCAACTTAATTAATTTATTTATTAATTACCATTTAAATAAAATATTTTTATTTAAACAATTAATAATATTAATATTTTCTCCGAACTAAATATTATCCAATTTATATTTAATTATTAATTTCCATTTAAATAATTTTCATTATTTAAATAATTAATAATAAATATTATAATTATTAATTTCCATAAATTAATAATTTTATTGACAATATTTTATTATTAATTTAATTAATTTCAATTATTAATTCGTTTAAATATAATTAATTATTTAAACAATTAATAATTGTTAATTAATTTCAAATTATTAATTACCATTTAAATATACTCAATATTTAAATAATTAATAATGTATAATTAATAATATTTCATTATTAATTTCATGTTTAAATAAACTCATTATTTAAACAATTAATAATGTTTATATTAATTACCGTTTAAATATACTCAATATTTAAACAATTAATATTGCCTATTTTAAGTAATTCACTTTACTTAAAACTTCCATTTCTTCTACTTGATTTGCGACTACGATATCCGGGCTAGATAGGACCCGATGGACCTATAGATCATGGGCTTAATAATTAGTCAATTAATTGATTAACTCATAATCGGTTAATTACTTATTATCTAACTATGAATAATTCCACTATAGATTCTGAACTCCCCTCACTATAGATGAGTTATGTCCATTTAGTTTGTCTTTATTTATACTCATGATATATCCTTCAATGGAACCCTCATAATTACGACGCATAAATTTACCGCTTTCGCCCCGTAATTACCGCTTTATCCTTGTGTTCCCGTTGATTCTCCAATGAACTTTATCTTTAGTCGAACTAGAGATAAGGTACTTCGTGATCAATGAAGTACGGCGCCACTTGTTCATGTCTCGAATAACATCAGGAAGTTTCCTAAAGTTCCTAAAATGTTTAGGTATCGCACCAGAGTTAATTTATAGGAAAGTTATGAATTCCATCTCGTGAAAATGAGTTCTCGCCTACTTATCTAGTCATGTTCCCAAAACGAGTGTATTGAGCGTTCTTACGACGCTCTCAACTATGTGAATCAAAGAACATAACTCCACAAATAGGAGTCCGATTTCACTCGAGGATTGAGATATATCACGGTTGATAAACTTAGTTTGATATTCGATCATTTCTAGTAAATGGTACTAAGGAGAAATTTGATCGAACATCGTGGTCCTGTCTTATACAATCAACATTGTATATGATACTTCCATTTCATGTCTCCCACATGAATGATCGGATCGATCATTTGTCTATAAACAAAATGCGAAGCTATCACAATGTTACCAGGATAAGGTTCCCAAACGTTATCCTGTTTATCTGGAGACACTTTTAAGTTACTCATCTCGACTTTAATCCTCTCCGTATGACTCACATACTAAGTCGTGATTTCATAAGAGTAACTTAGGGTTTACTATTTGAATGTTTGATATTTATATATTTCCATATATTCCTAATATCTTTAATTGAATCAATCTAGATAATATAAAGAACTTATGTTTATTTATTTAATTTATTCTTAATAAATTATTATTATTAAATAATTACAAGTTCTAGGACACCATTCCTAACAAGCTCACCAATATATCAAAATATTTGTAAATGTATTGAACCTATGGGTGAAAGAAACCATAACTCACCAATATATACAACAGATATGAATATATTGGACCTTAGCCCACCAGTATATTAAATGTTTGTGGGTATTTTGGGGTGAAATAGACCATAGTTCACCTATATATATATATATATATATATATATATATATATATATATATATATATATATATATATATATATATATATATATATATATATATATATATATATCTCGAATGGTTTATTAATATCTTTGACCTATGGGTGAAAAAACCATAACTCACCAATTTATAACAAACCTATAAATGTAATTTAGTTTTCATGTTTATTGGAAATCGTGATGGTTTTGTGATATGTGATGAGAATTTGGTATGTGTTGCATCAATTTTGAGCGGAAATTTGGAAGATGTGATTTGAACCATGAGTGAAAAAGTATAGAATGAATTATGAGTCTTGCTTGAGACTTGAGAGGCGGCTGAGACGTTTAGTTCGGCTTCGAGGTTAGTAAATAGTAGAGTAATTTCTTTGACACAAATCTGGACATGAGATTTGGTCATAGGAATGTCTTAACTTTCGTTTTATACTCACTGGCAATATTTTGCTCATGGTGCTACACCTTATGTTTTTCAGAAAAGCGTCAAGGAAAGAGAAGATAAGTCGGCACTGCTTGATGCTCGAAGAATGATGATTGATGGACATGGATACTTTTGTCTAGCATTTTGTGATGCATATTTTATAGACTTAGTGTTTGGATTTAATTTTATCTTGGATTTAAATTTATTTTGGATTCGATATGTTTACCGATTTAATAGCATGTTCTTCAAATGATTTGAAACATTGGTGAATGTTTGATTATAACTTTTTCTGAGACTTTTATAAATTAAAATGGTTGCACAACTCATGTTTGGATAAATATGGTTTAAAACCAGAATTGCTTATTAGATATTTACTATAACTGTTTTTTGTTATGCATAACCATGTTTTAAAATTAAAAAATAAAGTTGGGTTTTTACATTGTAGAAGGAGTTGTTAAGTCTGAGGGTTTATGTAGGCTAGGTTTGTGAAGTTTGTGTTTAAATGTGTTGGAGTATGAGATTATGTAGCCTGTGTTTGGTAGATGGGGTAATTGAATTTTATGTTTTTCAAAATCTATGGTTTAAAGAAACCAAACTTAGGGTAACTAAGTTTATCTAACGAACTTGATATAAGGTTATAATTATATCAAGGCCTGACAGACGTTGTTAATATAGGAGAAACAATAGTAGATAAAGTAAGTAAAAGACTTGTATTACCTGAAACTTTTGTTGGAAGTCCATTAGAAATGCGACAAAGATATCTCGATGCAACACCTACGGTCCATGGTTTTGGAAAGTCAAAATTATTTATTACAATGACATGAAATCTTAATTGGAAAGAAATAAAACAAGAACTTTTACGAGGCCAACACCCACAAGAAAGACCAAATATTACTTCCATTAACTTTTCAAAAATAAATATGTGGAAAGGTTGCAGTATATGTATGTGTCATAAAATTCCAGAAGAATGGATTTCATCATGCCCATATTTTAATCATCTTCAAAAGTGGGAACAAAATATCAAATGCATTTATGTAGGGGTAAAAGGAAAAATCGAAAAACGGAAAAATAAATCGGACCTAAACCGTAAAAACCAAACCATCCCGGTTTCCATTATTCAAAAAACCAAACCGAACCGAACCGAACCGGCTAAAACCAGTTAAAACCGGAACCGAACCAACTTATATAAAACAAGTAAAAATCCCATACCCCTTCCCTATTTCCCCCTAATTTTTATTTATTTGTTTTATTTTATATATTTATTTATCACTTTATTTTAATTTATATTTTATATATTTATTAATCTAATTTTTTCAACTAAGTTTTTGTTTATGTTTGATTTTGTTTTGTTTCATCCTTCAATGTTGGAGGTTTTTTTTTAAAACTAAATGAAAGTGTCCTATACTAGAAAAACTGGAAAAAATCGAAAACAAAAACCGTTCAAAACCGGACCGGTTCCTATTATAAACCAAATCGGTTTGGTTTTTAAAATTAATTGAAAAACCGGACCTAACCGAACCGGTTTCACCCCTGCATATGGGAAGTATGGGTTAAAACGAGGCGAGACGAGGTCAGGGTACACCATTTAGGTGAAATTTAGTCACCTCGACCCAATCCCATTTAAAAGTTGGGGTTGCATTCAGGGTTAAATAGGGTGGGGTTAAGGTGGGGTGGGACACTATAGCAAAAAAAAATGCATGAACATGAGCCATGAAAAAAAATGCAAAAAAAATGACATTTCCAACTAATCAGTACTTGATAAAGCATACAAAAATCAACGTATAATTCATTCATTTTTAGATTCAACAATCCATATCAAAGAGTAAACAATCCAAATTTATAAACATGAGCCATGAAAAATCCAATCCAATCAAAATCTTTAAAGTTACAAATTTTGTATGAGAAGATCTCATATATCTAACTTAATTCTACTATTTGAAACTGATTCATCAACATTTATCAAACCATCATGTATAATTAAGTTCATGATATGAGAGCAACATTTCACATACAACTATTCATCATTCAAGTAAAAATTGTACTTATAACACTTGACAATATAACCGACTGTCGTATCATTAGAGTTGTGGCTGGTGTAATGGGTAGGAAGAAAAGACAAAGAAAAGTATCTCTTGTATACTTGTGTACCCGGTGATTCTCTAATGAACAACTTTTATAGTCTAACTATAAATTAATATTTCCATGATTAGTGGAAGACGAGACGTCTCTTTGTTCAAGCACCAAATCACTACAACAAGAGAGTTACCTAAAGTTCTTAAAATGGTGAAGTGTCGTATTGACACCATCATAGTAGGAGAGTTGTGAATTACATCTTGTGTATAAATGTTCCCAACTACTAATTTCGTTATGTCCCCAAAACAGTAATGTATTGAGCATATCAATGGATCACTCTCAACTATGTGAATCAAATGACACAACTTCATAAGTGGGAGTTCATAATATAGTCAAGATTAAGATCTATCATGCTTGATAATTTAAATGATGCTTTAATCATTTCCTATAGACAGCATTATTATACAATTGATAAACATCATGGTCCAGTCTTGTACAATCGTTATTTTACAGGATATCTCCACTTTCATGTCACTCATATAAATGATCCAGATAAGATCATTTGTAATCAGTACAAAGTGAATCGTATCAATAGTGTAAACGGGATAATGCTCCCAACCTTACCATCTATTGTAGATTATTTGAGTTACTATCTCAACTGGATCATCGTGTATGAGTATGACTCACACACTTAAATGTGAGAATATACATTCCTCAATATGTTTTATCACATGGATAGGTTATACATGACATTATCAAGAGGAGTCTAAATACGATAAAATTATTGATCAAGAAAATTATAATGAGATGTTCTTTTTAGTTTTAAAAATCTATTTTTTAAAGAATGTTGCCATCCTCTTTCTCGACATGGGAGAAGGTTAAATCCATTGCAAACCAAGAGTACGTGTTCTTGCAAATCCGATTTCGCAAATTCCTTTTTCCATTGCTAACGTTATTTCTTCTTTAATAGTAAAAAGAGAAATTAGAGGAAAAAATGGAAGCTAAATAAGTGGAGACAAAAGTAAGTATAGTCAAAGAAATAAAGGCATCAATTATATAGTTCAATATATGATTAGTTCTTAGTATTATTTTATTATTACTTTTCTCCAACAAGTTTAGAGAATGCCTAAAGAAAGAAATCGAAAGCGCTTAGCCCTCGATGACTCGATAAGCTAGGGTTCTGAGCCTTTCCTCTTTCCCCCTTCTGGTGTCATTTACACTAGAGGGGAGCTCATCTACGACGTCTTCTTCGTCGGAGAGATGACCCGACTATCTTTCTCCAATTTCTTTTCGGAGGTTTTTTCACTCGTCTTTCTTCCTTTTTAGGCTAAAAAAGTTATCATATGGTATTCTCAAAAGGTTTTAGGTGGCTTCTGTAGTGGTGTAAGTATTAAGGTTAGAAGTGTGGCTAGCAGTTTCGTTTGGCAAGGAAGGCTTTCCAGAGTTGGGTGTATGAGTTCGTGTTTTTTTTTAGTTTTGGCTGGTGTAATGGATAGGAAGAAAATACAAGGAAAAGTATCTCTTGTATATTTATGTACCTGATGATTCTCTAATGAACAACTTTTATAGTCCAACTATAAATTAATACTTTCATAATCAATAGAAGACAAGACGTCTCTTTGTTTAAGTACCAAATCACTACAACAAGGGAGTTACCTAGAGTTCTTAAAATGGTGAAGTGTCGCATTGACACCGTCGTAGTAAGAAAGTTGTAAATTTCATCTTGTGTAGAAATGTTACCCAACTAGGGATGTGCAAGATAACCAATGAACGGAAAAACCGGACCAAACCAACCTACAAAACCAAATTTTTTCAGTTTTTGTCGATTCATATTGTTGTGTAACCGTAGAAAACTGAACCGATTTTACTATTAAAAAACTAGTGCCTAGGTAATTGTTTTTCTTCTTTCCCCTCGAGCCCCATGCCTTAACTAGTCATCTCTCCCCTAGTATTTTCATTTCCTTCTCTTCCTTTATTATCCTGACATCCTCATTTCCCCATCCTTTTTTTCATTTCCTTTTTATTTAATATCTTTTCTTCTTTTTCTTTTCCACCTAACACTCCTCATTTCCCAACCCACCCTTTCATTTTCCCTTTTTAATAATTATTTTATTATCTTTCTTTCTCTTACTCTTACACGTTCTTCCATTTTTTTTTTCTTTCAATTGATTTATTTCTTCTTATCTCAAGTCTCAGATGCATCAACAAGCTTTCTTTTTATTTTCATTTTATTTATTTTTCCTACTATCAAACACATCTCCATCCCTTCTTGCTCACACACATCTTCATCCTCTTTATTTGTTTATCAAGCCTTCGATCTGCAACAGAGCCTCTTCGAAAATCAAGATTTGAGGTTAACTCATATTAGAGTTCTAACATGTAATTTTCTTCAAGCTTCAAATATGTTATTTTCGGATCTATTTTTTCTGAATCTTCTCCCTCATTTCCTTTTTTGAGTTGTAAACTTTTTTGTTACGTGGCTAATTAAATGGTTCTATACCCTAATTTTGAGTTAGTTTGAGATAGTTCTTTTCCTAAAATTAATAACTGAAAATCGAACCGTAAAACCGAAAAAATGGAATAAGACGAACCAAATGGTTTCACAAAAAAAAAAGCACTCAATTCACATAAATAGAAAATCGAGGAGCTTGGTTCGATTCTCGATTTAAGCCAAAACCGGACCGAGTCCAACCCCATTCCCAACTACTAATTTTGTTATGTCCTCAAAACAATAGATTATAAAGCGTATCAATGGATCACTCTCAACTATGTGAATCAAATGAAACAACTTCATAAGTGGGAGTTCATAATATGCTTAGTATTAAGATATATCACGCTTGATAATCTAAGTGATGCTTTACTCATTTCCTATAAACAGTATTATTAAGTAATTGATAAACATCTTGGTTCAGTCTTGTACATTCGTAATTGTACATGATACCTCCACTTTCATGTCACTCACATCCAAGGACGAAAAATGTCGGCAATGTCGCCCGACACCGATATGAGGGGGAGGGAGTTTTGTTCTTACCTGGTATCGTTGATAAGTCGGCGAAATGTCGATATTGTCATCGATAACATGGAATATCGACAATTTTATAGCGATTTTGGCAAGTTTTCGATGACTCAATGAGGAAGAAAACCCATTTTCGAGCTGATTCATGGCTAGTTTCAAAGGAAATGGAGTAAAGAAGATGGAAGTCGTGTGGTTTTTTTTCTTCTTTTTGAATTTGGGGAGTCTATGCTAAGAATCAAGTTATTATTACCCTCTTTAATTAGACATAAAATTGTCAGAAAGTGGGTGGCTGAGGGGGGACTGCGGAGATAGTTTTCATTATTATATTATTATTAAGTACAATTACATATATATTCTTTATTATATAACCCTTAAGTATGTTAATGGTGGAAGGAATGGTATTTTTACCACTTTGTTCCTTTTAAAAACAAGTGAATCTTTTTAGCTCTAATATATTTTATATAAATTTAAATAATTATATATATATATATATATATATATATATATATATATATATATTTATATATATGTTCCTTTTAAAAACAAGTGAATCTTTTTAGTCTCTAATATATTTTATATAAATTTAAATAATTATATATATATATATCAATATTAAGTTATTGATGTTTTTTTATTGTATTTTGAAGTATTTTATTTATAGTGATATAATTGTTTATAAATTATTTAAAAAACAAGAAAATTCATAATCGAAACCAATATCGGCACTTCCTGGAATATCTACCGACATCGACATCTCCATAAAATTGACTTTCGATATCGACACCGACATCGACATCGAAATTTTTATCCTTGCTCACATGAGTGATCAGGATAAGAGCATTTGTAATAAGTACAAAGTGAATTGTATCAATATTGTAAACATGATCATGTTTCCCAACTTTATCAATCTACTATAGACTATTTGAGTTACTATCTCAACTGGATCCTCGTGTATAAGTATGACTCACACACCCAAATGTGAGAATATATCTTCCTTAATATGTTTTATCACATGGATAGGCTATACGTGATATTGGCAAGAGGAGTCTAAATATGATAAAAGTATTGATATAAAAATTATAAAGAGAGGATAATTTTTTCAGTTTTAAAATCTATTTTTCTCAAGAACGTTGTGAGCCTCTTCCTAGACATGACCAAGAGTACCTGTTCTTACAAATCCGATTTTGAGGCTTCCTTTCTCCAGTGTCGATACTATTTCTTCTTTAGCAATAAAAAGAGAAATATCTTTGTTCGACTTCTGAAGAAAGAAAAACAAAACCCTAGAAAAGTGAAGCATTAAAAAGAGAAATCATAGAAAAAATATAAGCCAAATCAATGGAGACAAAAGTAAGTATAGTCAAAGAAATAAAGGCATGAATTATACAGTTCAATTTATGATTAGCTCTTGATGCTATTTAGTATTACTTTTCTTCGACAAGTCTAGAGAAGGCGTAGAGAAAGAAATTGAAAACGCTTAGCCCTCACAACTCGATGAGCTAGGGTTCTGGGCCTCTCCTCTTTCCCCCTTCCAGTGTCAATTACACCAAAGAGGCGCTCATCTCCGAAGTCTTTTTCGCCGAAGAGACAAAGCAACTCTCATTCTCTGATTTATTTTCAGAGGTTTATTCCCTCGCCTTTCTTCTTTTTTAGCCTAAAAAAGTTTCGGTTTGGTATTCTTAAAAGGTTTCGGTGGCTTCTGCTGTGGTTTAATTATCAAGGTTGGAAGCGTGGCTAGCGGTCTCGTTTGGCAATGAGGGCTTTCCAGAGCTAGGTGTCTACGTTCGTGGTTTTTCTGAGTTGTGGCTGGTGTAATGGGTAGGAAGAAAAGACAAGGAAGAGTCGTTCAGTTTCAAATTGACCCATCTTATTTGTTCGGTTGGAAAAGAGAACATCTCATCTCATCTCTCAAAGATTCTCTTTCCCTTCCTTTCTTTAACATTGAGAGGAAGAAGTTTTACTTTAAAAAGTTGGAAGTGTTAGGAATGGTGTCCTAGAACTTGTAATTATTTAATTATAATAATTTATTTCAAATAAATTAAATAAATAAACATAAGTTATTTATATTATCTAGATTGATTCAATTAAAGATATTAGGAATATATGGAAATATATAAATTCAAACATTCAAATAGTAAAACCCTAAGTCACTCTTATGAAATCACGACTTAGTATGTGAGTCATGTGAGAGGATTAAAGTCGAGATGAGTAACTTAAAAGTGTCTATAGTAAATGGATAACGTTTGGGAACCTTATCCTGGTAACACTGTTGATAGCTTCACATTTTGTTTATAGACAAATGATCTAATCCTGATCATTCATGTAGGAGACATGAAATGGAAGTATCATATGCAATGTTGATTGTATAAGACAGGACCACAATGTTTGATCAAATTTCGCATGAGTACCATTTACGAGAAATGATCGAATATCAAACTAAGTTTATCAACCGTGATAGATCTCAATCCTGAGTGAAATGCGGACTCCTATTTATGCAGTTATGTTCTTTGATTCACATGGTTGAAAGCGAATTGTAAGAACGCTCAATACACTCTGTTTTGGGAACATGACTAGATAAGTAACCGGGAACTCATTTTCACGAGATGGAATTCATAACTTTCCTATAAATTAACCAGTATCGGTGCGATACCTAAACATTTTAGGAACTTTAGGAAACTCTCTTGATGTACTGATTCGAGACATGAACAAGTGGGGCCACGACTTCTATTGATCACAGAAGTATATTATCTCTAGTTCGACTAAAGATAAAGTTCATTGGAAAATCAGCGGGAACACAAGGATAAAGCGGTAATTACAGGGGCAAAACGATAAATTTATTCACCTGTAATTATGAGGGTTTCACGTGAAGGATATATCATAGATATAAATAAAAGATAAACTAAATGGACATAACTCATCTATAGTGAGGGGAGTTCAACTATGAATCTATAGTGAAATTATTCATAGTTAAATAATAAGTAATTAACTGATTATGAGTTAATCACTTAATTGACTAATTATTAAGCCCATGATCTATGGGTCCATCGGGTCCCTATGCTAGCCCAAATATCGTTGTAGCAAAACTAAGTTATTAATTTAACTTAGGAAGAACAAATAATTTAAGTAATTGTATTTACTTAAAATTAGGCAATATTAATTATTTGAATAATGTGATTATTTAAATGAAAATTAATATTAATATTATTAATATTGATACAATATTAATTGTTTAAATAAAGAGCTTATTTAAATGGAAATTAATATAACATTATCAATTATAATATTTTAAGGCAAAATTAATTGTTTAAATAAATAGCTTATTTAAACGGTAATTAATGTTAATATTATTAATTATTTAAATAATGAGTTTATTTAAATGAAAATCAATAATTAATATTATTAATTAAATAATGAGTTTATTTTATTTAATAATAAATATTAGAGAGAATTAAATACAATTTGTTTAAGAACCAAATTGGTTTTGGCCCAAAATAATTAATTAATTGAATAAGATTCAATGGTAATTAATATATTAGTTTTTGGCTAAATGTATTTTAATTATAAATTATTATTTGAATTTTTCTAATATTAAATACATAATAAAGAAAAGCAATTATAAATAAATTAAAAAAAAGGTAAAATTGAAATGTCAAGCTACAGCGTCATCATGCATGCGTGGCTTTGATTTTTTTATTTTCTTTTATTATTTTTTGATTTAATTTATTTACTTATCTTTTCTATTTTATAATTAGGAGATAAGGATTATCTAATTAGATTAGATATCATATTTTCCTATAAATATGACCATTGGGATTCATATTTTACACACTACTCACTTTAATTAGAAAAGTGAAAATTCTCTCTCAAGTTTTTTGCCCAATTGCCTTTTTTCCTTAGGGAAAAATTTAGAAGAAATTTCTTCTTCTTTTGTTCTTCTGGTTCGATTCCCACAAGTCGGTTTTGCTTTCGATCAGGATATAGCATAGAAAATCTGGTGTTGATGAGGATTTGATGCTGTAAAGAAACCTCCAACCGATTCTCCATTAATTACTCAATGTAAGTTCGAAATTAAGTGTGAATCTACATGTTTTATCCCAAATTGCATGATAATAATAGATCCGTAATTAAGAGTTAATTAGTTTACTAAATAAAATTCCGCTATTTTAGTAAATCATCCCTTCAGGAAGATGGCAGAAATATTAGAATTTCATAAGAAGAGGGAGTGTACTCTGAGCTTTTCCTGGAATTGGGTGGTTTAAGATGGAGTCACAATGCATGTTGGGTGAAACGGTGGTTAAACTAAATGGTGTGTGGTGGATGACATGCAAGTGCACATGGTCAACAAGTAATAGTAGTGGTAAGTGAGTGTCGTGTCCCACGAGGATGGTTGTTTTAAACTGAATTTAGAAATTAAGAAGATTACTACTACAACGATATGAGTGAATGATAAAACTAGAGGAAATTGTGCACAAATTAAATGGATCAACACGAAGTGTATATCAAAGGATGAGGATGTGATGATATGTTAGGGATCTGGACAAATTGTATCAACAAGTGATAAACTTGCTATTCGAATTCACATATAGATGGAGTTATGAGACAATCAACACACAGGAAGACAAGAGCAAGAATGAGTTTTCTCAAACTAACCTAATACATCACTTTACCCTCGATTTTATCTCTAAAATCTTAAGTAAAGTCTGCTTCTTTTGAATCCCCTTGTAATGTTCTCTATTCCTCTTAATCTTTCCCTTATTTCTAAGTTATGATCAAAATGAACTAGTAATATCTTATGTTAAATTGGCATACAAACTATCTTTCAATATTTACATACACTCTTCTGACTATATTTTCATACAACTTTAAAGAAGGTTAGGAATGATAAGAATATTATATCACCATCTCTATGAATAGATGAGACTCAAAATAATGGTTTTTGTCCATCCATTTCCACTAATATTTCATCACAAAAGAGTTTAGCCTCTCATGGCTATCAACAAACATGCAAATAAACATAAACGTAAAACTGGAATCCATACTAAATATAAACTGAAATTGCTAAACATTGAACTACCAGTTAACTCGCTGGCAACACTATCTTGCTTGTTGGGCTTTTCCTTCCTTTCTGCTTTTGCCTTCAATGGCTCCTCTCTTATTCTTTTCTTCATTCTTTCCTTTTTATATCTTCCTCTCTCTCTCTCTCTCTCTTTGTTTTTCCATCTTTTTCGTTTTCCCACCAAAAAAGTATTTGGTACAGTATTAGGGAGCTCGCGTGGCTCGGGCACTATAGCACGAACTGACTGCCGCATGTCCCATCGAACAGCTCATCAACGAAGATAATATCCCTTTATTTTTTGTGTGCTTTGCTTCAGCAGCATTACAATATGTTCTTCTTCACTCTTTGCCCTTCATCATAATAGAATTGCCAAGAGCAACCACTAAAACTATGCTCACAAGGGATATATTAGAATGCTAAAAAAGTAATCAAATAATGAGAGAAAATTGATCAAAAAGCCAAAGTAAATCAGAGGGCTCATATCGAAATTGAATTTACAAAAGTGACTCAAATAAGTGCATAAGCTCAATATTTTACTCGATTGTTTGGTCTTTTTACCTAGATTTATTCAAGTTTAACTATGTGAATACTCTTTTCCAAGGACTTATCAATGCACTATTATCTGCTTCAAACTTTAAAGACAGAGGCATGTTCTTCTGAAAATGGAGAGGCTCAATTGCGATCTTCTTATTTCAATTCTTCTCTAACTCCAAAGGAATATATGAGGTGTTATCAAAAGAACTCTTTATAGGCAAGAAAAAATCATTTTTTTCCATAAGGTTTGAATGGGGAGGGGTGAAAGAATTTCATCCATCATTCGTATTTTTTCTTGCCTAAGTACATTAAGAGGCAAACTATTGTGAAGAAACATGTCTTGGAGGAGCAAGTTCCCTCGAAAGTTCCTTCTAAGTATGACTTCGATGAAAAAAGTGAGCCTAGATTTCCAATCAAGTTGGCTTTCCATCTAAAAAAAATATCACTGTGAGAAGGTTAAAGGCCTCAAATAATTGGTGGCTAATTCGTCAAGTAGTGGAAGAGAAGTTCAGGGTTATGGTCAATATGAGACCTTATTGTGGCAATCTAACAATGGGGTTTGTGCCTCAATAAACGAGGCAGTGAAAGTCTGTAGCCAGTAGATGGTTAGTGTGAAAGGTATGGAGGTAGAAATTTAGTGGTGGGACTCTAAGTTATTTTTAAAAAAAACAGAAATTGGTCTTTTTAAACGGTTAGGTGGAAATTTTTGGTATTCCACCACATCTAAGAATTGAAGAAATCATGAGTAATATTGCGGGGTATGCGGCAGGTTAGTAGAGGCTGAGGACATTAAAGGAATATGGGGATTGCACAAAAATATCTTTGTCAAAGTCAAAGGGTTCGATATTTCGGTTGGGAGCTATATTACTCATGGAAATGTAATTTTTCCATTATAGTTCTTGAGATGTAATAATTTGGAGGTGGATGATGTCTCTTCGAAAAACTCAGTTAACAACTCTTCAGTGGCTGAGGATGATTTGGAAGACAACCTCAATCGGAATTAGCCTTTGGAGAGGGATGCTAAAATGGAGGATGTCAGGAATATCGGTGCAGGTTCGGGTAGTAGAAACAACAAGGTGGAAGAGGTGCAGAAATAACATAAGAAAAGTTAATTATATTTTTACATAGAATTAATAACATAAGAAAATTTATCTTTTCATCAAGACTAAGTTTAGAAACATAAATAACTTTTTTGTTACACTCATTATTGATACTTTAATAAATTAATTTGTATCAAATAGATATATAAATTTAATTTTAAATGTAATTAAATATTTAAATAAATAATTTATAAACTAATTGAATTATTCAAATGGTCTGGGTACATTAATCTATCAAAAATAAATATTAATTAAATTAATATGTAGAATTTTTTAATAAAAAAACATAAAACAAGGGTATTATTGGAAGAATTATTAATTTCATTACATTTCCACCATTAAGTACAAAATAACAAACAGTGTAATCTTTCATACCAATGAGATTCTCATTTCTAATTATTGCAAAATGAACGTTGTAATCTTACATTCCCTGCAATCTAGATACCATGTATTATAAATACCCAACAATTTAAGATTACATGGTATTTGAGATAACTGTAAATGAACGGCCCCTAAAGGATTTCCGCCCCATGAGCCTTGTTAGTCTCTATAAGCTAATTGCAAAGACGTTGGCCGGAAGAATAAATAAAGTCCCATCATCCACGATTTCTCCAAATTTAGGCGCTTTTGTGGAGGGCAGAAAAATCTTGATGAGATTCTAATTGTGAATGAGGCAATTGAGGATTACAGATCTATAAAGAAAGAGGGCATCGTGTTTAACATTTATTTTGAAAAAGCCTATGATCATGTGAATCGAAGTTTTCTTAATCAAGTCATTATGAAAAAAGGGTTTGGCTACAAATGGAGATATTGGATGTGGTCCTGCACAAGGTCAGTCAATTACTCTTTTATAATTAATGGAAGACCAAGAGGGAAAGTCTTTTCCACTAGTAGACTTAGACAAGGCGATCCATTATGTCCCTTCCTCTTTACTTTGATTGTTGACACTTTAAGTACACTTTTTGAATGTGGACTGGAAAGAGAGGTAATTGAGGGTTTCAAAATTGGGAGAGATAAAGTTCTGCTCACCCATCTCCAATTTACTGATGACTCCTTAATCTTTTGCTCGGGGAAAGAAGAGTCATTCAAAAATTTCTTGGACATCATTCAACTTTTTAAATGGAGTTCTCGATTGAAAACAAATAGAGCAAAAAGTTATGTGACGGGTCTGAATGTAGAAGATGAAAAATTATTATCCTTGGTTGGAGATGTGTGATGGGAAATTGAGAAGATGCCATTTAATTACCATGGGATGCCATTGGGGGATAATCCGAAAAATAAAAGTTTATAGGAACCTGTTATCAAGAAGTTTTCAAAAAGGTTGGCATATTGAAAAAAGGATATTTCTCATAGGGTGGGAGGCTTACACTTATTCAATCAGTCATGTCTGGAATCCATACTTATTATTGGTCGATCTTCAAGATTCCAGTTAATGTTAGAGAGGATTTGGAGAGACTTACGAGGAACTTTCTTTGGGAGGGGTTTGGTGAAGGAAACGGTTCACATGTAGTTAATTGGAAGCGGGTATCACGCCCATTGAAGGAGGGAAAGCTTGGCATTGGAAACCTGGATAGAAAAAATATGAAATTACATGTAAAATGACTATGAAGATTCCCAATCGAAACGTCTAGTCTATGGCATAAAATTATTGGGAGTAGACACATGTTCCAATCAAATGACTGGGACACTAAGGTAGTGATCAGAGGCACTGCTAAGAGTCCTTGGAAAGAGATATCCATATATTACCCCTTGTTTCTTGACCGTGTACATTGGAAAGTAGGAGACGGAAAAAGCATACGCTTTTGGGATGATGTGTGGTAGGTGAGGGTTCTTTTCAAGACCTATACCCTCTGCTTTACTCCTTAACCCGCACAAAAAATGTGTCAATCTCAAACTTTATTCATAGGGAGGAGCTAAGTATGAATATTGATTTCCATTTTCGTAGAGCGATCCGGGAGAAGAATGTTGGAGTTATCTTCCATAATTGTTGTCCTTGAGGGTGTGACGGTGAGATAAGGTGTTTGTGAAATTAGATTGTGGTCCCTAAACTCCTCCAACTTGTTCTCTTGTACATCTTTCTTTGAGTTTAGTACCCTGTTTCCTCGACGGGTCATTCACCAATCTTCTTCTCCATCATTTGGAAGACGAAGATTCCGAAGAAAGTCAAAATTTTCATTTGGTCAGTAGTTTTGGGAAGATCAATACGTTTGTGTTTATTTAGTGATCTTCACCCTTCATACTCAACTGGTATAGTTTATGCAATAATGAATAAGAAGATCTAAATCACATCACGTGGAAGTACAAGTTCTCAAGACTTATTTGGCAAAGATTTATTCAGACTTTTGGGGTGTCTTAGGTGAAAAATTATTATATTTGCAAAAACCTTGAAGAAATGCTTGTTTTCCCACCTTTTAATGATAAAAGAAACTGCTTATGGGTGGCATGGGTGTTGGTGCAATTGTGTGGGGATTTGGCTTGAAGGGAATAAAAGGATATTTAGGAATGTTTCAAGATTTTGGGATTATGTTTGGGAGTTGGCCCATGTAAATGTTTCTTTTTGGAGGTCTAGTTCCAGATGTTTTTTATAATTATTCGCTTGGCATAATTATTAATAGTTGGCCCACATACTTGTAATTAGGTGGCGGTGTGGTGTTTAGGAGTAGTGGGTATACGGTATACCTTACTTTTCGTGGCTTTTGGTTTGACTTGCCACTTTTATATTGTATCGTATTATGTTTCCTTTCATTCTATCAATGAAATGGTCTTGTGAGGTGTCTTATTTTAATTTTTTTTTTATATATATATATATAATGAAAATAAATCACGACTGTTAGGGGTAAATTTGAATAAAATAAAATAAAATATAGTAATTATGTGAATTGGGCTACGTCAGCCTAAGCCCAACATGCTGAGAACACTTGACCTGTTGAGCCCACCGGCCCAACGACCAGGCCCATTAGCCCATTAAGCCGGAGACCACTACACAGTCAAGACCACCACATAGTCAGCCCACCAAACCTACTCTCAAGCCCAAGAGCTCATTCTCAGTGAAACATGCATGATACGATACACCTAGACTCATCATCACCTGGAGATAGGTTGAGGCACCTGCAGAGTAGGTCAGCGACAGTGCAGATTGATTCGACGTGTGGCAGGCCAAGTTGCTAATGGAGGGAAACGAACCAAACGCAAGGAGGGAAACCATGAAGTCATCGTCTATAAATAGAGAGACTCTAAACGATTGAGGTACGAAACTAAAACTTACTGAAACTTTGCCAAAATCTCGATTGACTTGATCGTCGGAGTGCAGGTGGCCGACACCACACCGGTGTCATTCCCTTTTACAAACTCATACTTTCAGGTGATACGTCCTCTATCTACATCGTTGGAGCATTCGTGGAGCTGACGTGTTCATCCATTCAGTTGGACGAAAACACGCAACAATATTTGGCGTCGTCTGTGGGAACGACAGAAAGTCGTGTTACCGAGAATGAGTCGAAGTCAGCACAGTGATAACCACGACGATGAAGAGGAGCGAGAGGAGGCTCCAAGACGAAGGAAAAATCCCCCGAGAGATTGTCAAGCTTAAGCGGATCCCCAACCACCTAAACAACAGCCAAAACAGGGTGAAAGGATAGCTGAGTTGGAAGCCCAAGTTCAAGGATTCAACAGAGATATGGCTAAGGTGTTGGATATCTTAACTCGACAGAATAATGTTAAAGGAAAAACACCTGAAGAACAGGAAAGAGAGTCCTGGTTTTGTGGGGAGGGTGGTTCGAAGAGGAAAAAAACTCATCCAGTGGACTCTTGCGACCACGAGCGTTCTTACCATCCAGGTGGGACAGATTTGTGAAACATCCTCGAACAAAGGAGGAAAGCTCGACAAGATGTAGAGAAGTCAACTGCTGAAAGCCAACAACCACTTTGGGCACCGGAGTTAAGGAAGCTGCAGGACCAACTAGGCAGCATGCAGAAAGAGTACAAAGGCAAAGCTCCACTGGCGTTGGAAGATTTTATTAGAACAGACAGAACCTCCATTTACAGAAGTCATCATGAAGGCTGAGTTACCCTTCAAATTTAAGATGCCTACTGTCACACTTTACGATGAATCACGCGATCCCCTGGAGCATGTTGAGACGTTTAGGACCTGGATGGAGCTCCAGGGAGTCCGAGACGCGATAAAGTGCAGAGCTTTTCCCCTCACCCTGGCTGGCCTAGCGAGAGGATGGTATAGGCAGTTGAAGCCACGTTCAATCCCTTCTTTTAAGGAATTAACTAAGGCTTTTGTGATGCAGTTTTTAGGAGGAAAGGATCATAAAAAACCAGCGACGCGTCTTCTGACGGTGTGTCAAAGGTCAGGAGAAAGCCTTAGAGATTATGTGATGAGGTTCAATAGTGAGGCCCTTAAGGTTGTAGGCTATAGTGATGATATAGCCCTCACTACCATGATGGTTGTGATCAAAGACGAAAAAATGCTCTGGTCCCTGGGAAGAAAACCTCAACCACTTATACTGAATTCCTCTCAAGAGCACAGAAGTACATGAGTGTTGGGGAGCTACTCAGTTCAAGAAAAGTTCCTGATGAAGGGAGCAGTAGACAACACCAATCCAAGAGAAAAGGTCCTGAAGATCGATTCGACAATAAGTGGAAGAAAGTGGAGGATCAACCTGAACATCGTGGCCTACCCCTGAGCAAATTTAAAAGGTACACATCTACTACCATTCCTGTTGAACAACTTCTGATGGAGATTGAAGATAAGAATTTGTTGAGATGGCCTGCTAGGATGAAAGCAGGGTTAAATAAAAGAACCAAAGGTAAATATTGTTTGTTTCATAAAGATCATGGTCATACAACTGGAGAATGTTTCGATCTTAAAGAATAAATTGAATATTTGATCCAACGTGGATACATGAAAGAGTTTGTGAGAAGGAATGATCATAGGGAGGATAGAAATGAGAACACAAAACAAAATGAGGGTGGTAAGAAGGATGCTGGTGAGATCAAAACCATATTTGGGGGACCAGCTAGTGGAGAATCCAATCGAAAAAGAAAAGCGAGTGCCCGTGAGGCGAGGCTCGCTCCATCTAGTTTAGAAGTGTTTTCTACTAAAAAGCAGAACTTCCTGCCCTAATGTTCACCGAAGAAGAGGCAAATGAAATTCACCTACCGCACAATGATGCATTAGTGGTGGTCATAAGAGTGGCCAACAAAAAAGTGCATAGAGTTCTTGTTGATGGAGGTAGCTCAACAGACATCTTATCCTTTAAGGCATTTAAGGAGATGGGGCTAGGGATAGAAGAGTTGAAGAGAAGCACAACGCCTTTAGTTGGATTTGGAGGTGATCAGGTTATCTCGGAAGGCAGCATTGATCTACCAGTTACTATTGGAGAGGAACCAAACCACGTTACCAAGATGGTGGAGTTCTTAGTCGTAGATTGCACTTCAGCTTACAATATCATCCTTGGAAGGCCCTCTATCTATGCGATGAAAGCAGTCCCATCCACTTACCATCAACTAATGAAGTTTTCTACCCCTTGCGGAGTGGGAATGGTTAGGGGCGAACAGAAATCCTCTCGAGAGTGTTATCAAACAGCATGAAAGATGTTTTGGTGCACGTACTTAGAACATGCCAAAAGAATCAATCAAGGCAGATGGTGCAGCCTGCATTGGCGGTAGATAAGGTAAGGAAACCTACCTCGATTATACCAAAAAAATTGAGTAGAGGGTAACCCCCACCGAAGACTTAGAGTCTGTTCCACTCCTGAGTGAAGATCAACATGTCAGCATTGGAACAAGACTGGGGGTCGGGCAGAGAGGTAAGTTGATAAAAATTTTGAAGCAAAATTCAGATGTGTTTGCTTGGACTCATAAGGATATGCCTGGTATAGACCCAAAAATTATGGTGCATAAATTAAACGTGGACTCCAACTTTCGACCAATTAGACAAAAGCGCAGAGTGTTTGACCAAAATAGAAATGATGTCATAGCTGAAGAAGTAGAGAAGCTGATAAAAGCTAAATTTGTTCGTGAAGTACACTACCCGACTGGCTTTCTAATGCGGTGTTAGTGAAGAAGGCAAATGGAAAATGGAGGGTGTGTATAGACTTCACTGATCTTAACAAAGCATGTCCAGAAGATAGCTTCCCTCTACCCCGAATTGACCAACTTGTAGACGCCACAACTGGGCATGAAATGTTGACTTTTATGGATGCATATTCAGGGTACAACCAGATCAGAATGTATGTACCTGATCAAGAGAAGGCATCATTCGTTACGAGTCAGGGCCTTTATTGCTACGAAGTCATGCCATTTGGGCTGAAAAATGCAGGTGCAACGTATCAGAGGATGGTCAATAAGATGTTTGAGAAGCAGATAGGAAAAAACATGGAAGTTTATGTGGATGACATGCTGGTCAAAAGTCCACAAGATGAACAACATACTGTAGACTTGGAAGAAGCCTTTGGTGTCTTAAGGAAGTACCAAATGAAGTTCAACCTTGAAAAATGTGCATTTGGAGTAACCTCTGGAAAGTTCCTTGGGTTTATGGTTCACCAGCGAGGCATTGAAGCGAATCCTGATAAAGTGAAAGTTGTGCTGGAGATGGAGTTCCCAAAGAATCTCAAGCAACTGCAAAGCTTAAATGGGAAAATTGCGGCTCTCAACAGGTTTGTCTCTAGAGCCACTGATAAATGTTTTCCATTCTTTAATATCTTGAGAAAAAATAATAAGTTTGAATGGACCGAGGAATGCGAGAGAGCTTTTTTACAGCTCAAAGAATATCTGGCCTCTGCACCTTTACTCTCTAAGCCTATTATGGGCGAAAAATTGTTTATATATTTGGCTGTCTCAGAGACAGCAGTGAGTTCAGTCCTAGTAAGAGAAGAGGGTGGAGCCCAACTGCCTATTTATTATACAAGCAAAGCAATGGTCGATGCAGAGACTAGGTACCCTCAAATGGAAAAGCTGGCGTTAGCGTTGGTGACTTCAGGCCGAAGATTAAGACCTTACTTTCAAGCGCATAAGGTGGTGGTGATAACTAACCATCCATTGAGGCAAGTGCTTCAAAAACCTGAAGCTTCTGGTCGATTAATGAAATGGGCGGTAGAACTCAGCGAATACGACATTCAATACAAGCCTAAGACGGTTATGAAGGGTCAAGCAGTTGTAGATTTCATAGTTGAACTCACGCCTGAAATTGAAGAATCGACATCTTGGCCAAACCATGAAGGGGAACTCCCTTCACCACGTAAAGGAGAGTCTGTCTGGACACTTTACGTGGATGGATCATCAAATGCGCAAGGTTGTGGTGCAGGACTCATCCTAGTTTCGCCTGAACAGGCACACATCGAATATGCTCTGAGGTTCGACTTCAAAACCTCTAACAATAAAGTCGAGTATGAAGCAATGTTGGCTGGATTAAGGCTGGCAAAAAGAGTGGGAGTGAGCCAACTTATAATACTTAGTGATTCTCAGCTGGTTGTGAATCAGATTACAGGAGAGTATCAGGCGAAGGAAGAACGAATGGACAGTTTATCTGAGCAAGGTAAAGGAGATGCTCACTGGATTTGATAAGTGGGAGGTAAGACAAATACCTCGTTCTGAAAATGCTAATGTTGACTCTCTAGCACGATTGGCCTCTGGATACCAGACATAATTGAGAAATATGGTGCCTGTGGAGTTCCTCCCCAATTCAAGTATAGATGAAGTAAGAGTCTTAGACGTTGATCAAGCAGAAAAATCTACTTGGATGGAGCCAATCATTCGTTTTTTAAAAGATGGTGAACTCCCTCCGGATAAAATGAAAGCACGAAGACTTCGATATCAAGCTAGTCGGTACATTCTGCAAGATGATGTATTGTACATGAGAGGTTACTCTTTACCCCTTCTCAGGTGTCTCGGCCTGGAGGAAGCCAATTATGTGATGAGAGAAGTACATGAGGGAGTTTGTGGAAATCACTCTAGGGCCAGGTCGTTGGTCCACAAAATCATCAGACAAGGATACTACTGGCCCACATTACATGAAGATGCTAAACAGTTCACTAAACGATGTGATCTATGTCAGCGTTATGCTGTCATACCCAAGCAACCAGCTGAACTGCTAGCCAGTATCACAAGCCCGTGGCCTTTTTCACAATGGGGAGTTGACCTTATTGGACCCCTACCTCAAGGGAAAGGTCAAACAAAATTTGCTATAGTAGCTGTGGATTACTTCACCAAATGGGCTGAAGCTGAGGCTCTGGCCACCATTACTGAGCACAAAACCACTGAGTTCATATGGAGGAACTTGGTGTGCAGGTTTGACATCCCTTATGCCATAGTTACTGATAATGGAAGACAATTCGATAATAAGAGATTCGAGACATGGTGCTCTGAGCTAAATATCAAGCACCTCAGATCCACCCTAGCCCATCCGCAAACAAATGGCCAAGTAGAGGCAATCAACAAAATCATCAAGAAAAACTTAAAGACCAAGCTTGAAGGACTTAAGGGACATTGGGCGGAAGAGCTTCCTAATGTTTTATGGGTATACCGGACCACAGTCAGGACATCTACAGGTGAGACCCCATTCTCCTTAGCGTTTGGAACTGAGGCGGTGGTTCCTGTTGAGATAGGGCTCCCGTCTTCGAGAACTCAACATTTTAATGCAGACATTAACGATGAATGTCTTAAATTCAACTTAGACATGTTGGAAGAATGTCGAGAAATATGTCGCCTTCGTGTGGCAGAATATAAAAACAGGGTGGCACGGTATTATAATTCTCGTGTGAAACCACGCAGCTTCATAGTGGGCGACCTTGTCCTGAGGAAAGTGTTACCAAGCACTGGAGCATTGGGTGCGAACATGGGAGGGGCCCTACACGGTCATAAAAGTAATTGGGTCTGGTGCATATCAGTTAGCAGACATGGAGAACAAGTGTGACGACCCGACTCAATATGAAAATAAATAAATAAATGATTAAAGAACTCACTTAATTTTATAAATAGATCAGAGTAAAATCAATAATTGCGGAAGCCTTTTATTTAAATAACAATTAAAAGATAAAACAAAACGTTTAGTTGTGGCGCCAATTTAAAGAAATAAATCCTAAATAAAATAAATAAAACGCATGAGTTTATTAGTAAAATAAAATGTCCCAAATAAATGCAAAATGACCAATAATGAAAGTCAAAATGGAAGAGTGAAAATGAATAAGTCCTAAGGCCTCCATGTAGCACCATCCTCGTCATGCGCCTCGAGCTCCGAAATTATTATCGTTACCTGCAAAATTTAAATTTGCAGGGCATTCGAATACCGTGAGTTTTTAGCTCAACTAAAGATTACATTGATTGGATCAAAATTGGTGAAAAGACTAAAATGCTCTTACCCAAAACTCGGGTTGTTACAACAAGTCCTTCCCTCACCCGTGGAACGTTGAACATTTGAAGGCATACTACCAGTAGACTTCTTCGAGATAGTTCACGTAAATTCCACTTATTTTGTATAAAAATGATGAACTTTAATATATTTTGAGACGACAGTATAATTTTGTCGCTACATAATTTGTTGTTCTTACTTATTCACTACTAAAATAACTTAATATAAGCTTCAAGCTGTCAGCCCACTCGAGTGGGCGCCAGGTCAATAAGCGACAAACGAGGGAAAGTAAACAAGCTAAGTAGAAAGCCTTTTATAAAAAGAACTGCTAAATAAAAAGCTTGGCAAAACATAACCCAGAATGTGAGTAAAATAAACGTGTTATAGTAGCCATGCTAATATACATTACAATATACAAAAATTCATAAGTACATATCTATTTTGGGTCATCCGAGAAGTCTGGGATCTCATCTTCCTTTAAAAGGTTGCTAGGGGGGAAAGAAGGTTGCTCGCTTGATCCCCAAGCCTGATTCGAAATATAGTCATTTCCGGGACAATCAGGATGTACTTCTTTGAGTTTGTCACGTGCAAACTTCACGCCGTGAGTCCACAATTCAATTTCTAGATACTTAAAGCGCTTAGCCATCTAGAACTTTGCCTTCAAACGACGTGGATCATTCCAGTCGGCCTTATGCCGCTCAACTTGCGCTTCGAGGTCAGCAACTTGTGACTGATAAGTAGCAGACGAAGACTGATGCTCCTTAATCTCTTGCTTAAGAACATTTATCTGCTTAAAGGCCTGAGCCAAATCTTCTTCTGCCTTATCATGGGGCTGCTTAAGATAACGAAAGTCGTGCTGACTCCTAAATGCAGCAATCCTGAGAGATGCACTGTAGTTAGGGGTGTAAATGGGGCGGGGTCCCCCGTTTATCCCCCTCCCCGTTTAAGGAAGAAAACTACACCCCGCCCCCACCCCGTTGAACTTATTCCCCCGCCCCGTTTACATGGCGGGGTAATTTAATTAAAAAAAAACCATGAGTTTATTAGACACATACGCAGTCAGTGAAGGTGAAGTCCCAATTCTGCAGGCAAATCAAACATGCAAAGTTTATAAATCACCACCGAGCCATATTGTTTGTGTGAGACAAGGAAAATTTCATATTGACCTCAAAATTGGTGATGAAGAAAATTTGTATTAAGAAAACTTGTTAGACTTGTTTTTAGTCCAAAAAAAAATAACTTATAGAGGTTAACCTTTTCTAGAGAGTGACAGAGAGAGAGAGACGGAGAGTGAGACATAGATAGATAGAGAGAGAGAGAGAGGTTAACATTTTCAATCTAACGGCGACGGTGTTGTGACTATGATGGTGGTTGTGGCGGTGGCGCCTTAGTGATTGCGGCGTGGCTTGGATATAGAAAGAGAGATTTGGAGACGGAGATACGAGGGAGGGATTAGGGATTGGAATTGGATTTGAGAAAAGTAGAAAAGAAAAGTTTTTTTTTTTAATAAATCCTAAAAGTAAATGGGGAGTTTTGTTTAGTGTTTTTTTTATAACTAAATCTTAAATGGGCTAGGCCTTATTTCTGGACTGGTCATGGGGGTGGGGTGGTCAGTGGGTATGTATATTAAAAAAAAAACTATATGTTAAACGGGGCGGGGCGGGGCCCCGCGGGGTCCTTACACATGGCCCCGCCCCGCCTGTTTATTAAATGGGGGAATTTTTTTCCCCTACCCCTGCCCCTTTTATAAAGCGGGTTTAACGGGGTCGGGGCGGGGAAGTGGGGCGGGGATTTTTCTTTCACCCCTAACTGTAGTGAACTTAAGAAAAGTCAATTAGGTTGAATTATAGCCATCTTTGACAATGAACAAATAAAGCGATACCCACTTTTAGCTGGTCATCAAAAGAGATTTGAGAAAATGGCTCCGGGTTTACTACAACTACATCTCTTGACTAGACAGACAAGTTCATCCCTAATAAATTGAGGCAGTCTCCCCCGGGGTCGGGAACTCGAGGCCGGTGTCAGAGAATTTGAGGCACTGTGTGACCTCACGAGGCCTACTCGTTGACGTTGTGAGGCTGACTCATCATCCCTTGACGTACCCGCTTCAGTACGTTGTTTATAAAGGATCGTCGCCGCTTTACGTCTTTGGCAAATATTTTCTGAAGCTTGGCTAGCCATTGGAACTACAAAATTGTGATGAGAATGTTAAGATTTGTAACTTATATAGTTTATAAGAAACCACTATACTCACCTACAAGTTCATAAGCTAACAGACGTTCCTCAGTGAGCAAAACAGACGTACGACGAGCAGATTCTGGAAGGGCTAAGATTCTCCTCACGGCTCTATCTACAGATTATGAAACTGTACCCTTCAGATTAGGGGCTACAAAAAAGAGAAGGGTTAAGAATACATGTGTATATATATATATATATATTCACAAAAGAAAATTATGAGCAGACCAGGATCACGGAATGTAAAAGGGATAGGAAAAGCTAAGCTTTCACCCGAAGGGTGAGATAACAAATCGCCCCCAACAAAAAACCATTCAGACTTCCACTCTTTGGGTGTGGATGAACATTTGACTATGTGACAGTTGGAATTACGAACCGCTAAGTAGTAATGGCAAGTCGCTCTAGGTAGAGATTTTAAAAGGTAGTAAGTTAAAACAGTTTATGGGGAAAGAAATCTTCCATCCCTTTCAAGATCCCATATTGACCAAAACCCTAACAAGCTACACCAACCATTAGGAGTTAATTGGGTTGGAGCAATGCGAACACGATTCAGAAACTCCTGGACAAAATGAGGTAAGGGAAGTCGAACCCCACACTCAAACATTCTCACATAAAAGGCTGTTTCCCCCGACTGGGGGTCATGTGGCAACTCGTCGTGTCCTATAACCCTCAAGGTAACTCAAGAAGGAATGCGATACGATCGCCTCAGCCGTTCCAGTTGACTACTGGTGATAGTTGAACGGGATAATCGATCTCAACAATAGACATCTCGGAGGATGACCCGCTAATTTCGTCGGCCATGCTACAAGCAAATATCTAATTCATAATCTATTCAATGAAAATGAAAGAAGAAGAAATGGTAAACATACCTGACGTCAGGCAAATAGACTTTCTATGAGCTTGCTAAAAGAAACTGAGCTGGTGTATGCACTGAAAAGCTGAGTTAATATCAAAGAGTTAGTATGCACTAAATAATTAGTAAGCATGCAAAAATAAACTGAGTAAATTGAAAAATTAGTGAGTATACTAGAGAAATAAATTAGTATGCGTGAACATGCTAAAAATATAATATACACTAATAAAGTTTAGTCAATGAATACTCAGTTAATTGTAAAAAAGAAAAGAAAGCGCAAAACTTGACATCAACGATGTTAGGTGGGAAGGCAAAATGGCGCTGGCTTGAATACATTAAAAAAAAAAACCTGACATCAACGATGTCAGGTGGGAAGAGAAAATGGCGTTGGCTTGCCCTGACATCATTGATGTCAGGACAACATAAAAATAAAATAAAATTGCGTTGACATGCAACCGGGCGGGATTCATCCGGACGGGCTTAACCCGTCCGGATGATAAAAGCGTAGAACGAAATAATAAAAAATTTTTGTAAAATAATAAAAAAATTTATATATATATATAAATATATATATATATATATTATATATATATATATATACATATATATATGCTGAAATATATAAAATAAATTAAAGAGAAATGAGAGAAGATCTAACCTTAATGCTCTCAACCCTTTTTCCCACATATCTATCATTTTCAAAGGTCCATATTTATAGGCAACATTACATGCAAAATCATCTATGTGGCATGCTAAACTTATGCATTGCAAGACACATGATGGTGCATGTGACATCTTAAATTTAGGATGAGTGGCATGAATTTATGGCATGAAAATAAATGATGTCTCCTCCACATCCCTAATACTTCCTAATTGATTAACTAACCAACTCATCAAAGCTACTCAAGTAGGGAGTAGGGGCCTATATTAGGGGTAAATTTGAAGAAAATAAAATAAAATATAGTAATTATGTGAATTGGGCTACGTCAGCCTAAGCCCAACATATGGAGAACACTTGACCTGTTGAGCCCACCGGCCCGACGACCAGGCTTATTAGCCCATTAAGCCGGAGACCACTACACAGTCAAGACCACCACATAGTCAGCCCACCAAACCTACTCTCAAGCCCAATAGCTCCTTTTCAGTGAAACGTGCACGATACGATACACCTAAACTCATCATCACTTGGAGATAGGTTGAGGCGCCTGCAGAGTAGGTCGCGAACAGTGACAGATTAATTCGACGTGTGGCAGGCAAAGTTGCTAATGGCGATAAACGAACCAAACGCAAGGCGGGAAACCATGAAGTCATCCTCTATAAATAGAGAGACTCTAAACGATTGAGGTACGCAACTAAAACTTACTGAAACTCTGCCAAAATCTCGACTGACTTGATCGTCGGAGTGCAGGTAGCAGGCACCACACCGGTGTCATTCCCTTTTACAGACTCATACTTTCAGGTGATACGTCCTCTATCTACACCATTGGAGCATTCGTGGAGCTGACGTGTTCATCCAGTTAGTTGGACGAAAACACGCAACAACAACGACATACACAAAAAATATAGTGTTCAATAAATTCTTCAATAGAAATCAAATATTTACACTTTTATCTACCATTTATTAGAAATTTCATTTCCCCTTTTAACATTAACACGAGCAACACATACTACGAGACTCGTTGATAAGATTATGTTTAAACTTGGATATTTGTTATAGAGTTAAATATAGGAAAATTAATAAGATTTGTGGTTTAATATACACACCCCCCCCCCCCCCCCCCCCCCCCCCCCCCCCCCTTTTTAATTAAATATAATAGATAAAGCAATTTAAATATATTTTAATTTAGTAATTCAAGATGTTTTGGAATCTTCCAATTTCCGCTTTCATAATTGCACGCTTCAAAACTTTGAAATCATCAATAACCAAAAAGAGTTAACAAGTCAATCATACCTAGTGTTTCATGCTAATAAAATCTTTTATTTATTAATGATTTCAAAGTTTCAAGTGACTTTATGAGAGCCTAAATTGAGGTTCCAAAACATCTTGAATCGTCCAAACGGAGTTCAAACAAGTTGTAAAAGAAATTTGACATTGAAAGGGAGGTCCGATGAAAAAAGCCAAGGGGCGATCCATTTTCAAAGATCGGGTGTTCAGCATTTCAAAATAAAAACCAGCCTTATTGCATACCCTTAAAATAATAGATAAAGCAATTTAAATATATTTTAATTTAGTAATTGATGTTGCCTGATGACTCAAAATTTATTGGGGCAATTTTAAATATGTTAAATTTTTTTATAATATTTACAAATTTGTTAGAAAGAAAAAATATGTACAAAAATGTTAGAATTCCAAAGATTATGAGTATATCAGTCAATCACTGTTACTAAATCAATGATAGTTTTATTAGTCGACTATCACTGATATACTATTAGTTATTGACTGATATACTGATAATGATTGACTAATATACTCGCCTTTTGAAATTCTAAATTTTTGTAAATTTTGTTCCTAACAAATTTGTAAATATTTCACCAAATTATAACATTTATGTAAATTTCCCAAATTTACGTACCACTCTATATTTGAAAAACTACTATATTTATAAATATCACTTAAACTTTTGTTACCCTCTAACATTTTCCTTAAAATAATTACTATTTTATTAATACAATTATAATTTCTCTTGATTTTAATGTTTACTTTTATATTTCTTTTTTACATTATTTATATTATAAAATTAATTTTCAAACAACTGAGTTTTCATTGTTTTTTTCTTCTCTTAAAAAGAAAAAAAAATGAGCTGAAAATTGGAAAAAAAAACAATGAGCTGAAAATTGTCGAATAGTTTCTCCCAACAACGAGTCTTTCTTTCTTTCCTCAATGCTCTCTTCTCTCCTGAGATCTCTCTCTCTCTCTCTCACAGCGATTTATTCCTTTTTTGCATTTGATCTCTAGCAAATACCTTTAATTTAAAGCTTGTAAAATGGCTTTCATGGCTGCCTTGGAATCTGATCTTCGCGCTTTGTCCGTTGAAGCTCGTCGTCGTCATCCGGCTGTTAAAGATGGAGCGGAACATGCTATTTTAAAGGTCAATTTTCACTCCCTCTCTAGTATCTGAGCTCAATTCTTGCTTAGGAAATGGTGTTTTCTTTTCATTGTATCGAAGAAACAGTAATAACTAAAAGAGTCTGAACTTTTTTTAAGGGATCATTCGCATTCAATTTCTCATGAAATGAAACAAACTTGAAATTTTTTACGGTCTGATGAAATTCATTGCTAGTGTCAGTCTATTAATGAAATGATTACCTGCATCCTTGTAATTAGGTGGCGGTTATTCCGGTTCTTGAGATCCTTTCTGTTTTCCTTTCATTATCGTAATGAATTGCGCTTTTGATATGATTTTGCGTTGGAATGGAACAATTTGACCAACTAGGGAGTTAGCATATTATGTTGTCTTTTCACATTCATTTTAATCTGGATTTGCAGCTTCGTTCGATGACAAGTCCCGGTGACATTGCTGAAAATGAAGATATATTACGAATTTTTTTGTTGGCATGTGAAGTCAAGAGTGTAAAGTTGAGTGTTATCGGACTTTCATCTCTACAAAAGCTTATATCTCATGATGCAGTCAGTCCTTCTGCCTTGAAAGAAATACTCTTTACCCTAAAAGATGTAAGTTCTTAATGTTAGTCATGATATGCTGCTTTAGAGTGTTAAAGGGAATTCATAATATTGGATGACTCAAGTTGATCAACAACTTTTGTTACATATGTGCTAAGGGTTAGATACTTCTAATTTTGTTTATATTTCATTTCGGTGCGTTCCTTTTAGGAAAATGTCATTAAATATAATTGTTTAAAAAATTCCTTTGAGGAAGCTTTCTCTAATAGAATATTTGACTTGTATCGACATTTTATTTTGATAATGACACCTCGAAAGGCCATTTCATTGATAAAATGAAAGATACAAGAAAATACATAACTATATAAAAGTGGCAAACTAACCAAAAGCCAGAAAAACAAGGTATACCGTATACCCGACAAACCAAAAGACACGTACCACCATCTAATTATAAGTATGCGGGCCACCTATTTATAATTAACCCTAAGGAGTAACTACAAAAGTTTTTGGAAGTTGACACCCAAAAAGATGCATTTACATGTGCTCCAAACATAATCCCAAGATCTATTTCCCCCCTAAAAATTCTCCTATTTCTTTCTCACCAAATGCCCCATACTCTTGCACAAAACTCCGCTACCCATAGATTTTTCCCTTTATCATTGAAAGGGGGAGAATAAAAGCAATTCTTTCAAAGATTGGCGAATAGTTTTATTATTCACCCACAATACCCCCAAAAGTTTGGAAAAACCTCTGCCAAATAAGCCTCGAGAATTTGCACTCCCACATGATATGATTAAGATCTTCTGATTCATGATTGCATAAACTACACCAATGTGGATTTAGGGTGAAGGAGGAAGATCACTAGAGAAACTCAAAAGTGTTGATTTTACCCAGTGCCACCGACCAGATAAAAGAATCTTACTTTCTTTGGGATCTTCACCTTATAAATGTCTTGTATTGACATTGACTATAGGTGGATTGAAAATGTAGTTAATGAAGTAATCTAATATTTTGTTAGAACTTGAAACACACTTTTCATTGATGTCGCATTTTGTTTGCTGTGGGCTAGAAGGGGCTTGCATATGGCACAATTTTTTAGCAAGCTTGTCCAACTACTTGCATCGGATGCAATTGGGCATGATGCCCCTCTTGTTGGATTCGCACACCCTTCCCTTGGGAGGGGAAGTGAGAGTGGGAGTGGGATGTTGAGTCGAACACGGGGTGAGCTTGGTCTATGATGCTTGCATGGATTTTTCGATCCCTCATTGGTTAAAAAATCGAGATAAACAGTAGAAGAGTTATAATCACAAAATTTCATGGATTTACAACCCCAATAAGAACTAAGGAATTCGATGGAAAACTAAAGATCTTGAGCATCAAAAGTGGTGTTGAAAATTCTGTTGCTACCCTGAAGCCAAATTTTCAGAGAGCAACCAATTTGGGATTGGTCCAAAAAAAGTAATAGAACATCATGAAGAACAACCGGCTTTACTAAATCATAATCTTCATCCCACTCCGTTTCGTTCTTATTGAATAGCCGATGGTTTCATTCTGACCATAAGCTCAAGTTATTGCTTCAACAAGGTTTTTGCTTTTCTTATGAGTTTATACCCACAATGCATCTAGATAATATTTGATTTTGCCAAAACGTTGAAAAGCCAGGACATTCAAACTGCTGTAAGAAGGAGAACCAACATTTTCTATTTAAGGGGCATTGGAAAAATAAATGGCCAAAAGTTTCCTCTGCAACCCTTAAGGACCCAGTATGTTGGTTTGCTGGCTGGCTATATTTGGGCACCTTCTTTGAATACTTTCTGCGATATGCAATTCCTCATGTTAAAGATTCCTAAAGAAAAGCCATGTGCCTCCCAGGCTCCAGTAATAAATAATTCCTATGAGATGCCAGTACGTGTCCTTCCAATAAAAATATGGAATATTTTTATACAATTAGTTTTGATAATGTTCTAAAGTCTTGGATTGATATATGAGATATGTGTATTCTCAATGCCTCCACGTGGAGTGCTAATTGTAAACCTTTTTGTTCATGTGAATGTTTCCCCTGTTTTTTTTCAACCCTGATGGCCATTCAAAAATCTGATGATACCATTTACATTTCGGAATGACTCCGCTCCTTTACCTGAACATAAATTAAGAGTGTCACTCGAAAACTGAAGATGGCATTGACATTATCCAATTAAACTTGATAATGGATTTTCAGAATGTTTTGATATAATTTTCTTTCTTTCGTGCAGCATGCTGAAATGTCAGACGAGACTGTTCAGTTAAAGACACTTCAAACAATATTAATTATATTTCAATCTCGTTTACATCCTGAAAGTGAGGTAATCAATATTTACTAAACTTTTATCTTCATAGGATTGCTAGATATAGCTGAAAAATTAGTACATTATTCATAAGTTAAAAATGGACAAGTGGGACATGCTTTACTTTCCTTGTTATTTATCATAATGATGATATCTTGTTCCAAGAGTGTAAAATTCTTAATTTCAAATTCTTGTTATATCATTGTTTATTTATCATATTGATAATATCTTGTTCCAAGCCAACATATTACAAAAAATTCTTCCTTTTTGTAATTATCCATCTAGCATGATTATTAATAGTTGGCATGCATGCTTGTAATTAGGTGGCGGTCTTTGCCTTTTCTTTTGGGTATATAAGATGGTTTTTGTGCCTTTCCTTTATATATTTTCTTTTGAATTATCTTTCATTACTCAATGAAATGGGCTTATGAGCTATCTTTATTAAAAAAAATATTAAGATATCTCGTCAATGAAAAGTTGCCCCTTTTCTTAAAAAAAAAAAAAAAAAAACTCATCCATTTCATTAGATGTATTTGAAATGGAACTCATTCTAGTAGTTCCTTGCTCTCTTTTCTTTTGTTTAAATGGACTTCTTGTCTTATGTTTTTGTATATTGTAATTTTATCTTTTCGATTAAAGAAAGATTTATCTTTCCATTAAAAATTTATCATTTGCAGGAAAATATGGCTCAAGCTCTTGGCATCTGTATTCGACTATTAGAAAACAACCGATCCTCTGATAGTGTGCGGAAGTATGTTGAACTCTATTAAATTTTATTGTGAAGTCCTTTTCTTATATAATTATTATTCATCAGCTACTCGACATTTTTCCACTTCATCTACAAAAACTATTTTCATTTGATTGTTATCCAGTACAGCAGCAGCTACCTTTCGGCAAGCAGTAGCCCTGATTTTTGATCATGTAATTTGTGCTGAATCGCTTCCAGCTGGAAAGTCTGGTTCTGGAAGTCAAACCTCTCGAAGTAGTACAGTTACTGGTGATATTTATCGTAATATCAATAGTTCAGAGTATGTTAACTTTTTATTGTTTGATTTCATTTTTATTCTCATACTTTGCAGCTTTCTGTGCATGATTAAATATTTTGTTTTTCTATTTCAACATCACACAATGTACTTTTTTTTTATTTGATCGATCCTTTTATGTACAGGAAATTGAAAAATGAATCTCTTTCTAGAGGTCCATTGCTGAAGCGAGAGAACTTGACTAAAGCTGGGGAGCTTGGGCTTCAATTACTTGAAGATTTAACAGCTCTTGCAGCAGGTGGATCTGTATGTACTTATTTTGAACTTCTAGCCAAATAATTCTTGCTCACCTTTCAGATTTTCTCATTATGTTAGATTATTTCATATATTTTTTTGATATTTACAATTGGCACATTGTGTTAAATAGTTTTATCCAGCTTCCTGGTAAATGACTTTGCTTCTCTTCTACAGGCAACTTGGTTGCGTCCTATTTCTTTCCATAGGACCTTTGCCCTTGATATACTTGAGTAAGAATCTTTTTCCCTTAAAATTTTTGTGCGATTTTAACATGGTTTGAATAAAATTTTTTAATCAAGAGTTTTAAGGTGTTAGGAAGAGGGTAAAAGACGTTGGTCTCAATAAGCCTTCATTGTAGGTAGGCAAATTAATTATCACTCCTATTCATATTGTGAACAAAGCGATTTCTGAATCAAACTCTTTTTGGGCTTCTTTTATTAAAGAAAAATATGGTTGGAACTTTGATTGGAATTCCTTGATAGTTAAGAATGGCTCTCTTCGTAGTCCTTGGAAAGCCATTTCGAGATGTGCTCCTTCTTTTGCTCTTTGTTCTAAAATTATTCAAGGTAATGGTCTTCTAACCCGATTTTGGGAAGATCTTTGGGTTTCAGACTCTACCCTTTCTTCTTCTTTCCATCTACTTTATTGCATCACTTCTAATCTATTTTCTACCATTTCTTCTCTCTTTAATATTCAAACTAATTCTTGGGACCTTTCTTTTTATAAAAACTTCAAAGAAGATGAGTTCTTCGAATTTTCAAGCTTGCTTGGCATCATCTCTCATTTGTCTCCCTCACTCTCTTCAAATAGACTTTCTTGGATCCCCATTCTTCTGGTTCTTTTTTTTTTGTAAATCATTTTTTGACCCCCTTACCAATTGTTCTTCCCCTTTTGATCATTTCCACTCAATCTGGGTATCCGGCTGGATTACAACCTAAAATTCAATTTTTCCTATGGACTTTTTTTTGGGAAAACTCATCACCGAGGATATTCTTAAAAAACGGTTGTTTTCTATGCTATAGAGATTGTGAATCTGCCTCCCATTTCTTTATGTATTGTTAATTTACATCAAAGCTTTGGTACAAGCTTCTTTGTCAATTCGATTTGAGTTGGGTACCTCTAAAAAATGCTAGTGCTATCTTGGTTTGGGACTTTTTCAAAGGTTCAAAGTTGAGACTTTCTTTTAGGAAACGTGCACTGACAACTCTTCTTTGGAGTGTTTGGTTAGAAAAGAACTCATGAATTTTTAACGATGTTGCAAATCCTTGGTGGCATATTTGGGATTCTATTGTTTTTCGTACGTTTAGTTGGGCAAAAGTTGTTTTTTGTCTTCCTGTACATTCCATGTATTATAAATGAAATTCTTTCTTTTAATTAGTTTTTTACTTTCAGTTTTGAGGATTTCTCATCCTTTATATTGTATTGTATTTTTTTTCCTTGATCAATGAAAGTTTATCTTTCTATCAAAAAAATAAAATAAAATTGCCCACACTTTTTTTCAACGTGTCAAGATTTTTTTTGAAAAAGACACCTCACAAGGTGATTTCATTGAAATGATGAAAGAGAGAAAAGAAACAAAAATACAAATAAAGTGGTAAGTCATACCAAAAGTCACGAGAAAGCAATAAAAACCGTATACCCTATACCCAAAAAGCCTATACACCACCTAGTTACAAACATACAGGCGAATTAATAATCAATCCTAAAGGATAATTACAAAAGAGTTTGATAGTTGACACCCAAAAATTACCATTTACATGCGCCAACTCCCAAACATACTCCCATGATTTTTTTCATCCCTAAAAACTCTTCTATTTCTTTCCAACCATATTCCCCATCACTGGCAGATCCAGGATTTAAGTTTAGGGGGCACGTAGGACTACAACTGAAAATTGTCTACCGATAAAAATTAAATAGAGAACCAACCAACACTTATAGAAATTGATCCCTTTTAACCACCAATGTGTCAAAACCGATTCGACACATGTCGAGTTTTTTTTATATAAGAAACATGCCATTTTATGGATCTATGAAAGAGCCCAAAAAAGGCGAAAGGAAATTACAGAAAAGCATTCCAATTGGAAGCAATGGTAGAAGGAGCATAATTAGCAAACGATTTACAATTAGCACTCCACATGGAGGCATTAAGAACACTAACTTCCCAAACCTCAGCCCAAGATCTAGCCTTCCCCTAAAAAATTCTTCTATTATGCTCAAGCCATACATTCCACAAAATAGCTCTCACCCCATTATCCCATAGAAGTCTACTCTTTTTTTTGTGAAGAAGAATCGAGCCTCCTAGAAAAGCCAGAGTATTGTTGACATGATTTTAACACATTCGATTCACTTTAGTTTTAAAATATTTCTTCATTTTAATCGGTTTGGTGTCGATTTTATCCAAAACTGACAAAAACCGCATTGAAAAACACCTCTAATAAGCAATACATGCAATCATATAATTATTAATTATAGTATTAAAAAAATAAATTTATATGTTTTTCAATAATATTTAATTGGATATAAATTTAATCGGTCAATGTTAATCTATTTGGTTTTTAATATTAAAAGATTATTAGATTCATATTATAATAATATAGATGGATAGATAATAAATAATAATATTTTTTTTATTATAAATATTATATTATATAAAAAAATCTTAATAAATAAGAAAAAAATTATTTTTATAACATTGTAAATTAACGATTTAAAGTTTTGCAAAATGCAAATGGGAGAACCATGAGTCGAACTTCTGCTGCCAGTTTGAGCAGCGAAGCAAAGACCACCACGCTAGCAACCTTTTTAATATAATTTTATCACTTTGTTAATATATATTTAATATAAATTAAAGGGGCACAAATTTTTTTTTAATTTTCATACATATAATTATCTAATTTCTACAAATCGAGGGGGGCATGTGCCTCATGACCCTTATTTAGATCCGCCCCTGTTCCCCATGTAATTGCACAAAAACCCGCAACCTATAGTTGCTTCCCGCTATCTTTAAAGGGAGAATTTAGTAAGGCTTCCTCCAGTGATTGACGAAAAGTATCATTGTCAACCCAAGTCACACAAAAAGTTTGAAAATGTATTAGTCAAATAAACTCGAGAACTTGCACTTCCACATGATATGATTGTGGTCTTCTGACTCAAGGTTGTACAAACTACACTAATGAGGGTTGAGAGTGTAGGGGGAAGATCGCTGAAGAAACCTCGAGCGTATTTATTTTACCAAGTGCCACAGATCAGATGAAATACCAGACTTTCTTTGGGATCTTCATCTTCTACAAAGTGGAAAAGAAGAGGGAGAAGCAACTCCAAGGAATTGGATTGCTAAAATCAAAAAGGATTTGAAAGAGAAGATATATGTGGAGCTAAGAGACCAAAGTCTTTTATCAGGGGATCCCTCTTTCACCGAGAAGCCATCAAGGGTAGTAATAAAAGATGACAACTCAGACATTTCCCTATCTTGTATTGTTCTACGAAATTTGCAAGTTTTTTTTTGGCTAGAGATAGGGAAAACAAAAGTGGGTATAAGTCTTGGAGAGCACTGCCCCTTATCCAAGTGTCCCCCCAAAAACATATTCGATCCCCGTCCTGACCTTCCACTCCTCACTGTTAAGGATAGGGTAACATTTGAAAATCTTCTTCTAGAGGCTTTTACTCGTACCTCTAGCAACCATATTTGTATCCCATCCATTTGGATGGAATTCGTGCCTACTCGCAATCACTTGGTGCCAAAGACTGAGAGGTTCAATAGGAAATCTCCACCACCATTTCACAAGCAGTCCTTTTTTTTTCTATCCAGATTTTCGATTCCCCATTGATCTTGATACCATCTTCCGATTCACTAGAAGAGAATCTTTTCCTTTCAGCCGATCCTTCCCATAGGAAATTTCTCATAATCTTTTCTATAGCTTCTAAACACTCATGGGGAATGGAATAGAAGGATCTTTAGGGAGGAAAGTAGCTCATGGGAATATGTTTGGGAGTTGGCGAATGTAAATGCTTCTTTTTGGGTGTCAACCTCAAAACTTTTTTTAATTACCCACTAGGTTTAATTATAAATAGTTGGCCCGCATACTTGTAATTAGGTGGCGGTGCGGGGTTTTGTTTTTTTGGGGTTACGGTATAGTACGTTTTGTGGCTTTTGGTTTAGTTGTGCCACTTTATTGTTTTTTCTTTTTTGTATTTCTTTTCTTCTTTCATTATTTTAATGAAATGGCCTTTTGAGGTGTTTTATTAAAAAAAAAACACTCATGGGCGTTCGAAAAATAGACAAGTAGTAAGTGGGAATACCAGAGAGGAGTGAGCGTCAAACTCCCACCTATGGAGAAATAACCTTTCTTCTAGGAGGCCAACCTTTTTTTTTGGTCTTCTCGATCACTAGTTCCCAAAAACTTGTCTTTAACTCTCTTTCTCGTTCTTCTTCACATCTCTGTTTTCATTTATCATTCCTTACTGTGCCCTATCTTCTTCTCCTTCTTCTTCCACAAACGCACATCCACATGGGCACAGGGCACGGCAAAGTTAGAGATGCTTTGTCTGAAGGCTTGATTACAATTAAGTTAATAAAATAGAAAACTTTGGTTTATTGGTTCTGTTATAGGGAGCCATTTGTTTGCATGAATTGGGTTGAGATGAACATTTTGTTGATAGAAATGATGTAGACACCTTTAGCGCTAAATACCAAGTACGAGAGGCTTCAAGGTCTCCATAAATGTCAATGGCCACTCATTCTTCACGGGGCATTTCGTTATCATAATCATATTCGACAAAATCATCATTTGGGCATGGTTTATCTGTTGTATAACGTTGGAGATGGAGTTTTTGGATGAAACAAAAAGATGGGTTTTGTGGGTATGGCTTAGGAAGAAGGAAAGATGTTGAATTTTGTTACATGAGAACAAATTAGGGGTTTGAGGGAAGGGGAGTGAGATGTGAAGGAGAGAAATAGATTCAGTGTGGTGGAACTTGGACGCCATGAAAGGATTTTGAGAAAAAGAAGAAAATGTGAGAGAGAAGAAATGGTGTAGTGAAAGAAATGGTGTAGTGGGAGCTAACGGCAAGACAAAATTGCAACACTTTAAATACATTAGGGTTAAAATTGATCAAATTGAAAGTTAAGGAGTGAATTTGATCAAATCAAAGAGTTCGTGGGGTGAATTTGCAATTTGCCCTAATATTTATTTGTAGTATTCTTCTTAAATTGGTTTTTAACATTAAAGGCAAGAATGACATATTTTGTAATTTAAGAATAATATAAAGAATGAAAAAGGTTTAAAAACGTTTTTTTTCCAAAAAATGTTAAGATATTAACTTCTGAGTCTAGATAATTAATAGGGTAAAATAACATTTTAGTCCCTGAATTTTCACTCATATTTCATTTTCGTCCCTAAACTTTCAAAAGTTTCATTTTTCGTCTTTGAACTTTACAATTCGTTCAATTTTAGTCCTTTCGTGTGTGTTTTTCCGTCTGAGACTCTACCGTAGGGCTTATATGACATGTAATTGATAATGTGACATTATATAAATATACAATTAGGTTAAATGGCGTGGAAAACAAATATGCAGGTTTAAGATTGCAATTAAGGAGAAGAGGATGAGATTAACCTCACTCTATATTCATTTTTCTCGGGCATTTAACATGACTCCATATTTCTATAACATCATCGATTACATGCTCTACATAAACCCTCCATTAGTGTCCTAGACGAAAAAAGCATAGACAAAAGGATTAAAACAGAACAAATCGTAAAGTTCAAGGACGAAAAATGTAACTTTTGAAAGGTTAGAGACGAAAATGAAACTGGAGTGAAAGTTCAAGGACCAAAATGGTATTTTACCCAAATTAATATTTGCATTGTAAATGGTTTACTTTTCTTTTATATGAATTATAATGGATTTAAGTTGAATAAACATATTATCATTTAATAAATAATATTACAAAATGTTATTAATTTTTTTTATACAATTTTAGTTTATTCACTTATGAAAAGTATATTTTCGATTAACATGCATTTAAAAAAAAATCTTGTATTCTTTTTAATGAAAGTTTATGATAATCGTTCCCAATTGAAATCTCATTTTATTGAAAAATTATTTTCATGATTATTTATATATGTTGGTCCGATAAAAATATGTTAACAAAATATGATTCGGCATAATATTTTTGTATATTATAATGGTTATATTTTTTTAAATAAATAACATAAATATTCATTTTAATATCACATTTACAAAAAATTAAATACTTAATTATAATTTATTTTCCGTAAAAAAATAAATGATAAATTTAAACAATGAACAATTATTCATTTTCATATGTTCTTATACTTAACTTTTTAATGACAAAGCTTCTATCCTCTGGCGCAACTCGATAAGGGCCCTGATTTGGCTTGTTTGGTGGGAAAGAAACAAAAGAACTTTTGAAGAAATCTCTCTTACTCACTCTGATCTCTGGGATCTTTTGATTAGGTTTTCTTCGCTTTGGTCTACTAGGAGTAAACCTTTCTGTAATTATTCTCCGTCTTTTATAGCACCCAACTAGAGGAATTTTATGTAATCCTTTGAGTGGCTCATTTTTTTTTTTGTAAAGTTTCATTCATCAATGAAATTGTTTCTTATAAAAAAAAACTTTTTCACTTTTTTGTAATTTGATGCTGTGAAAGCAATTGAAAGCTAAAAAATTTAACGAAAATGGGTAACCACTTTGTATTCATTGAATAGAAAAATAACAATTGATTATATTAAAGAGGATGTAAAAGAAACAAAAAAAAGTTTAAAATTATGTTAATATATGAGAAAAATATAACATCAAGAGAAAAAAAGTTTAAGTACTCAGAATGCAATAGAAATTTCACTTTACAAAGTACACCTATTATTTTTTACAACTCCAAGGTAACTAAGTTAATAATTATAAATAATCATTATATAATAAAAATTAGATTAAATGTAAATGATTATTTGATAGAAAGGGATGTATATTTATCTAATGGTATGTTTAGTAATTTGGAGGCTATATGTAATGGCATGCATAGTAATTTTAAGATTTTGAAAAGGGTATAGCAGTCCAAAAATGATTCTCAAAGATCCCTCCTTTTATATATTAAGGATAAGGATATGTTTTTTTCTGTTTTTTTCATAGTATTATTCCTTGTAGGTTCATTTTGTCAAGTTATGTTGCTGTTTTCAGGATATTAGTTCCATATGAGCAGGTGATTTCCACAGCTTGAAAATTCTCTTTGGTTTTTATTTTGTATTTTCATGGAAAGTTTAAGGTTTAAAGCATTGCTTAAAAATTAAACAGGTTTTGCGCCATCAGATATGTTCCCTTCTTATGACATCACTTCGTACAAATGTTGAGGTGATTGCTTTCTAATTTTTTTTGAATTAATCTTTAACTTCTATCAGCTTGTTGTTGTGGACTTGTTAACAAATTTGGCTCTCTTCACCCCACTCTGTGAAATGTCAGCTTGAAGGAGAAGCAGGAGAGCCTTATTTTCGACGCTTAGTCTTGCGGTCAGTTGCTCATATTATCAGACTCCATAGTTCATCCCTGATCACTGAATGTGAGGTCTGTTCTATGTTGCTTGTGACTTCACATTTTGGACTGAGAGTTTTTAACAGTTGTTTGACATCCTTGACTTGAAATGCTCAACCTAAAATCATTAGTTCCGAATTCCCAAAGCAAGAGACTTGAATGCTGCATAAATAGCCAATAGTTTTGTTTATTTCTTTGGAGGTTCACTCAACCTCTTATACATTCTTTATTTTTAATAAAATCGTTGTGAATTCTTCTAAAAAATATTAACGTGTAAAAGTATATAAAAATAGTTTTAAAAAAAAAATTTATAATAAATGAACATATATGTCCTAACCTTTTGGAAAATGACGTGTCACCGTGTCGTATTCATGTCCCGTGTCCGTGTTTGTGTTTAGGCGAGGAATAAGCCACGCAAAAGTCAAGGGGGACTACAATTACTTAGTTGGCATTAATAAAAAGAAATAGAATTTGTGTCAAATAACATAAATATACATACTAATTACTAAAATGTTGAACTTTTTAAATATTACTCAAATAGCATAATTATAGTTCAATAAATAATTGAAATATACTTTGTTATTTTTAATGGGTATCTTCAATGAATTTGTTTAATTTTTGCTTTTTAAGTTCAAGTTCAATCATTTATCAAACCATTTGATTATTTTTCATTCTTATTTGCAATGAATTTGTAGGTTTTTTTTATTTTCAATATAGATTTTTTTTGATAGGAAGATGAAGTTTCATTGATTTAAAGAAAGTAAATACATGAAAGAGGATGAGAAATCCTCAATAAAGAAAGGGAAAAAAACATAATTATACAAAAGAATTCCTTTTATAATGCATGGAATGTGGAGGAAAATTTAAAACTAAGGGCTTTATAGATTTAGCCCAACTAAAAGACCTAAAAACAAAAATATCCAATAACGAATAAAAAATGTGATATTTGTCTTCAAAGATTCTACTAGCATTACGTTAAATCCAGATGATCCATTGTAAGGTCGCAATTGCACAATTCCAATTTAGTTTCCTCTTTTTTGTTATAAGAGGACTGAGAAAATTCCAAAATAGTAAATCTACGTCTTTTGAAGGAACTCAACTTAGATCAAATTGACAGAGCACTTTAATCCAAAGTTTCGCCACAATCTCTCACTGTAAAAATAAATGAGAAATTGCTTTAGAACTCTTATGACAACATAAACAAATAAAGAGAAAATTGGGAGGATCTAGTCTAGGTATTGAAAGCTCAAGCCACCCTCTGGATTTTTTCTTAAAAAGTCCTGTCCTTTTCTGTCAAAGGTTTGTCAAGATCGTAGATTCGTACAATCCCAAAGGATTTTAGCATTTTGTTTGAATTGATGAACACACAGAAGTTTATTTATCTATATGTAATAGAAACCTGGGATAGCACCTAGAGGTACCCCAAGTATTAAAAAAACTAGCCAATTTTAGCTGTAGAAAGAGGTGATCATTGTCCTCAAGATGATATTTGCGGACGGAGAATACACCACATGAGAGAAAGAGAGCTATATGGATGCTTTTTTATTGTATTTTTAGAATTAACACCTCCCATGTCTTGAGTTCAAACAACAAGTTTGATATTCTTAGGAAGACCTGATTCAGTATGGCCTAAAATATGTGCTTGGGCATGACTGCTTCACAATCCCTCTTAGATGCGAGATATTTGATGAGAGAAGGCACTAGATGGATCCAACCCCAAACTTTGTAAACTCTCTGGTTGTTAGGCTGATGATGCTTGAACAAGGAAAGAAGATTTTCCAATCATTGACCTTCCTGTTGCTGAAACATCCCCTAAAAAGAAGGCTCCAATCACTCTCATCCATTCTAGCATTCTTTAAAAACATTCGTCTTGCAAATTTAAAAGTATCATATAAGTTATAACTAATATTTTCCCCACCCATGCAGGTTTTCCTCAGTATGTTATTGAAGGTCACGTTTCTTGATCTACCATTGTGGCATAGGATTCTTGTTCTTGAAATTTTCAGGGTAACTACCATGAACTAGAATATATGTGAATATGTGGTCATAATATTGGCTCTTCTCTCTATAAAAGTTTCTGGAATTTGTCAATCTTAATAGGGTTTTTGCATGGAGGCTAGAACATTGCAGGTTCTTTTCCAGAATTTTGATATGTGAGTGTAGCATCTCCAGTTTTAGTTTTTGTATAATTTCACATGAATTCATACAGAATAGATGCATATGATATCATAACATACAAACTTGCGTTTCCATGCTAGAAATATATTATTTGTTCGTGCTACTTGCACATTCTCATTTGCTCATTACCTATCATTCCTTTTTCTTCCTCCCACCGCTTGTTCAATGAAGCTGCTGAATTCATACACTAGCAATTTTTTCCGTATTAGGAGCAGCAATTTCTCCAGACTGACATATAATCTCATAAAATTTTAAGTTTTCAATTTAATGACTTTTTGGCTCGAAAGGAATAGAAGGATTTTTGTAAATGATTCCAAGTCTTGTGATGAGATTTGGGAACTTTCGGTGCTTAAAACCTTCCTTTGGAGTGCTAATGTAACCCTTTTTGAAATTATTTGCCTTCTATTATTACCGCTAATTGGAAGGCCTTTTTGTAATTTGTTGGGCATTTTTAGGCTTTTCAGTCATCAATGAAAATTCTGGTTTCTTATTAAAAAAAATAATTTAATGACTAACTTCATGCTAAAACTTTAGAGAGAGGTCTTTTTAACTTGATCAAGTGGTCAACTCCCTTCCTCACCCCTATTTGTAATGTAGTGTTTTTTTATATCCTTTTAATTAGATCTTCTTGTTTTGTTGTTGGGGGAGAGGGTGATAAGAAACAAAATTCCTTTTATCTTTGGAAGGTACCACTTTAGGAACTTCTCTCAGGCTTTTGTTCACCCAGGCTATTGTTTGTGGGTGGCTCCCCATAGTCCCTTTTATTTTCCTTTCCATTTTTTCAAACAAGCTGTTTAAGGATTTTGTTCACCCAGGCTATTGTGGGTGGCATGGCACACAAAGTGTGTTTGTGTCTTTTACTTTATTTTATAGCTTTTTGAAAAATGTTAGAACACTTCCTTTTTTTTTCTTCTCTCTCTTCCATTTTCAAAATGAAATATTTAATCGTCATGGGAATTTTTGTGATCTTACATTCTTACTAGGGGCAATTACATATTTTTGCATACTAATTACTTGCATACTAATTAGTGAAATGTCAGAACTTTTCAAAAATTACTCAAATAGCATAATTATAGTTCAATAATTTATTGAACTAAAAAATTAAAATTTTTAACAAATTCATTGCAAATAATAATAAAAAATGATCAAATACTTCTATAAATTATTGACCCTGAACTTAAAAAACCAAAAAACAAACAAATTTGTCAAAAATACCTATGAAAAATAGTTCAATAATTAATTGAATTATAGTTCAATAATTTATTGAACTATAATTATGCTATTTGAGTAATTTTTAAAAAGTTCTGACATTTTAGTAATTAGTATGCACATTTATACTATTTGAGACAAATTCTTTTCTTACTATTAAGTTGGATTTCCATATGATTTAAATAAGGATATCACTTGTAACTTTAGAATGAGGCTCTATGTTGCATTGATGGAAGAGATATTTTTCTTTTCTTTTTCCTTAGGAAGGCATTTCTGTAAATTTTCTTTAGTATGCTAGTTTCTGCTTTTGATTGGTCTTCCAGGCATCCAAAGAACACAAATCTTGTAGAAGGAATCGTTAAATCTCTTGCTCGAGTCATCTCCAACTTACAGGTATTTATTTTAAATTTCTTAATTTGGGTTTTTATGGAAAAATGTATTATATTCCAAATTCCAAGGAATAAAAAAGAGGTATAAGTTCTTATATGAGAGAAAGACCAACTAAAAAAAAGGAAAAAGAACTAGATTCAAAAACATAAATATAGACAATTATATGTATCTAAAATAAAATTAACTAGAGCCACTTTGAGGTTCTCTATGAAATGAGGCTTGGAACGGAGCCACTACAAAGAAGTTCCGGGAGTTACGAAGGAAACCTCTCTTCTCTCTTCAGAATCGCCTCCAACCCTATTGAGCTTGTTTCAGACATATGGGACCCAATATGTAGATCTTGGTTTATCACATTTAGAAGAAGCCTCAAGGACCAGGAGGTAGGTGATTTTGCCTCCCTTCTACATGCCATTATCTGCTGTTTGCCCAGCTCCTCTCCGAAGTTTGGATTGGCCTGAGTCGTGTCTTCAAAACTGTCTCTGCCAGTGTTCGTTCTTTGCCTCTAGAAATCTCTACGGCCATATGGAAGGATAATTACTCGAAAACTTTGGACGCTCTTCCATGGTGGTCTTAATACTAATGACAAAATTATCTTTTTAGGCATTTTAAAAAGTGAAAATAGTAAATTGGGAGGTTTTGAAGCGCCGAAAAAATGAGAGTTAATCTACCGCCTAGAAAAACATCCTTTCCTCTGTCCATCTAATCTAGAAGTATTCTTATCAATCACGGGCTTCCAAAAAGAAAGGGAAGTAGGATTTCCATCCAAAGGGAGACCTAAGTATTTAATGGGCCAAAGCCCATGAACACACCCTATGAAGTTGGCAAGAAGCGAAATTCTAGAGTTGTCAACATTTATGCCAAGTAAAGAACTTTTGGAAAAATTAATTTTCAATCCAGCATGACCCTAATAAGCTTAAACCACTTCCCAAAGATTAAAAAGAGGAATCCTTATTTGCTACAAAAAAGATAGTGTCATCAACTAATTGTAGTTGAGATAAAACAAGGTTATTATGATATGACCAATATGAAAACACTCAATGACTTGAGTACAGACGACTTTTTCCACCAAACATGACAAAACATCACTCACAACTCACAAGGTTCAAAAGGAAAGGTGAGAGAGGATCTTCTTGTATAAGGCAACGTGAAGCTTTGACAAAACCTTTAGGACAACCATTCACAAAAATTGAGAAAGTAGCAGTTTTTAGACAACCTGAGATCAAATTTCTTCATTTTAAACCAAAGCCCTTTTTATGAAAAACTGAGTCTAAAAAGCCCTACTCAACATGATTAAAAGCCTTCTCAAAATCAATCTTAAAGATAAGCCCTCTCTTTTCTTACGATTGTACTCTTCAATGGCTTCATTAGCAATCAGAATTGGGTGATGGCTTGTTATTGTTGTAGGTTCTTGTAAATGCCTTCTTAGAAAACTTTAATTGTTAAATTATCCTTTTGATCTGTACATCTTCATAGATTCTATGAGTTAGAGTTTTGGACTTCCGGTTGAGCACTACTCATGACCATCACATGTTTTTTGCGTCAACATGTAACTAGATTTCCTCTAACAAAGGAATAGCAGCAAGAGGCAGATCTCTTGTGTGTTATATCAGCCCCAGTGAAAACTTCAACCTTTCTAGTACAAAATACCTTTCTAAGGGGTTCCTTTTAGATATCTGAGAATCATTTGAACATCTTCAAAGTTAGTTGGTCCTGGTGAATACATTTGCTGCCTTGCCACATTATTTTATTAGCTTTCTCAAGGAATTGTCAATAATCTGTGCTCAAAACCCAGAGAATAAGCTTTGATGAATTCCGCCAAGTCCACAAGTTCAAAGGGCAGCAGAAATGAGGATAATTTGTTCAAAGTGGGAACAAACCCATCTTGATGCCAATCGAGTTTGGCCTTGGCGTGAATAAGTGAATATTTGAGCTTTTTTGAAGATGGACAAAAGGGAACCAAGCATAGACTATATTATTGGCGTACCATTGGGGATTGGAGCTTTCAGATGGAAGGTGATTCGACTTATGAAGGGGGGGGGGCTTCTTGCTCGTTTGTTTGGACTATTATGATTGCTGCATTTCTTGGTTGTTTTTAATTTCTTCTATTGCATAGAAATGTGTTGGTAGGAGTTGGAGTTGGAGTTGTTCGAGTGTTATTACTTAACCTGTACTTGAGGACAAGGTGTGTTTGAGGGCCCGATAATAATAGGATGTAATAAGGCATATTGGTAAATAGTTTGTCGAGTTTGTTAGAGAAAATGGTTATAAATAGAGTAAGTGGGAGAGAGGTTAAGATATCCAGGATTCTGATATCGAGTCTTCTCCCAAGGCGTAGAAAGTGGGCTGTCCCCGTCTTTCATTAGGTACCTAGGGGAGGGCGTAGCATTGAGATATCAATGCCTAACTTGGATCTCAGTGCCTCTGAGGAAAACTTTAATGACCACCAAGTTGACTAAAGCCATTCGCAAGAGAGAGGAAAGCACCAATTGATGGTTGAAAGCTTGAATATTTTTTGTTATTGTTAAAAAAGACGGCATCAAAGCCCATTTCATTGATATAATGAAGAAAATGATGGTGGTGGTCCCCCCCCCGGTTTGGAAGGGGAAGAGTCTATGGAGAATGAGATTTTTTGCAGTCTTGTGGAGCATATAGTTGGAAAAGAACATGAGGATATTTTGAGGGATCTTGGGAGAATGTTTGGGAAGTGGCACACGTAATAGCTCTTTGTGGGCATTCACTTCAATTTTTTGTTGTTGTAATACTCCATTGTATTTGATAATTATCAATTGGGCTACATACTTGTAATTAAGTGGTGGCTTGTAAAAATCACACTAGACGCGAGGTGTGTCATTAATCTTTTGTTGGAAATGTGTAATTCTATTGGTTGTAGCTTCAATTACCAACGCTGAAGTTTCAAATGGATTACCTGTACTTTTTGTGCCTAGCATAATATTCCTTCCTAAAACTCTCGTCCCTTCAATTCTCAACAAAGATCTCACAATTGATGGAAGGAAATTCTTTCTTATTATTGTTCCTCTCACCTCTTCAAATTCTACATTGAGATCAATAAGAAACATTAAATGCGGCCATCTTTGATTGTTTTGTTATGATGGTTGCAATCTTCAGGGGAGATTCACTCATATGTATTGAAGAGTGTTGGGAATTTGAAGGGTTGTAAATCCTGAATTCCTTAATCAAAGTGCGATAAATTACATAAATCACAAAAATATAAATAAAGGATGGTATTTTATACAGTTTCGCCTTTAAATGGACCTCGGCCTGCCTTTTGGAAATATGCAGGTTCAACTATGAAGATGAAGAATACACACTATCGATATGAACATAATTAAGGGAATTATTGCTCACAATAATGCTTAACCTTTATTGTATACACTCAAAGTTTCCTCTCACTTTTCTCTCAATATAGGCTTAAGAACCATACTCCAAACAATTATTGCCATCAAACAATCGCACTACCCACAAGAAATTGCACTCGGTGAAGAAGAATAGATCGCATCCCACTATTATTTTTTTTCTCTGATATCTTGGCTGAAGTTAAATAAAGTAGGGTTGAAAACCCATTTGCTTAACCACACTGTTTAGCATAAAACTAAGGAACAGAACTGCGTGAGTCTTGAGATGGCCTTGATGTCTTAGACTTTTAGGATGGACTTGGCCATTGTTGATAGCATAAATGTTAGAAATTGAAGTCATAAATGTCAAACTATTTACTAATCTAAAGAGACAAATATTGTAGGTCCAGGATACAAGTGAAGAAAGCCTGGCAGCTGTCGCAGGCATGTTCAGTAGCAAGGCCAAAGGTAACAATTTTCTTATTTAATTTGCATTCTTCATGGACTCACATTTCCTTTCTTTTTTCCACCTAACATCTTTTAGTTCAATGACTCTACAATTCTGTTAATGAAATTTTGATCTTAATTCGTTCTTAATTTTGACTTCTTGTTCCATTTGATGGTAAGTAAAAACTTTTGTCAAAGAAGAATATTTTGAACATGCAAATCCCAACAAAACTTTACTAGTTGTATTTGATAATACTGAGTATCACTGTATCAGAGCTATTCTATTTGTTTCCTCAATATAGATTACCGTGACTTAATAAAGGTCATGTCTCAAATATTTTATGAAGATTGCAATTAGTTACTTATCTTAGAGTTGTTACTCTTTTGTTTAAAATTTAATTTTCTTTTATATATATTGATTTGCTAAGTCATAATAGATTTTGGAACTGCTCAAATTGTTGCTTATAAAGTGGCTTCTTTATTAGCCATTGATCTCTCATACTAAAGAAGTCGTCCCACGGGCCATTTTATTACTGTGGAACCTGTCCTAGAAACTGGAACTTTAGGGCAATTTAATTTCTTTTCTTTTAAAATTTGGGGCAAGCACTTAAAAGAACACTTTGTTGGAGTGTCAATTAGTGCTCATTTAGTTATTTATTTTGATGTTTATCAAATATTTTCCACCTTAAACATTCTTGGTTCTCCCTATCCAAAAGAGAAGCATTCTTGGATACTCCTAATATATGCAACCTAGATACATACATACCTTTTTTGGCAACCGGTAGTTGATAAGGTAAATTCTTGTCTTGCGGGTTGGAAAAAGGGTGGCTTTTCTAGAGGTGGAAGACTCTCTTTAATATCTCATGTCTTGCAAAATTTGCCTATTTATTACCTTTCGCTTTTCAAACTTCTTAAAGAAAATTGCTTCAATTTTAGAAAAAACTTTTTGAGATTTTCTTTGGGATGACTGTGATGAAGGAAAAATTTACACTTTGTTAACTGGAAGAAAATTTGTACCAAAAGATTTTGGGGGTCTTGGTGTTGGAAATTTGATTTTGACAAAATGATGCTTTACTTGGAAAATGGATTTGGAGATTTTTTCTTCTTCTAAATCTTCCTCTTTTTGGGCTTCTTTGATTGGTAGCAAATATGGTTCTTTTAATTTTGATAGGTTCTTTTAATATGGTTCTTTATTGTGATTTTAGTGTTAAATTATGATTTAAACTACATTGACTTGAGTTGGGTTCCCCAAAAGAGAGAGCCAATTTTCTTATGTGGGATGTCTTTATGTCAAAGAAAAAGATTCTTTTTTGAAGTGTGCTGTATCTGCTCTTCTTTGGTCGGTTTGGCTTTAGCGCAATGCCAAAATATTTGAAGATCGGTCGTCAAATTGGAAATCTATAGGGATGTTATTTTATATCGCACTTTCTGTTGGATTAAGTTTTCAAATTCGTTAGATTATCCTATGTACTCAAAATGGATCTTTTTTTTTTGTATGTAGATCTTAGCTTTGTTTTTTGTTTTAGTGGACTTCTCGTCTTCTATATTCGTATCTTCTTTTTATTTTTAATTTTTTGATTAATGAAAGTTTATCTTCTTTCTATAAAAACGCTCAAAGTTTATATTATTTTAAACTTTTCAAATAATTATATATTTATCTGTAAATTTTATGATAAATATTTTATTTAAAAATACTAAATATGTTTTATAAATATAAAAATATAATGGGCCGAGCTTGGGCTGGATTATCGGATTGGCCCAAAGTTGGCTTGAACAACATGATCTGGCTAGTTCTCTGAAAGGGAGGGGGTTCATATATAATCTAAACATTTAGTGAGTTGAGCCGACTCATCAAATGTTGGCTTTTTGGCCAAGGTTCGACTTGCCTTTGGGCAGGGCTTCTTATTGTGCTCTATGAATAGAGGGCATCACACAAAGTGATGAACATATGTACAAATGATATCATTCAAAGAAGACATCCTGGTTTGTCCCTCTCCCATAATACCGGCTGTTTTTGCTAAAAGCAAAGTGAAAACAGTGAAAACATAAACTATCGTCGGCTGGAATATTCTCTTGTTAAATTATATTTTAAGCAGAAAATTCTGAACCCAAAGGACTAAAGTATGGGAACTTTGAAAGATGTTCGAGAAAATAAATCCCAAAGAGTTTAAGGTTCATAGCGTCTTATAAGAAAATGAGCTTCTTGGAGAAAGGCCTTCCACCTATGTCAGAGACAGAAGATTAGACAACTCAAGTGTTTTCCCTTCTTTCCAATCTCTAGAAGACTAAAAATTAGTTTATTAATACTCAATTGCCCAAAATCATTCAAGAGATGGGACATTATGATTGCGCGTTTAAATGGTTCACTTTCCAAGAATGAGGTTTAATCAAGAGCAAATGTAGTACAAGGATGATTTTGCATTTTTCTCTGTATTAAATTTATTTAGAGGTAATCAATTAACAAGTTCGTTTCAACACTTAAAATTGGAAGCTGAGATCACGCATATCTGCAGGAATAGAGTGGAGTCTCGACAATGATGCATCAAATGCTTCCGTCTTAGTTGCTAGTGAAGCGCATGCAATAACATTGGCAGTGGAGGGTTTGTTAGGTGTCGTCTTCACTGTGGCAACTTTAACTGATGAGGCAGTAGACCTTGGGGAGGTATATTTATTTTTCCTGTCTGTTATACTTTACAATTTTTGTTTGTTTGTTTTGATATGTGATATGAAATGAGGCCACCCATCCTTTCCATATTCTTTTGATAGTACAGCTTGGATCCCCTCGCTGTGATTATGAGCCACCAGAAAAGTGTCATGGAAGAACAGCGGTTATCTGCATTTCAATGGTTGATTCTTTGTGGCTGACGATACTTGATGCATTATCCCTTATTCTTGCTAGGTATCATTATTTTTTCTTGTATATAATATGTTTGTAGTTGGTGCTGGATCTCTTTGAGTTTGAACCTGAAACAAGCTTTTGTTGAAAGATCACAGGGAGAGGCTATTGTCTTGGAAATCTTGAAGGGATATCAAGCCTTCACACAGGTGACTGAGCATAATTGTTTATGTCGTTTTGAGTTTTCAATATTGGGCATTGTTTAGAGAAAAGTGTAGTTTTTTCTCAAGGTGTTGAAAATAACTTTTGACATTGGTTTTTAAAAGAAAACCAAATGACATAATATTTAACCTTTTTTGATTCCTACAGTTAATTTCTCACTCTTTGGTTTAGGAAAACAAAGAAGTTTAGTTCTCTTTTCCATATCACTTCCTTAAATATAAACCTCATTGGAATTCAATTTTTTTTGTTTAGTTTTTTTTGAATTTCATCGGGAGAAAGAAGAAACCAGATATTGTAGTGTTGACACTGGAATTAAAGGAAAATGAAGGGGTTATATTTTTTCATTTGCAGAATATGAAAGAACTTCCCCTTTTTTTTGAAAAAGGGTAAATGTGGAAGAACTTCTCCTCCAAATTAAAAAGGAAATTGCATTGGGCTTCTTTTGAAAATGTTTGAATAACATGAGGGTTGTAGGCTATTTTAGGATATTATTTATGTTTTCCTTATTCAATTATGTTTCCTTGTTTAATTTAACATAAATTTGGTTTTTTCTCTCCGACCCGCTTCTCGAGACAGCTTTCCCGCTGCTCGGTGTCTTCTACCACCGGTTCGACTTTCTCTCACCCACCGTCTTCCACGGTGGTGAGGTTACCCCTCGGCCCTCTCTTCAGGCTTTTTATGTTTGTCTTCACTCCCTCTCCTGCTCTCGATGTGTTGGGATTACACCAAAAGAACCATACACATCGAAAGTAAGGTCTATCACCTGGAATTTGATAAGAAGTTCAGAGGCTCAAGGGTTTGAATCATGGAATCGAGTAATAGGGGAGTTTACTCCTTTTCTATTCAGTTTGTTTCTCTTGTTTGGTTATGGGAATGTTTCCAACAATTGTTAGCCACCAATGGAAATATTGAATTTTTCAAACGGACCAAATGTGATGATTATGCTTTATGGGTGGAAAAGAAATCCAACAAACGAGGATATGTGGCGGAGGTTTTTAAGTTGGATAATAATGGCCATAAATGCAGTATCTTGGTCCTTGAAGGTCCCCAACAACAAGGGTGGTCTCTTTTCAGAAACCTCATTGAAGACTACCCATGTAATCGTGAGAAGCTGATATCTTCGCTGATCCTAAAGCAAGACGTTGTTGGTAGATCATTTGACGACGTTGGTAGATCATTTGCTGAAACGATCAAACGGGCCGACGTTGGTTTGGGAGCTTTAAAGAAAGGGAAGGAGGTGGGTGAGCAAAGCAACGAAATTTTAGTTCCCACCTTTGTTGCTGAGTCCGAACCCCTTAAGGACAAAAATTCCAGCATCTTTGAGAAGGTTGAATGGGAAAAAACCATCGTGATCACGTGAAGATTTTTCCACCAAGATTGGCTTAGCATTATCAATATGCTTCAAGAAGATTTTAGCCCCTTTTGTTCCATCAGTCCTTTTCACCCTAACAGAGCCCTCTTCTGTCAAACTGAAGATCTTGCCCATCAACTCTGTGCCCTTTCTGGTTGGAATTCGTTTAAAGATCTGCAGATCAAGTTTGAATTCTGGAATCCTGTGGTTCATGCGAGAATGGAT